>VONZ01001212.1:0-190242 GCA_012976165.1 Labeo catla
GCCATCCGGCCTCTTCCATCATATTGGCTGGTTGTCAACTTGTCAATCACCTTGCATCACCACTGTACTTTGATAATTGACAACCAGTCACAACCTAGACAGACACGCCCATCCTTCACTCACTCAGCAAGTTCTTTATTGGATGGACAGCTCGCATTAGCATTGATGAAGAATGAATACACAGTCTGGTAAAATGTCCGGTACCAGTGTTCCCAGCGGCGATACGCAAAATACCGAGATAAATTCAGGTACTGTCTGGAGAAAGAGAAATAAGTCAACAAGCGGGTACTTCCAGTAAAAAAGAAAGCTACACCTGTGGACCATGCCGTGCACATGGACAACAACGGTGATGGTAAGCAAGACTGTTTGCTATCTTTTCATTAAAGATGTTTGATCAGGATAACACGGACTGATAGATTTGTACTACATAATACAACCAGATTAGTGAAGTGTCCAATTAATTGTGTGTGTGTGCGTGTGTGTGTGTGTGTGTGTATGTATGCACGTGTGCGCGTTTTCTTGCGTCTGTCGTGCACCAGTATATATGGTCTAGCTGGTAAAACTTAGTCTAGAATAACTGAATTGGCTGCAAAATAGTCAAACAAGAATCATCATACTGGTGTGATTGTATGCTTTAACTCAAGGTTTAGGCAAAATATCAAGATATATATCGTACCGTTACTGTGACATAACCTAAAAATATCAAGATATTTCAAAAAGGCCATATCGGCCAGCCCTATAGATATATATGTGCGTATATACTGTATGTGTATATAATGATAGTACATATCCATTCATATATTCACTGATGATGGATGATAGTTATACAATTATGTTCACTCATCCAGAGAGCCAGTGCAGATATCTAGAGCCAGCTGCTCATTATTTTATTTTACCTTCATCTGGCTTTTATGATTAGAGCTTTTTTAATTCTCTATCCTATTATTCCAGATACTGAGGCAACTGTAGCTCCAACAGCATTTTTACATATTGAGAATAAGTAGCTTAAGCTCTGTGAGGCCAAGAAGAAGCAGCACACAGTCACAGAAAAAATCAGTGACCTGACTAAGGAGACAGACTCCCTCCGCCAACAAGTTGGTCAAAGTAAGTAGGCCTAACACTTTTTTTGGGAAAACATGTTTGCACACCTGACAATCATACTTAGGTGCTTTGTAAAATATATATACAATTGAGTGGTAGAAAGGCCAACATTTCATGGTGACAAGACCTTCATCAGAGCATAAGCGTGTTATTACCCAAACAATACACAGTTAATACCTGGAAGATAATATCTGTAGCATTGATTGACAACAGACAACTGTCCAACTGATGAGATCATGATTTGATGAATCAGTGAAACTGAAAGTCTTAATCAATGTAAATGTTGATAAGAATGTAGTCGACTTGTATCATCATAGTTAGTAATGCATTTGGTATTGTATTTTCTATTATGTTGTAGGTACAGATGATGGTGGGACAATTGACACATCTTCCTCTGCCAACTTGTCTCCTGGTGCATCTTCTTTCTCTTCATCCTCCAGTCCATCCAGCTCCTCTTCGTCCTCAAGTCCATCCAGTTCCTCTTCATCCAGCTCCTCATCCTCATTAACTGATTCTTCCGATTCAGACAACAAATCGAAGAAAAGACACAAGAAGAAAAAGAAGCACCACCACCAGAGTCACAAGAAAAAGGACAAGAGGAAGAAAGAAAGAGAAGGGAAAAAAGGCACCATGGCAAGCAGAGAGGTAAGTGTAAAGAGAGAAAGGAAATAAAGCTGCTCCCCTCTGTGTGTGTCTCTCTCTCTCTGTCTGTCTCTCTCTCTCAATTTAATTCAATTCAATTCAAAGCGCTGTATTAGCATGACCGTTAAAATACAGTGTTGCCAAAGCAGATAACAGCAATATAATATACAAACAATAAATATACAAATATACAGACAATAAATAAAAACAAACAAACTGTAAAACAAGAATAATGCTGCACCCCTCATTGTGTGTGTCAGACGTGAGACATCTGTCTCTCTCTCTCTCTCTCTCTCTCTCTCTCTCTCTCTCTCTCTCTCTCTCTATGTATAAAGTTTATTTTCCAAAATGTACTTCCTGGTGGGTATATTATCTTGGACCCTCCAACTGCTCTGTGCCCATGTAATCTTCATTACTTTTTGCAACCACTTTGCATCTATGTGTGTGTTTCCCTGTGTCGATTCACTACTTGTATGTTTGTTATACTTAACTAAATTTCTATCTGCTTCAGCATGTCATCCTGAGGAGGTCATCAAGAGATACAGGAAAGTCCTTAAGGCGTACAAGAAAGGAAGAAAGCTGAGTGTGGCACATCGAAAGGTCGGTGTCGACCGAAACACCATCATCGCCAATGCCCCGATCTGTGAGCTGGCTGTTGTGGCCCCGAAGAAATACAAGGAGTTGCTGGTTGCTCATACACCACAGCAACGACTTCAGGACTTTGCAAAAAAATGTCTGGAAGTGCTCATTAATGATCCAAACCTTTTGAGGGATGTTGAACATCAAAAGAAAAAGTGGAAACTGATTCCTCTGTCTACAAAAGCTTAGGTGTTGTGTCACTGTGGGATGGTGCCCTAGAGCAGTTTGGTTGTAGCTCGGGTCTGGTTCACTCAGTATAGAGGGTCCAAGGTGTGATAAAACATGTTCATATCAATAATGTTTTGTTGGAAAACTGAGCAAAAACAGGCAGTATTATGTCTAAAGTATGACAACATTATTTTATATTTTATGTCTTATTTTAAATCAAATTCACTTTCAAATCACATTTGCACTTGTGGTTTTCTTGGGCGCATTAATTTATAATCATTATTTTTCTATAACGTGTTAATAATAATTAATGCTTAAATTAATTATGTCCTAATTAATATAAATTGTCAGTTTACTGTACATTCTGGTAGTGATCTCAAATGTTTATATTTGACATGAGAAGACACTAATCTTAATCAAATTAAATGCTGGAAAAAAAAGATTATGGTAAAAGGATAATTAATAATTGTGTTGTCTTTTATAGCTGCCAACATTCATGAGACCTTGCTCCACACCCTCAGTCGTGATGATTTGAGAGACCTTTTTCCTGGGCCAGAACACTTCCTGGGCCGGAACACTTTCTCAGGAGAAAACGAGTGTGGGCTCTTATTAGCCCAGAGGTAACTGTTACCTACTTTGTCATAAAACATCTAGCACATAACATCTTCCTTTTTTCTTTTTTCTTTTTTTTTTTTTAAGTCTTGTAAATGTTTTCATCTGCTTTTCTAGGATGAGAATCCCACCTTACCAGACAAGGCTGGCCCTAGTGAAACAAGAACTGTGTCTGCATTTAAAGGAACAACTCCAATCAGCCCTAAGGAATCCACTCCGTCGAAGAAAAAGAGCCCAAAGAAGACCCTACAGCTTCCCAGTCCTCCAGAGTATGTTGTCTATACAGACACCGAGTTAGAGCTCGTAAGCATTACTTTGAAATGGCCCGCACTGGCAAAGAGCAGGAATGTGTCATGTCCAAAGAGCTGAGATGCAGGCTGGTGAGGAACACTGTCACAAGCATGATTTCCATTTTGAGAGCAAGTCAGCAAGGAGAGATGGTCCGGTACCCTCCCAAGCATGAAGTCACTGCAATGGCTAAAAGAATAGTGGAGTATTATCCCATGCTACAGGATAAATGCCAAACTATGAAACATGTAAGTGATACATTTATGCTATATTACTTATTGCACTTGTAATATCAATGTGTACTTTTCTTGTAACATTGATTATGCGTGTAAAAGTTAAGATTTTTCATTTTTATGTTCATTCGGAATATATATATTTTTTTTAATTTTTACCACAGAAGAGTATTTACAATAATCTCCACAAGAGGCTGCAAAATGTGAAATCCCCACTAAAGAGACCGGGACCCACGCCAGAGAGGGGCCATCCAAAGAAAAGATGTCAAATTGACTTCTCATCAAGTGACAACGAAGAAGATTATGATGCAGACACAAGTGGTGGATCAACCGTAATTTTGCAAGAAACACCGGGGAGCAGTTCTGATGATGGCCACAGTGCATGTAAGTTTATTGCAGTAAGGCTGTACAATATTAAGTGAGCTTTTCAGTATCATTATAAATTAGAGATTTTATACTTTTCTTTTCTGATTGAGTTTTGAAATATTGTAATTTGACAGATGACTGATTTTTCATTGATTTGACTCCCGAAACAGCATAAAAACTGCAAAATTGTTGAATACATTACATGCATGACATAACTGTGTTGGGGTTTAAGATTTTTTTTCATATTTCAATATGCAGTATTTTGCACTTTTACCTGTCAAGAGTTGTTATTTAGCAAAAACAAACTGTTATGAGACAGATTTTGTTAAATGTTCATCTAAAACCCAAGTTTTCCTTCAGATTAATGTCCGATACCCTTTTTTTCTTTACCCATTCTCTATTTTAGCAGACATGGATAGCCTGACAACACAGGCCAGGCATTATAAAACACTGCAGGAGATGTTTAAGAAAACAAAACCCAACCGAGATGCTGTCTCCCACATCCTTGACCTTGAGTTTCAAGCAAGACGAGCCTTCATTGACAGTAATGCCCTAAAAGAAGAGGAAAGGCCTGCAAAGATCCTTGATGCTTATCCATGTTTCAAGGAACTTCATAATGTAAGCAATACAATTTTTTGCTCATTTACAAAGCAGACGTCGCTGCAAGTTTTAACACCCATTTGTACAGGTGATGGGCGAGCTGTGTCGGATCTTGGATAAGGGCAACAGCAAATTAATGGATAAACTGAAGAAAAGATGGGAAGACTTCTGTGCCAAGGTGCAGTTTTACGCTGTTTGGAAGAAAGTGATGAAGCCACCCATGACCCTGGATGGAGGTAAGTCGTGTGTGTAGTAGACTGTGGCAGTCATTTTCTCAGAACCTCAAGTAAATTGTGTTATTTTCTTTTGTTGTCTATTGAGAATTGTAAGAGAATCCTGATCTTTTATGAAAAAGTATGATTTTCAATTTATCCAGAGTTGTGCTTCTCTACATGGTAACAAAAATGTTCTAAACCGTATCAACCTGATAATTACATTGTGTAGGAAGAATAATTCTGAAGTAAGATTTTTTTGTTGTGTTGTAGTGGAATATGCCATAGCGCTATTCAGGGCACTCCCCACACTCTTTCCTTCACCGACTGCACCACCTAAGAAGCTAGGATATGCCAGTGAGGCATTGCTTCATGTTCTTCAGGTGAGAGTATGTTCACATTTTGTCACATTCAACACTTTTTCTTTTAGTATGCAACGGCTTTTATACATTAGATGATTTTCTGTTGTACCCTAAAGAAAATGTTCATAATTGTTTATCTTTTATTTCAACAATCAGAAGATCCCACAATCTACCTTCAGAAGAGATCTCTCTCCAGCCCTGTTTTGCTCTTTGATGGTTATCGCTATTGGAACCTCTCCTGTCACCACATTTGCCAAGGAAGACCTCAGTGAAGGCCTGCTTTATCTGATGGGTTACTACTACACCCTTCATCTCACATACCCCAAGTGTGTGGCAACCCTCCTTTCTGTCATTCAGACATAAATATTAGAGACAGAAATATTAGAGGACTGCATTCATGAGAGGGATACCACTGCTTCATACAAAAAAGCCACGGCAGAGTGGAAAGATTTTATTGGGAAGCAGAGGTAATTTACTGGGTATTAGTGGGACGTAGTAGGAGTACCAGAAAAATGGCACCATTATCAGTGCCCTGGTGAACATCTAGAGGGGTTGGAAGGTCTCATGTTCTGTGTTCAAGGAATTTAAGAAAGAAGTAAATGTTCATGATGTGAGATTAAATGCTTATTTTTTGTTTGTTGGTGTTTTTTTGTTGTTGCTGTGTTTTTTTTTTTTTTGGAACTATTTCCTTTTTATATATATACAAAGTATGTATGCTATTACGAAGTTTTTACTCAGTTTCTCATGTTAAGTATCTTCCAGTGTTCAGTAATACCAAGATACTTTCAATAATGTTTTATGTTGCAGTAAGATTAAGTATTTTGAGAAGCAGCAAGTAATGATTTTTGTTTGTTTTTGCATGGTAACTACTGTGTTGCAAGACAAGTCTTTATTTGAATAAATAATTGTTGACAATATGTGTGATCTTGATTTTTAAAACTAATTCTTGTTTTAAGTTTAAATGCTCGGTCTCATTTTAAGACTGAATGTGTTATGGTGACAATTCTTAAATTAAGAGGAATTCTCTTGTTTAGTAGCTCTGGTTTTAAGATCTTTTCACACAAATTAAGATAAGCAAACTACTTAAAAAAATAATTAACAAACTAGTTTTACATTGATTAGACTAAATACACTGCTTGGATTAAGTGTTTTTATACTATAGCTTAGATATGCTTTCTTGTTTCAAGAAATCTTATCAAGTGTAATTATCTTACTGCACTGGCAGATAATTTGACTCGTTTCTAGTCTATATCTTCTTAAATCATGCATTTATTTCTTATATTTAGACGGATGTTTTTTGCAGTGTAGATGATCCTCCGTCATCAGCATCAGCTGTAGCATGACGAGACTCTGGGAGACCAGTTGTGACGTGATGAGACTCTGGGCGAACAGCTGAGATGAAACGTGACTCTGGATGATCAGCTGTGACGAGACGAGCCTCTGGAAGAACAGCTGTGACATGACAAGTCTCTGGAAGATCAGACGAGACGTGACAAGGCTCTGGGAGGTCAGCTGAGACTTGATGAGACTTTGGACGAACAGCTGTGACGTGACAAGACTCTGGAAGATCAGATGAGATGTGACGGCTCTGGGAGGTCAGCTGAGATGTGACTTGACTCATTAAGATCAGCTGTGACTTGACTTGTCTCAGGGAATTTCAGCTTTGACTTTACTTGACTCAGGAAGATCAACTGTGACTTGACACAGAAATGGCAGCAGTGACATGACGGAGCGTTGTTGTAGCCACCATTTTGTGAACAGACTCCGCTGTCGCCGCCATTATGTGAGGGCGCTCCATTGCGGCCGCCATTGTAGTCACGGACGCAGTGTCGCGTTCCTTCTCCACGACACCCACAGTGAATGGAGAGCCAACACACATCAAAGCATAGTCCATAAACAGAGCGAGTGATAAACATGGACCCTCGTGTCTAAGCTTAGACCTTAAAGGTTGAATAATAGCATCACAAAAAACTAAACAGTCCGGTAGATCAGAGTAATATGCAATGGCTAACAATTCTTGAATATAGTCCTCGAGCGATCGCATGCCCTGCTCGATAATAATAGTAATAATAATAATATTCTCACAGTGTCAATACCTGGCCAGTGTCCATGTGAAAAGCTGCTGGATCTATGTGGGGCCGAGTATTCTGTTACGGAGCGAACGAGTCGTGAAGCGGGCAGATCCAAATGCAAGCTTTTATTGTACTGAGACAGACACATTGTCATACACAGGCAGGGTCAACACCACCAAACAGATATAAATAGAGCAAGACACAAGAGTAAGGGTCGATTGAGAGCAAACATAATGCAAGGAGTAAGTCAAACGGGTAATCCAAACAGACAGTCTGAAGTTCAATCGAGGGTCAAACAGAGTCTGAAACGGTAAGGCAAAGGGTAAATTCACGACAGGCGAAAAGTCCAGGGCAGGCTGAAGGCAGACAAGACAAGAAAACCAGCACAGGATCAAGACACAGATGACTAAACTAGAAAACAAGACTTAACTAGACTATGAAACTGGAAATGGCTCCATAATGTTACTATCACGAGGAGCGCAATAAACACAGGACAATACTCAGCAAATGAATGATAGTTTTTTTTTGTCCTCCTCATCCCCCTCCTTCAAGCTCGTATAACCCCTCTACTTAAGAAACCCACCCTTAACCCATCTCTACTAGAGAACTACAGACTGGTTACCCTTCTTCCTGTCATCGCAAAAACACTTGAATGAGCTGTGTTCAACCAAGTCTCTGCTTTTCTCACAAAGAACAACCTCCTGGACAGCAATCAGTCTGGTTTCAGAAGTGGACATTTAACTGAGACTGCCTTGCTCTTGGTTGTTGAAGCTGAATCTTCAATACTTATCTTGCTGGATTTGTCCGCTGCTTTTGACATGGTTAACCACCAGATCCTCCTGTCAACCCTATTGGCAAAGGGCATCTCAGGAACCGCACTTCAGTGGTTTGAGTCTTACCTCTCAGACAGGTCCTTCAAGGTGTCTTGGAGAGATGAGATATCCAAGTCGCAATATATAGCTACTGGAGTACCTCAGGGCTCAGTTCTTGGACCACTTCTCTTCTCTGTCTACATAGCATCACTAGGTTCTGTCATTCAGAAACATGGCTTTTCCATATCACTGCTATGCTGATGACACTCAACTCTACCTCTCATTCCATCCTGGTGACCTGACGATAGCTGCTCGCATCTCAGCTTTTCTAACAGACATTTCTTGCTGAACGAAGGAACATCATCTTCAACTCAACCTTGCCAAGACAGAACTGCTTGTGGTTCCATCAAACCCATCGTTTCATTACAATTTCACCATCCAGTTAGGCACATCAACCATAACTCTTTCAAAATCAGCCAGAAACCTTGGAGTTGTGATTGATGATCAGCTGACTTTCCCAGACCACATTGCTAAAACTGCCCGGTCCTGCAGATTATCTTTATTCAACATCAGGAAGATCAGGCCCTTTCTTTCAGAACATGTTTCACAACTCCTTGTTCAAGCTCTAGTTCTGTCCAGGCCAGACTATTGCAATGCTCTTTTCGCAGATCTTCCAGCCAGTTCTATCAAACCTTTACAATTAATCCAGAATACGGCTGCAAGTTTAATTTTTAATAAGCCGAAAAGAACGCACGTCACACCTCTGTTTATCAATTTGCACTGGCAACCAATAGCTGCTAGCATTAAATTCAAGGCATTAATGTTTGCCTACAAATCCACCACTGGCTCTGCATCCCTTTACCTAAATTTATTACTTCAGATTTGTGTGCCCTCTAGAAGCTTATATATATATATATATATATATATATATATATATATATATATATATATATATATATATATATGTAACCGGGGAGGGAAAAATGATCTAATATGTAAGTGTTTAATTAAAATGAACAGCAGACATTACCAGGAATACATTTACAATATAGACACCGATACCTGTCCCATATAATCAGATTAGGACGCTGGCCCTTTAAGGTTTCGGCGAGTCAAGATCACATCTAAGCTTTAGCCTCGCGAGAGCGCATGCGGGAGTAGCGCCTTGCCGAATATACTACGTTGTTTGTGTGTTTCGGAGATAAAAGTGAAATAAACGCTATAAAACGCCAAAAAAGGTGGTAAATATTTACTTGTATTCACATAACGTCCCACCAGGGAGTAGTATACAGAGGCGATTGTTTTGTGATCTGCAACGATTGATGAGAACTGATTGTGAGCTCACATGAAGAGGTTTGTTCGTGTCTCAAGTTTGTTGATGAATCATAGAGCGTAAGTGTTGTATTCGCTTATTTCATAATCTAATATGTTATGAAAATTACATTGTGTATACAGTGGGAAAACTATTTGCTGTGTAATAGTCCAGTAATGCCTTTTCCATTGATTATTAGAGGGGAGATATAGCGCGGAGTAGGCCTCTGTGAGATCTGGATTGTATTCATCGATCCAGGGTGAGTGATTATTGTTTATTATTAAAGTGTAAATGTATATTTTGTACAGTTTATGCAAGTATGTTGAAACATGTAATTTGGGTTTGTGTTGAATTACTTGTCTTTCAAATTCCAGATTAATCTGTGGTAAAGCTAATACTGTACTGCTGTGTGTAATCCAGTAATAATTTGAACGATGCATGTGGCCTTATGTGTGCATCTGTATGTTTTATTTTCAGGTGTGTAAAGGCCACTACCGTTGTCTTTTTCCTTTTTTTGTTGTCTTTAAATGCCACACTGATTGTTTAATTTCTTGTTTTTGTACTTTTGTACTTTGAAGGGAGGAAACTAATTCCCATTTTATTTTTATTGCTGAATGTTTTTGCCCTGTTTTGTAATGAAACAAACCCCCAAAAGAGCCAAAGCTATCCTTAATGCTGTGTCCTAATGATCACAGTCGAGAATAAAAGACCCCAAGTTGAAGTGTTTGCCTGTGTTTGGCTCTTTATTGGGCAGTAGGCCATCGGCTGGCGACATATATATATATATATATATATATATATATATATATATAATATAAATAAATATATATAAGTGTATATATATATATATATATATATATATATATATATATATAGATATATATTTAGGATTTAGACAGTCACAGTTGAGATGTTGCTCAGAATTTTTTTTTACCTTTTGGCTGAAATGTATTTTATTATTTTCATATTATTTTATTTCCAAGTGTTTTGAATGGCTTTCTCCTCTTTTTGCTTATTTTAAAATCTTTGATGGAATCTTTAATGGTGTATTTTGATGTTTTATTTGGTTATGTAAAGCGCTTTGAGAAAGGCACTAGAAAATAAGGATTATTATTATATTACTATTATGAAATTATTAAATTGGCTAGTTGTAGTTTTCTTATTAAAATCACTGAAAAATATAAATGTTAATGTCATTCAAATCTGCCTCACTGTGCTGTTATGTGAATGTTGTTTTAAAAAATGCAAGTAGCCTAAAGTATATCCAATATGTGGCGAATATAGAAACATTGATTTCTGTCGAATGATATAGGGCTTTAGTTTCACTTTAAATTAATTTGTTCTGGCTTGACATTTATATAGCCTGAATACTGTTTAGACAATTTGAATGCAACGTATGTGTGACTTATCTTTTTTCCTCCCAAAATCACAAGTAGCATATTTTTTTAGCATTGCAGCAAACATTTTAACCTTTAATTTCTTTAAACTGTTTAGAGTTTTCCCTTCGCTTGGCCAAATTATTATGAAACATGATGCCCTATTGGCTATGACGGCAAATAGTGCCTACAAGATTAACATTCTGCAATTAAACACCCAGACAAAATCAGTGATGGTGCTATAGTGCCACGTTAAATAAATAAATAAATACAATTACAATAATATTTTGAGAATAAAATCAAAATTATGATAATAAAGTCGCAGTCATATTGATGAGAACAAAGGCAGAGCAATAAAGTCATAATATTGTGAGAATAAAGGTGTAGCATTATGTACTAAAATCATGTCTAACCCCTGATTAAAACTTCCATACACAGGGCAACTTTTTGAGCAGTGTTTCTTGGGCACTTTCCCATTGAGAATGGGAAACAAATTTAGATCGGTCGTGAGCCCTGTGTCTCACAATGTTTGGGCCCCCAACCCCCGCCTTAGGTTTCGCAACTCTTGAATATGCAAGAAGTAACCTTACAATTGTTAATGAGAGAGGGTTGTTGTGGGCATTGCCAATGTTGTTTGTGGGCACTGGCCAACCCACCTTCTACCTCCCCCACCCTATGAATAAATCTGAGAATAGCAGGCTTGGCTCCAGAGGGGTTTAGAATTGGATGCAAGTAAGATGCTTTTAAAAGTAGGCTAAAATGTCCAACAGACAAGCGATATACATAGTTATACTTGATAAAAAAAAAAAAAATAAATAAATAAATTTAATAATAATAATAATAAATCATTCAGACTTTTTTATTGTAAATGTAGGCTTTAGGGCTACTTAAATTAATGTATGATTATTCTAAAAAGAATTTTAACCCTCTGGGGTCTGAGGTGATTTTGGGGCCCTTTAGATGTTTAGACATGCCCTGACATTTGTGCTTATTTCAACTACTTATAACATACTACTGGCCAGCATATAATTTTTTTGTGTTCAGCACAAACAGTGCTACAATAATATGTGAACAAGATGGATGTACATGTTTGCATTTTTTAGAAAAAAAATATTATGCGTGGTTAGTAAGTTTTAGGAAAATAAATGTAGCTGAAATAAAACAATAAAACTCATACTGAATAGTCCTGAGGAAGGCTTTTGAGTAATCACTCTTGTAGGCTAGAATATTTACTTCAAAATGATGTGAAAATGACCGTGCTTACTCTTTCACAGAAAACAATATATTGATGTAAATTTTCTAAGACATGTTTTGTGATAAAAAGCCGTATGCGAGGGAGGGATAACGGCCATGAATATTTAGTGATTCACACCTGAGAGACAAAAGGCCCTCCTCTAATGGCCCATCACTGTGGCTGTCAATATGAGGCAGGTAATAAAGAATAAGAGGAAAGTAAGATAATGGGGGGTTTTGGTCGTTTGTATTTTATTTATCATGCTTTATCATGCTTCTTTCCATGGATTCAAGATAATAATAAAAAAAAAAATAATAATAAAAAAAAACAGTCACAGAGCTTATGTTACTGAAAATCAGTGAAGAATAATATTTGATGTTGGTACAGCACTCTCAGAAGTTTGAAGAGACTCTAGTAAAAATCAGCAATATTCATCTGTGGTGCAGGTATCAGATCACTAAAAAAGAAAAACAAAAAACACCTCTGAGCATGTTAATATCAGAAGAATCTGTATATAACGATCTTGTAGTCACAGATTCACGCCAGCTTTGTATTATGTAAAAAGGACATTTTATATCTGAGAAACAAATGATGGTTTGGCACCTTATAAAACTCTATTTGGGAACAGATTATTAATAATAAACATGATCTAGACATACTTCGACTCGTAGCATTCATCATGTTACAGTGTACACTCATATTACTTTTATATCGTATTTTGTTTTATATTATATAGAACATGAAAACTTCATTGCGTCGTAAGAAATTTAGATACAATGATCTACTTTCATTTTCAAAATGTTTCACTCGATTTCAAACATTTTAGCCAGGAATCATAGTTTAGGAAAACCCAAGCTAGTAAATGTGTTCAAACTTATGTCAAAATAAAACGTTAACTAACGCAAAAAAGAAACATCACTTACTCATCAGACTGATCTCTTCTTCTGGATCAGCCACGCGTCGTGTTGTTCTTCATCTGAGGTGAATTCTGTGTTTTTCCTCTCAGCGCGTCTTCTTCCAGAAACGAACAGTAGCCGAGATAAACTTGATGAATTGTCAAGTTTTGTTTACGATGATGTGGGCGCTAACACTCGGCGCCGCACACGTGGCTATTTATCATATCAAAAGCAAAAGCAGCTCGTGGGCGTGATCGCATTAAAAATAATTAGCTCTGAGGGAAAAACTAGGCATCACGTTGGTTTCACGCGGATTACTTTAGCACAGAATATTTGTTTTTGATAAGACTTGATTTATTTAAAAGTAGAGATATCAAGCTTTCTATAGATATATCTCTGCTGTCTGTGTGTCGAGTATTCACTGAGTTTAGGTTCATTTTATTGACGCATTTCTAAAAGCCGTTCGCGGAGACAGTGAAGACTGAGAAAGCACCCTGTTTATTTTCTTTAATTTAAAGCAGCACATAGTTCAGTTTTTATTGTGAGTGTGCTCAAAAAAAAGTATACACTTAATGGTTTCTAATGATGTATAACACTTATTTGTGTGACCAAAATTGACGGAGTATTTTTAGTGTCTTTTGCACTGATCTTAAAAAACGTGAGCTAATCACGCTGGCGTGATCGTCGACCCCAGGGGGTTAATGTTTAGCCTGAGTAAATTGTACCATTATTGTCATGAATCTGGTCAGTGACCTTCGGTCCGCTCACCACCAGATGCCGCTCTCGCCTTGTCACATCACACAGACTGTTGCATTGCACCCTGGACTACTACTCCCATCACCCATTGCGCTGATTGCGTCAACACCTGTGGCCAATCAGGCGCCCTATATAAGCCCCGGACTTCCCCTCTGTTACTTACGGAGTATTGTAGTTTTTTTCTGTGGTGTTTTCATTGTTGTTTTCCTAGTTTTCTAGTTTCCTTGTTCCCAAGTTTCCTTGTTCCCGAGTTCGCTCGTTGTATGGATTACCCCTTCGCCATGCCCCCCCTCAAATTACGTTCACCTATCATCGACCCACGCCTGCTTCTCTGACTATTCCTGTGTCTCGCCCCATACATACCTGTTTGCTGTTGTCTACTCTGCCTGTTCGACCATGTCTTTGTCTCGCCCACTAAATAAAAGCTTGCATGTGGATCCGCTCGCCTCTCGTCTCACTCCCAACGTTACAGAATACTCTGTCACAACAGGATCCAGCAGCTTTACACACAGTCACAGTACAGGTATGGACACTACGAAAATATTATTCCGATTAAAACAAGGCCCACGAACACTCGAACAGCACATCCGTGAATTCCTGGCCATTTCAAATCATTCAGATCTCCCGGACTGTATTTTAATAGAATTTTTTTTGTGATGGTCTGAATGAACCATTAAAGGACAAACTTAGACGCGAAGGGCCGCGTTCATCACTTGCACATTGGATGGATTTTGCTTTATTGACTGTGGGCTCATCGTTTACCGTGGGACATCGCGGTAATGCCGGCCGTGCAACCCGCTCGTCAAAGGGTGCCCACGCCGGTGCGCGCTCATGTAATGGCGGCGACGGCGGAGCCCGTTCACAAAATGGTGGCGAAAACGGAGCTCCGTCACGTCACAGCTGCTATCCCTGAGCCAAGCAAAGCTAAAGCTGTGTTTTCCGAGTCAAGTTGCAGCTGCGTTTCCAGAGTCAAGTTGCAGCTGCGTTTCCAGAGTCAAGTTGCAGCTGCGTTTCCAGAGTCAAGTTGCAGCTGCGTTTCCAGAGTCAAGTCAAGTTGCAGCTGCGTTTCCCGAGTCAAGTCAAGCTGCGCGTTTTCGGCCGTCAAGTCAGCGGCTGTATCTCCGAGTCAAGTTGCAAGTCAGTCACAGTCAAGCACTTCAGAGTCAGAGTCAAGTTAAAGCTGTATCCTGTGTCAAGTCAAGTCACGGCTGTATCTGCTGAGTCAAGTAAAGTCACAGCTGCCACTCTAGGGTCAAGTAGTGTACTGTACTCTAGTGTACAGCTGTTTCTCCCAAGTCAAGTCAAGATATGGCTGTTGTTCCAGAGTCAAGTCAAGTTACAGCTGTTGTTCCTGTGTCAAGTCAAGCTACAGCTGTTGTTCCCCAAGTCCAGTCGAGTTGAGTCAAGTCAAGTTGCAGCTGTGTTTCCCGAGTCAAGCCAAGTACAGCTGTTGTTCCCAAGTCCAGTTGTCAGTTGTTCCTGAGTCAAGCAAGGTTACAGCTGTCGTTCCTGAGTCAAGCAAGGTCACAGCTGTTGTTCCTGAGTCAAGCAAAGTCAAAGTTGTTGTTCCTGAACCAGGTCAAGTCACCGATGATCTTCACAAGCCAGGTCAAGTCACTGCTGATCTTTACGAGTCAAGTCAAGCCACTGCTGATCTCCATGAGTCAAGTCAAGTCACTGTTGATCTTCACAAGCCAGCTCAAGCCACAGCTGGTCTCCACGAGCCAAGTCAAGTCCCAGTTGATCTCCACGAACCAAGTCACGTTCCAGCTGGTCGCCCAGAGTCAAGTCACGTCCAAGTCACGTCCCGCCTGACCGCCCAGAGTCAAGTCACGTCTCGTCTGACACCCCAGAGCCTCGCCATGTCTCGTCTGACACCCCAAGGTCACGGCCTGTCATGATGGCCAGCGTGCTGGACCCACCACTAGTGTCAGTGTGGGCTGCAAACATCCCAGTGGCATCACCAACTTCAAATCCAACTATTAAAGAGGTCCTGCCACCCGCGGCTGCTCTTCCCTTAATGGCGGTTGCCATTTGATGTGTGTGGGCTGCACACTGTGCTCCAGAGGTCTTGTCTGTTCACAAGTCTGCTCCGGAGGTCTCGTTTGATCACAAGTCTGCTCCAGAGGTCTTGTCTGACCGTGAATCTGCGCCAGTGCCCCATGAGGTGATGGTGCTGACTGCAGATTCTCCTAAAGGGGCCGCGGATACCATCATCGAGACTCCAGAGGTGGCGGCTTTTGCCGCAGAGCCTCTGGAGGTGGCAGCACCAACTGCGGCTTCCCCAGTGGCTGAGATGTCCGCCGCAGTTTCCCCGGAGGTGGCGGCTGAGGCTGCGGAACCTCAAGGAACAGGGTCGTCTGTCCTAGCTCCCTGCACGGTGGTAGCGCCCATTCACCCTCACCCAGCCAGAGTACCCATGCCTGGTCCTGAACCGGCCATGGAGGCCATTTATGAACTCTCACCCTGTCCTGTCCCGGCCATGTTTGGACTCTCTGCTCCCCCTGTCACGACCACGAAGGCCACCAATGAAGTCTGCTTCCCTCCTTGTTATTCTGTCTGCCTCCTCGGATTGCCCCCTCGGATTACGTTCGCCGATCATCGACCCACGCCTGCTTCTCAGACTATTCTTGTGTCTCGCCCCATACATACCTGTTTGCTGTTGTCTAGTCTGCCTGTTCGACCATGTCATTGTCTCGCCTATTGAATAAAAGCTTGCATGTGGATCCGCTCAGCTCTTGTCTCACTCCCAACGTTACAATTATAGAATTGTGACTACACAAGTAGTGTAGTTATTTAGAAGGTGAGATTACATACTGTACATCCATAAGAAACATTTAGGCCTAATTAACCAAATTAAAGTGACAGTGCTTCATATGTCTTTTTAGCTTTTCTGTTACTAATATTGTGCAAAGTAGTACAATATTGTTTAATTTCTTTTTTTTTTTTTTTTAAATCACAATTTATCTTAGCCTTATCCCATTTCTTTACATGAATATGATATTTTCTGTGTAGTACTTTACTTAAAAAAAACAAAACAAAAACAAATATAAATAAATAAATAAATAAATAAACAAATAAAAATGAAGAGTCTTAGTCTGGTATCTTGCGTATATGGCCAATACAGCATAATTTTGTACAAGATTTTGGCCAAATGTATTAAACGAACAGAAAAACTTTAAGCAAAATTAAAGTTTTTTTTTTTTTGTTTGTTTTGTTTTCTGTTTTTTCAGGATATTTAAAATGTTTACTGCGTGGTTAAAAATTATGCTATTTGTATATAACTTTGTTTTGAGAGGAAAAAAAGATAAACCACGGCTTTACGTCACATTTTATGAATACATTTAGAACAAATGTAGGCTAAAATACAGGTAAAAAGCAAATGTTTAAAACAGGGGTGCTCAACCCTGTTCCTGGAGATCGACCTTCCTGCAGATTTTAGCTGCAACCCTGATCAAACACACCTGAACCAACTAATTAGGATCTGAAGGAGTGCTTGATAATTACAGACAGGTGTGTTTGATCAGGGTTGGAACTAAACTCTGCAGGAAGGTCAATCTCCAGGAACAGGGTTGGGGACCCCTTGTTTAAAAAAAAATATATATATATATATATATATATATATATATATATAAAAACATTTTAAAAACATCTATAGGCTTGTTCCCCTTTCTAAAATACAAGTAGCACAGTGTGGTGGTGTTCACGCTGAACAGATTGTACTACTGACCATTTAAATTGAGCAGTGTAACTTTTCATAGCCTACATTTCTTTAACTGTATTTCATTAGATTGTGATGTCAAGTTAGCAAAATATGTTGCGTGCGCTTGAGGCATTCAATGCATTTTTTCCTCTTCTGAGGAAACGTCTCGGTTACATCTGTAACCCTCTGTTCCCTGAAGGAGGAAACAGAGACATTACATCATAACTGATGTATTTGGGGTCTCACTTGGGAGCCCAATCACCTCTGAGCTTAAGAAAACAGGCCAATGAACATTGGCAAGTGAAATTTGCATGCCAAACCACTCCCCTGTACACACGGGTGTATAAGATGGTGGCGTGCATCCACTCATTCAGGTTTATGCTTAGGAGCTGAGATGCATCCCAGCATTCAGCGCAGTTCAGGACTGTGGCAGGAGGACGTAACGACTCTGTTCCCTCCTTCAGGGAATGAGGGTTACTGATGTAACCGAGACAGTTATACTCTATGACGTTATGTCATAACTGATGAATTTGGGGTCTCCTCTGGAAAACGCCACAATCCTGAACCGCGTTACATAGTTGAGGAACAGATGCTGACAGGTAAGCATGTCAGGGCAAATGAAGCTCAACACGTAACCTTCCCAACACCCTGTAAACCAGATAATGGGCCCACCAGGGGTGCCAGGAATCTGAAGCAACCATTGGGGGGCAGAGCACAATGACAAAAATTTAAAGCCATGTGGGAACTGGGTAAAATAAAATATCTGTTAAGATACTGGGGGAAACACAGTGGAATAAACCATGGAGAAAAATACTGAGACATTATACCACAACCTCCAGGGGGCGAAGGAGACCCCCTGTCGGAGCACAATCACGGACTACTCTGTCCTAATCTGGACTGCGGGGAAATGGAGGACCCAGAGTTCCCTGAAGGGAACAACTGGGAAAAAGTGCACGGATCCATAAGGAATGGCACAGCAAGCCAACACCAAGCCGTCCTCCCACAAATTACCTGAAGTTACCCAACGCACGGGAGGAAACGGCTCAGCGCAAGAAAAAAGAATCTTGCGAAGGTGATGGGTGTCGCCCGGCCCGCAGCTTCTAATATGTCTGCTAGAGAGGCACTGTGCACAATGCCTAAGAGGAATAACACTTCGTAGGGTGGACTCGGCTTCTAGGGGACACAGCTCACCTTGGCACTAGAAGCCGAGGTGAGGCATCTACCACCCAATGGGCCACCTCTACTTGAGGACAGCATTCCCCGTCTTCTGACCCCTAAGCTCCGGGTGCTGTCTATGTAAACGAGCATGGCACGAACGGGACACGGCCAGGCCCGGTCTGTCTCCTCTGGGGGCAGCGCTTGGTTCACCACCTGAACTTGGAGGTGAGTGGTGGGAACCTTGGACACATAACCCGGCTGGGATCTCAAGGTCACGTGAGAATAGCTGGACCAAAATTCAAGGCACGTTCCGTTGGTTGAGAATGTGTGCAGGTCCCTACCCTCTTGATAGAAGTGAGCGTGATCAGGAGCAAGGTCTAAACGGCCGGAATTTTAGCTCGATTGAATCAAGCGGCTCAAAGGGAGCTCCGTGTAGACCTAGAAGGGCGACGGAGAGATCCTCAAGATGGGATGAGGTGCGGCCTAGGAGGATTTATTCTCCTGCACCCTTTAGGAACCCAACGGGCAGGTGATGCTTCCCTATGGACAACCATGCACAGCATCTTTTTCTTTATACCGTGATAGCCATAACTAATATATACAAAGTGGAGGGAACATCCTTGGCTCCAACTTCTGCCACGGAAAAGAAAGCACTACTCTGACCGAGCCTCTCGGCGAGAGGAGCACCATACAATGAAAAAACCTTACCTCAGAGCGTAGGCCAGCCTCATAGAGAGGGTTCTAGCCTGAGTGATAATGTTTACCATGGCCTATTGAAAAGGCCAGTGAGATCTACTGCATCCCATCCAGAAGCCAGACATGCAGGTTCCATAGATCGGGATGCTGGTGCCAGATTGTGCCAAACTAGGGAGGGTTGTCACGAGGAGCGTGAGTGTCAGCATACCAGGTTGGGGGTGGGTCAGTAAGATGTACCAGCAGAACCTTCTCCTCATCTTTCCCGAGGTTTGTGCAAGAAGGCTCACTGGGGAAGGCGTACTTGAGGAGACCCCGGGTCCAGCTGTGTGCTAGCGTGTCCCTGCCAACTCAGACAGGAATAAGCTGGCAGAAGGAGGACTCAGAGGAAGCAAAACAGGTCTACCTGAGCTTCGTCGACTCCAGATGAGCTGGACCACCTGGGGTTGGAGTCACCATTCCTGGGAAGAGCGCAACTCAACTCTCTTAAAAAAAGAGAATGGCACACAGTGATTTGAGCCACATCAGACTCCAGAGGAGGAGATGGCGGGCAAGTCGCAGCATGCGACTGGAGCGTAGACCACCTTGGTGGTAGGTGTATGCTGTTGTGGATGTGGTGTCTATATGGACTAGCGTGTGCTCGTCCCAACAGCATTGGTACGAACCGGTGGAGAACAAAGCACTGCTAGCAACTCGAGGCGACTATTGTCGCTTCAGTCGAGGTTCTGTTCAGGAGCCCAAGGCTGCCTGCCTGTTGCAAACGGCACCCTAGCCCATGTTGGAGGCATCTGAGTTGATTGCCTCATGCCTCGATACCTGGTCTAAGAGCACAGCTGCCCGTAAGAATGCAGGGTGTGAGCAGGGGCTGAGAAGGTGGCAACACTGAGGGGGAGGCCAACCTGAAGTGTGCCACAGTGCCATGTCCATCACAGGATCCGGTCATGTGGCCAGCACTAAAGCGATCTCATATGGAACAGCCAAGTAGCCAAATCGCAGCTACGGCTGCCATATGCCCCAGGAGCCTCTGAAGGTTTAAACGAACCGCTGTCATGTGCCTGATAAGAACTTTTTTTGCTGACATGTCTCGACCGGATCCAACACCATGCTAAGAAAAGAGAGAGCTTGTTCTTCTTTTATTTTATTTTTATTTATTTATTCTTTAGCGCTCACTCTTCTCTCAGTACAAATCTCACGAGTGAGGTATTTGTACTTCAGTCGTCGAGATAGTTGAGGATCCAGGTGCCCCTCTCCCAAGTGGGGCCAGGGCATGCCCCGTGAGTTTGTAAAATGCAGGGAAACAGATCACTCTGAAAAGCAGGGAGCTGAGGGGAGACCTGTACCAATATGTCTGACCCCTGAAGCAGACCGAAAAATGATTTGTGCCAGGCATTCAGCATAACAGCACACATCCTTCAGGTTGAAAGCTGTAGCCCAACCCTAGTGCTGAAAACTAGAAACATGTGTTTCTGTTTCAGCCACCTGAATGGTAGCCCAAAGAGGGGACCAAATCGGAACTCAAGAACCAGGATAGGGCAAAACCCACTGCTCTTTTCAGGTTGTATTGACCAACCAAATCGACCAGCAGACAGGCTAAGTAGATTTAGTAATCGGGCTGCTACCTGCAAAAAATTGGGTCATAGGGATGGTACCAACACCACCGTGGCGGGACAACCAGGTTTTTAAGGATGGCTCAATCCAGGAAGCAAGCGCCCCAAAGTAGTGCCAGGCTGCTTTTTTTAAGGCAAAGCTTACCTTTGATCCACGATCCCGCGTTGTCGCTACTGTGCGAGGAAGCGATGCGTCCTGCAACCCCTGCTAAAATGGCGAGACCATGTGCTGGGCCTGAGTGTGAGGAGGACGTGCGTCACTCACAGACAAACTGTCACATAACGTGTGAGGAAGGGGCGAACGGAGACGTAGGTCAAAGATAAAGTCTTTATTATAATCCACAGGTAATTCCAAAACAGGTAGATCCACAACAGGAGGAGAAAAAACACTCACGTACACATTGACGAGACCGGACAACAAACACTGAACTGAAACCAACTTATAAAGACAGGTGATTACAATGAATTTAATTAAGACACAGGTGATACAAGGTTAACCAATAATGACTAAACGAGGATAGGAAACAGGAACAACCAAATATGGGCAACAGAGGGAGAAACCAAAACAAACAGTCCAATGGGGTGTGACATCACTCCCCCCTCCCGGAAGGCGCGACCTCGCGCCGTTAAAAAAAAAAAAAAAGAAGGGATGGACACAGGAAGTCTGTACTGGTGGAGGCTTCGGCGGAGGACGGATACCCGGGAGGAGGACGAGCAACAGAGTCCAGGGCGGATCAGACGGAGGGAAGAGCCATGGAGGAGACAGAAGGGTCCAGGGCGGATCAGACGGAGGGAGGAGCCATGGAGGAGGCAGAAGGGACCCTGAGCAGAAGGAGCCAGGCGAGACCCAGCCACAGATGGTGGGCTGAGGGTGAGCAGAGGGGCTGACAAGATCCAGCAGAACTGGCGTTGAGGCAGGGAACAGGTCAATGAGAGGCGGCGGGAGAGGAAGGTTGGGTGGGATTTCTTTCCAGTTTAGTAGTTCAGATGACGACAGAAGAAAGATTGGTAACTCACAAACAAAGTCAATTAAATCTCCAGAGTCCAGTGTTTGCTCACCTCCAGCAGCAGTGCAGTAAGCAGGGCTTCCTTCCACACCCTCATGCCCCACTGTGATTTCCTCCGCGGTGAGCTTCGTTGCCGGCTCACGCACCTGCTCAGACGTGTCGGGCTCTAGCTCCAGGGCGATTCTAGGCTCTGTCACTCTCCTTTGCAATGGCTAATGTATCATGGCGGGCTTTGGCTCTCCGTCTGTGGTGGGCTTGGGCAGTTCCACGTAGTGGGGTGATGGTGGGCTGGGCTCTGGGTCCTGGGTGGGGCTGGTGTCGTCGTCCGCATAGTCCACAGTCAACGATGACTTGCATGACACCAGCACCCACTCAATGAAGACAGCGAGGCTCTCTCGAGGACCCTCCCCGGACAACTTCGCTCATGTGGTGGTGTTCAGTTCAGCAATATAGAAAGAGCAGAGGCAGTTGTCCAGGTAGTGTGTGTAGTTGGCCAGAAACATGAAGTCCTCGGTGTGGTCCTCGAGAGAGTGGTCCCCCTGCTCCAGCAGGAGGACGAGGACAGCAGGATCATTCATAACAGAAAAAAAAATAAAATAAAACACTCAACAAAACGAAAAACAAAACGCGGGGTAAACACGCCGCTTAACTTTTTAAGGTCCGGTCTTCTGCTGGGCCAAGTCCTGGACAGTGTCGCTGAAGAGGCCGGCCTGAGAGATGGAACACCAAGAAACGAGCTTTGTCGGTGTCAAACATCTCCACTAGGTTCAGCCAGAATAGCACTTTTAGGCCACAAAAGTGGATATCACCTGACCGAGGGACCGCCCCAAGACTTTTCAGTCACCGTACGCAGTTCCTGCACCAACCTCGAGTCAGAACTACCCTCGTGCAACATCAGAATCATGGCCTGAAATAACGCAGGAGGCCACAACGGGGAGCTGCTCAGCAGGATCTCCAGCATCAGAAGACGATAGCCCCTGCACTGATGCGGCACTTAGACATCTCAACTTCCTCATGAGCACTAAACAAGATTTTTCCATCTGTACCATAATATTACAGACCCATACCAGCCAATACCCGGACAATTCCAAAGCAATACATACATGTTTGAGGTAAGGTTCTTTAATATATTATATAGTGCATGAAATGATTTAATGAATATTATGGTGTTGTTATTTAATGTATTAATCTCTGCCATTTATGTGTATACTACAACTAATCCCAATCCTTTTTCAAAATCTCTCAAATCATGAAAAACAGACACTTTGGAGAAGGTGATAAGCTCTGCAAGTACAAGAAAAAGCAGCCATGCTTGGCAGAAAAGGAAACTTAATGTTTGTTTTTAGAGATGGATGTTCCATACTTTTGGTTCATCTTTGAAAAACAAATTAAGATATTTTAAATGAAACCTGAGAGCTTTCTGTCCATCCATTAAGGAACAGTACTATAGAAATGAAACTTGGATATATATAGCAGTGTATATTTACTGCCCCCTGAAAATAACTCAACATACAGCCATTATTGTCAAAATAGCTGGCAACAAAAGTGATAACAGCACTATGTCATTTAACCATGCAAAGCCACATGTCCTATTCATCATGTTCATGTTTTTGTCTGCTTTACAGGACCATACAAAGTTGTGAATCTTGTATTAGAGCAGTTAAAATGTGGTTCTTTAGAGTACAATTCTCTCATACTGACTACTGGATGTTTAACCCTCTGGGGTCTGAGGTGATTTTGGGGCCCTTTAGATGTTTTGACATGCCCTGACATTTGTGCTTATTTCAGCTACTTATAACATACTACTGGCCAACATATAATTTTTTTGTATTCAGCACACACGGTGCTACAATAATATGTGAGCAAGATGGATGTACATCTTTTTTAGAAAAAAAAAAAACATTATGCGTGGTTAGTAAATTTTGGGAAAATAAATGTAGCTGAAATAAGACCATAAAACTCATACTGAATAGTCGTGAACAAGGCTTTTGAGTAATCACTCTTGTAGGCTAGAATATTTACTTCAAAATGATGTGAAAATGATCGTGTTTACTCTTTCACAGAAAACAATATATTGATGTAAATTTTATAAGACATCTTTTGTGATAGAAATCCGTATGCGAGGGAGGGATAATGGCCATGAATATTTAGTGATTCACACCTGAGAGACAAAAGGCCATCCCCTAATGGCCCATCAGTGTGACTGTCACTATGAGGCAGGTAACAAAGAATGTGAGGAGAGTAAGATAATGGGGGTTTTTGGTCATTTGTATTTTATTTACAACACAATATAATCAAAACACACATAATGATGGTCAAAGAATATTATTGTACTCACTGACCTAACCACAGAGACGTGAGCAGACCTTGTGTCATTCCTGTTCAGCAAGTGAAACTAGTAAACCATGCCTGATATTTAAGTGTTTGCTGCTTCTTTTCATGGATTCAAGATTAAAAAAAACATACTCACGGAGCTTATTTTACCATAGAAAATCAGTGAAGAATAACATCTGATGTTGGTACAGCGCTCTCAGAAGAAAAGTAAAATCAGCAGTAAATATCAGCAAGATTCATCAGCAGTGCAGGTATCAGATCACTAAAAAACAAAAACAAAAAACATCTCCTGAGCATGTTAATATCAGAAGAATCTGTATATAACGATCTTGTAGTCACAGATTCACGCGTACTTTGTACTATGTAAAAAGGACATTTTATATCTGAGAAACAAATTATCATTTAGCACCTTATAAAACTCTATTTGGGAACAGAGTATTAATAATAAACATGAGCTAGACATTCTTAGACTCGTAGCATTCATCATGTTACAGTGTACACTCATATTACTTTTATATCGTATATAGTTTTATATTATATAGAACATGAAAACTTCCATCGCGTCGTACGAAATTTAGATGCAATGAACTACCTATCATGCTCAAGCTTATGTCAAAATAACACGTTAACTAATGCAAAAATGAAACATTACTTACTCATCTGACTGATCTGTTCCTCTGGATCAGCCCCGCATCGCGTTGTGTTCTTCATCAGAGGTGAATTCTGTGTTATTCCTCTCAGCGCGTCTTCTTTTTTCTGAAGGTAAATTCTGGTATTCCTCTCAGCGTGTCTTCTTCCAGAAACGAACAGCAGCCGATTTAAACTTGATAAATCGCCAAGCTTCGTTTACAATGATGTGGGCGCTAACATGCTGCGCCTGGCACGTGGCTATTTATCATATCAAAAGCAAAAGCAGCTTGTGGGCGTGATCGCATTAAAAATAATTAGCTGTCTATGCATCACGTTGGTTTCACACAGATTACTTTAGCACAGAATATTTGTTTTTGAAAAGATTTGATTTATTTAAAAGTAGATATATCAAGCTTTCTATAGATATATCTCTCCTGTCTGTGTGCCGAGTATTCACTGAGTTTAGGTTCATTTTATTGATGCATTCCTAAAAGCAGTTCACGGAGAGAGTGAAGACTGAGAAAGCACCCTGTTTATTTTCTTTTATTTAAAGAAGCACACAGTTCAGTTTTTATTGTGAGTGTGCACAAATAAAATTATACACTTAATGGTTTTTAATGATGTATAACACATTTGTGTGACCAAAATCGACAGAGTATTTTTAGTGTCTTTCGCACTGATCTTAAAAAATGTGAGCTGATCAGACCGGCGTGACCGTCGACCCCAGGGAGTTAATAAGGCACCTCGTGGCAAAGAACTCTCTGAAGATTTGAGAATTAGAATTGTTGCTCTCCACAAAGATGGCCTAGGCTATAAGAGGTTCAGTAACAACCTGGAACTGAGTTACAGTATTGTGATCACGGGTTCCATTCGGAATAGGCCTCGCAAGGGTCGATCAATGAAGTTGAGTGCTCGTTCTGTGCTTCAGGTGCAGAACCTGTCTTCAAAAAACACATGCATGAGTGCTGCCAGCATTGCTTTAGAGGTTGCAGAACTAGAAGGTCCGCTTGTCAATGCTCAGACCATATGCTGCAAACTACAAGAAGTCGGTTTGCATTGACGTCATCCGAGAAGGAAGCCTCTTCTGAAGCTGGCTTACAAGAAAGCTCGCAAACAAGACTGAAGACAACCTGTCCTGCTAAAGACAACCTGTCCAAGAGCATGAATTACTGGAACCATGTCCTATGGTCAGATGAGACTAAGATAAACTTGTTTTGCTCAGATGGTGTCCAGCATGTGTGGTGATGCCCTGGTGAGGAGTACCAAGAAAATTGTGTCTCTCCTACAGTCAAGCATGATGGTGGTAGCATCATTGTCTGGGGCTGCATGAGTGCTGCTGGAACTGGGGAACTGCGGTTTATTGAGGGAAACATGGATTCCATTATGTACTGTACATTTCTGAAGCAGAACATGATGCCTTTCCTTCAGATACTGGGCTGAACGGCAGTTTTCCAACATGATAATGACCCCAGACACACCACCAAGATGACAATTGCCTTGCTGAGGAAGGTGCAGGTGAAGGTGATCTGACCTGAACCCTATTGAGCACCTATGGGGCATCCTCAAGCGGAAGGTGGAGAAGCACCCTGTGTCTAACATTCAGCAGCTCCATGATGTCATTATAGAGGATTTGAAGAGGATCCCAGCAACAACCTGTGCAGCTCTGGTGAATTCCATGCCCAGACTGATTAAGGCAGTGCTAAATAACAATGGTGCTAACACAAAATATTGACACTTCGGACACAGTTTTGACAAGTTCACTTAGGGTGTACTCGCTTTTGTTGCCAGCTGTTTTGACAATAATGGCTGCATGTTGAGTTATTTTTAGGGGACAGTAAATATACACAGCTATACAAGCTGCACATTGACTACTTTAAAATATATCCAAGTTTCATTTCTATAGTATTGTCCCTTGAGAAGTTATACTAAAATGATTGCTAAAATGTGAAGGGTGTACTCAACTTTGTGAGATACTATATATGTATATATATATATATATATATATATATATATATATAGGTTTGGCCTATTTAGAAAGTATTTGACAATAACTACCAACACCCCAGGCAGTTCGTTATGATTGATGACAGCAAGCCCGTTCTAAAACTTGTTCATCAAAGGTCCTGAAATCACCTCATCCCACTTATTGTACGACATATGCATCTTGGAAGTTCCATACTTAGTGATGAATGTATGCTTACAGAGGGGTACTAACCCGTCTTGGCTATAACCACTTTCCTGTGAAGCACAATCAGTATTTTGCGGATCCAAGAACAAGCAGTCATACACAGAATCTGGAAAGAGCGTAGTTAACTTACAAAGGACAGATATAGTGTCTTAGAGGAAATAGGACAGAGGACCTATTAAAACAACATCTAATAGAGTGGACTTACTGGCTGGGAAACCAGCACAGAAATGGTCCTCTTGGAAGACTGTTCAAAGACATTCACATAAAATATCACCTTTAAAAACATGAAGGTGATTTGGAGTACTTTGGTTACTCCAAATGTGATTTCTCACTATTTGTCCAGCCTGACTTAACCATTCTTGCTCACTCCCAGATCCTTCTACTCATTTGAAACACCTCTTCCTTAGTTACATTTTCTTCTGCGGCGCGCTGCGGCTCTGACACAGCCACTCTAGTCAATGCTTGTGTTTATACCCGCCGCACTGCGGCTCGTTGAAGCGTCTCAGAAGCTGCTCTCCACGCTGCATCACTAAAGTTAGGCTAATCCCCCACCTCGTCCCTACCCTAAAATTTTGACTGTGCTCCTGTGTTCAAGTTAGGAGCACAACCATGAAAACTGATGGGCAGTTGTTTCCAATTAAAAAAAAAATATTTAATTTGCAAAAAAAAAAGCAGTTGAAAACAGTTGGAAAAAAAAAAACGTCTTTTTCCTTGTTCAGGTCTTAATTGGAAGTGTTGCACATTGTTTTTTTGCATGGAAAGAAGTTTTTGTTCTTAAAAATGTGTTAGTATATTTTGTGCTGGCAAAGATTGCCAGTGTTGACCAGTTATGTGATGTAATAAAGATTCTGGAAATGTAAGTAATGTGTAAATGGCTTTCACTCATTTAAGGACCATTAAAATCAATGACTGCTTAGTAAAGAGTGTACAAATATTGGTAACACATAAGTTAATGTTGAAGTAGTGTACACTTTACAATAAGGTTCACAAACTCCATAAGTGCTTTGTTAATAGTAAATTATGTTAATAAAGAGTTTACAAATGTTAGTAACATCAGTTATTGTTGAAGTAGTGTACACTTTACAAAAGGTTCACACATTCCATTAGTAAGTGCATTGTTCAATGTAATTAATGATAGTAAAGAGCCTACAAACAAGAATAACATATCAGTTGATGGTTTCCTTTTTGGAATTGTTTACCAGTAACCCAAATTGATGCCTTATTATTAAATAAAGTTGATAAGGTACACAACAAGCTACCTTTAACCTTTGTATTATGTTCCGGGTAAATTTGACCTGTTTCGATTTTTGAGGTGTCGGAAATACTAGTTAACCTGTGATTTTATTTTTGATATTTTGTGACTTTTTCTCATTTGGGGCCATGAAACTGCACGCAAAGTGAGGATACACTAATGTGCTTTGAAGTGTACACAAATCATTTTCTATAGATTTTGATGCTCGTGGGTCAATTTGACCCCAATTTGACCCGATATTTTGAACATGTAAAAGAAAAACAGAAAAAGAAAAGATGTTGAATAAAAAATGTAAATGTTAAAAGTTACAAGAGTTTATGTTCAGCATTTGTTAAAACAAACATGTTAAAAAATGTGGTTAAACAAATTTTTAAAAATCATACTTTTTGATGTTAATTGTTTGTAATGTGTGAAAAGTACTGATATTAAAATGGTCCTGTTCATACCTGATTCCTTCTTGTTTTTCATAATGAGATATTTAGGGAATAGCATTGAATGCAATTAGGGTCAATTTGACCCGGTACAACAAAATTGTACCCAGAAATCGAACATAATACAAATCGAATATAATAAGATGGTAACTTAGAATTGTTTATCCTTGTTGTGTATCAGCTGCTACTCACACTAATGTAAATATATATATCTTTCAATGTGTTTCAAGTGTTTTTCCCTGTTCACTTAATGATTTCTTGAGGTTTTGTACTGCTCTCTGAACATCGTCTTACGATATGTGAATGGAGAATTTTCTCTGTGATTCTGCACCATTGTTGTGCAACGTTGCCCCAAGGTAGTGGTCCTCAAACTGGGGTACGTGAGGTGACAGAGAAGGTACGTGAACAAAATGCTGAGCTTTGCCATTCATTTAATTCTACCAGAATTTAAGTAACATTAACATGGAGCATGCATTTCTGACAAGCAAAATGCCGCTTTTAGTATAAAAGAGGAAAATGTGAGTGCTGTAAACAGTCAGATCATATCAAATTACCTCATCTTTTGCAGTCAAAACTGACTGCAGCGTCTGTATGACAGGATGCCTGCAAAGTATATGCTGCTTTAGCAAATCGCACTGTTCATTGTATCTTTAAATTAGATTTGTAGCACTTAATATCATGAAAAACAAATATTGACACAGACTGTAATTAGACATCGATTTAGAAAAACACCAGTCTCTTCGATACAGAAACATGCCCTGTGCGAGTTATTGTTTTCATGTTTAAAATACGAGCAAAAAAGCTATTTTCTCTGAATATTCAAATGATTGCAAATGTTCATTAATGTAACAGTTCAACAAAAAGGTAATATTAAGTGAAAATTTTACATTTTAAATGTAGCCTACATTTTAAACACAATATTGTCAATATTTAGGGCCCGAGCACCGATGGTGTGAGGACCCTATTGGAATTGCTCAGTTTATTAGGGCCCGAGCCCTAAAAGGGCGAAGGCCCTATTGTTCTTCTAAGGATTATTAGGGCCCGAGCCCTAAAAGGGCGAAGGCCCTATTGTTCTTCTAAGGATTATTATTATTATTATTATTAGGGCCCGAGCACTGCAGTGCGAGGACCCTATTGGAATTGCTCTGTTTATTATTAGGGCCCAAGCCCTAAAAGGGCGAAGGCCCTATTGTTTTTCTAAGGATTATTATTAGGGCCCGAGCCCTAAAAGGGCGAAGGGACAACTTTCTAATTTACACCCATTAGCTGCGACCAACAGGAAGTCTGCTATTTTGATTTGAATGTGGATTTTTGGAAAAATCAGGCTATAAACAAATTCATACTCCTCCAAGCAGGAATAAGTAGTTCACACCAAACTTTGTGAACATGATGCCAACATAGTGAAGATGTTAAATTGCGAGCGGATTTGGGATATCTTGAACGGTTGATTTATAGTGATTTTTTTAAATTAGCAGAAAAAACATAACCGTAATATTAAAATGCAGCATCCAAACACTTTAAAAAAATTTTCATACATAGAACTAGTCATTCTGAGAAATAAATGCCTTGTTCCATCTATATAAAATAATCAACAAAAAATAGAAAATTAAAAAAAACTATTAAACATCTGCTCTCACTCCAACTCTCTCACTCTAACTCTGTGTCGGGGGATGGGCTTAAGTCTGTGTATGTGTGTGTGTAAGTCTGACTGAGGTAGTTGAGTGGCTGTGTGTGTGTGACAGAGAGAGAGAGAGAGAGCATTTAAAATGCATTATCCTAACTCTTCACAACTTTTTACATATGAAAAACAAGTCATTCTAAGGAAATGTGTTTATCATGTTTTCAGAGGCTGCAAAAACATTTGAAATATCACACTTGTAAACTAGCTGATGAAGACTGTAATACCAACAATGAACACAAGATGACCTCATAGGATAAGGAATCTTTTCAACTCTAATCCCATCTCATTCTCATTGTGTCAGAATGACTTAAAAGCATTTTGATTTTAACCCTTTCATTGCTGTGACACTTCAATCCAAACTGGTACAGGGATACTGTTAATGCATGTGCCCGCTGGGCACCGTTTTTCTGATGGCACCAGGGTTGCGGATGCACTGGCGGCGAGGGCCCGTCATCGCTGCTTGCAGCTATATTTCTTCTTCTTCTTCTTCTTCTTCTTCTTCTTCTTCTCCAAAGTAAAAAGTCTTTTTGAGGGCCTAAACATGCTCGAAAACTCACGAAACTTTGCACACGCGCCAGACCTGGCGAAAATTTACATCTGATATAGTTTTCAGAAGTGGGTGTGGCAAAATGGCTCGACAGCGCCACCTATAAAATTTCAACGGAGTGCGCCTCGAGCTGCGTTTCACGTACATGTACGAAACTCGGTACACACGTGTAACACACCAATACCTACAAAAAAGTCTCCTGGCACAACATCCGAAACCCAACAGGAAGTCCGTTATATTGAATTTCCTGTATGATTTTTGTGCAGTTTATGCCATTTTCAGGCCTCGTACTTTAACGAACTCCTCCTACAGTTTTTATCCGATCATCTTCAAATTTGCTGAGTGTTATCATAAGGCCTTTGCGATGTTAAATTGCGAAGATCTAGAGTTTTCGTCGAGGGGCGTGTCCGTGGCGGCCTGACAAAGTTCGATGTTTCGCCATGAAAAAGGAAGTTGCTGTAACTCAGGCAAACAATGTCCGATCTGCCTCAAACTTCACACGTTTGATAACAGTCCGGTCCTGAACACATGTCAGTGCCCATATTCAGTTATAGTCATAGCGCCACCTGCTGACAACAGGAAGTGACATGTTTAACACTGTTACGGACTCCTAGCAACATATTAAAAAGCATTAGCAAGTTTTAAATAGGCTAGCATCATGCTAGAATCATGCTAAAACATGCTAGCAACACTTAGCTAAGAGCTAAAGCATGATATTAATACAAAGAAAAAGAAATTGCTGTAACTCATGCATACAATGTCCAATCTGCCCCAAACTTAATATTCAACATGCTACAAACATAGTAAAGCATGCTAGCAACACTTAGCTAATATGCTAAAGCATGCTAATAATACAATGAAACAGGAAGTTACTGTAACTCAGGCATACAATATCCAATCTGCCCCAAACTTAACATGTTTGATAAGAGCCCTGATCTGAACACATGCCCATGCCCATATTCAGTTATAGTCATAGCGCCACCTGCTGGCAACAGGAAGTGACATGTTTAAAACTGTTATGGATGCCTAGCAACATTTTAAAAAGTATCAAGAAGTGTTAGATAGGGTAGCAACATGCTAGAAACATGCTAAAACATGTTAGCAACACTTAGCTAAGTGCTAAAGCATGTTATTAATGCAATGAAACAGGAAGTTACTGTAACTCAGGCAAGCAATGTCCAATCTGCCCCAAACTTCACATGTTCAATAAGAGTCCTGGCCTGAACACATCTAAAGGCCAATATTCCATTACAATCATAGCGCCACCTGCTGGCAACAGCAATGACTTGTTTTACACTAACTTAAACATGCAATGTACAATTTGCACCAAACTTGACATGTTTGGCAAGAGTCTTGGCCTGAAGACATCTAAAGGCCAATATTCTGTAATAGCACCACCTGTTGGCAGCAGGATATGTCATGTCTTACACTCAAGCATGCCATGTTCAATCTGCACCAAACTTCATATGTCTGATAAAATCGCTGGCCTGAAGACATCTGCATGCCAATATTCAGTTATAGGCATAGCGCCACCTGCTGGCAGCAGTAGGTGACATGTTTAATACTGTTGTAGATGCCTAGCAACATTTTAAAAAGTATCAAGAAGTGTTAAATAAGGTAGCAACATGCTAGAAACATGCTAAAACATGTTAGCAACACTTAGCTAAGTGCTATAGCATGTTGTTAAGCAATGAAACAGAAAGTTACTGTAACTCAGGCAAGCAATGTCCAATCTGCCCCAAACTTAACAGGTTTGATAAGAGTCCTGGCCTGAACACATTTACGTGTCAATATTCAGTTATAGTCATAGCGCCACCTACTGTCAACAGGAAGTGACATTTAACACTGTGATATATTATTAGCAATACACTAAAATAAACCACTGAGTGCTAAACTTGTTAAAAACATGCTCAAACAAGCTAGCAACACTTACTAAGTGCTAAAGCATGTTGTTAAAGCCATGAAAGAGAAAGTTGTTGTAATTCATGTAAACAATGTCCAATCTGTGCCAAACTTCACATGTTTGATAAGAGTCCTGGCCTGAAGATATCTACATGCCCATATTTGGTTATAGTCATAGCGCCACCTGCTGGCAACCGGAAGTGACATGTTTAACACTGTGATGGACTATTAAAAGCACAGCAAAATATGCCATATTGTGCTAAACATGCTACTTACTACTTGCTGCTTATTAGCACTTACTAAGTGTTAATGCATGCTATTAATGCCGTGAAAGAGGAAGTTGTTGTAACTCAGCCATACAATGTCCGATCTGCCCCAAACTTCACATGTTCAATAAGAGTCCTGGCCTGAACACATCTAAAGACCAATATTCCATTGCAATCATAGCGCCACCTGCTGGCAACAGCAAATTACTTGTTTTACACTAACTTAAACATGCAATGTTCAATCTGCACCAAACTTCATATGTTTGATAAAAGTGCTGGCCTGAACACATCTACATGCCAATATTCAGTTACAGGCATAGCGCCACCATCTGACAGCTGGAAATTTTGCACATTTAAATGACTTTGACATACTCCTCCTATGTTTACTATATTAAATGCATACGGCCCACCGTTCGCTGTTTCACTAAAGCAACCGGTCAGCGGTGAGCCCGGGTGCGAGGGCCCTTTCATCGCTGCTTGCAGCTTTAATTAGGGCCCGAGCACTGCAGTGCGAGGACCCTATTGGAATTGCTCTGCTTATTCTTCTTCTTCTTCTCCAAAGTAAAAAGTCTTTTTGAGGCCCTAAACATGCTCGAAAACTCACAAAACTTTGCAAACGCGTCAGTCCTGGCGAAAATTTACATCTGATATTGGTTTCAGAAGTGGGTGTGGCAAAATGGCTCAATAGCGCCACCTATAAAATTTCAACGGAGTGCGCCTCGAGCTGCGTTTCACGTACATGTACGAAACTCGGTACACAGGTGTAGCACACCAATACCTACAAAAAAGTCCCCTGGTACGACATTCTAAATCCAACAGGAAGTCCGTTATATTGAATTTCCTGTACGATTTTTGTGCAGTTTTTGCCATTTTCAGGCCTCCTACTTTAACGAACTCCTCCTACAGTTTTTATCCGATCATCTTCAAATTTGCTGAGTGTTATCATAAGGCCTTTGCGATGTTCAATTGCGAAGATTTTGAGTTTTTGCCGAGGGGCGTGTCCGTGGCGGCCTGACAAAGTTCGACGTGTCGCCATGAAAAACGAAGTGTCTGTAACTTAAGCAAACAATGTCCGATCTGCCTCAAACTTCACAGGTGTGATAAGAGTCATGTCCCGAACACGTCAATGTCCATATTCAGTTATAGTCATAGCGCCACCTGCTGACAACAGGAAGTGACTTGTTTAACACTGTTACGGACTCCTAGCAACATATTAAAAAGCATTAGCAAGTTTTAAATAGGCTAACAACACTTAGCTAAGAGCTAAACCATGCTATTAATACAAAGAAAAAGATAATTGCTGTAACTCATGCATACAATGTCCAATCTGCCCCAAAATTAATATTCAACATGCTACAAACATAGTAAAGCATGCTAGCAACACTTAGCTAATATGGTAAAGCATGCTAATAATACAATGAAACAGGAAGTTACTCTAACTCAGGCATACAATGTCCAATCTGCCCCAAACTTAACATGTTTCATAAGAGTCCTGGCCTGAACACATGCCCATGCCCATATTCAGTTATAGTCATAGCGCCACCTGCTGGCAACAGGAAGTCACATGTTTAATACTGTTGTGGATGCCTAGCAACATTTTAAAAATATCAAGAAGTGTTAAATAGGGTAGCAACATGCTAGAAACATGTTATAACATGTTAGCAACACTTAGCTAAGTGCTAAAGCATGTTATTAATACAGTGAAACAGGAAGTTACTGTAACTCAGGCATACAATGTCCAGTCTGCCCCAAACTTAACATGTTTGATAAGAGTCCTGGCCTGAACACTTTTACGTGCCAATATTCAGTTATAGTCATAGCGCCACCTACTGTCAACAGGAAGTGACATGTTTAACACTGTGATACACTATTAGCAACACACTAAAAAGCCATTGAGTGCTAAACTAGTTAAAAACACACTCAAACATGCTAGCAACACTTACTAAGTGCTAAGGCATGTTGTTAAAGTCATGAAACAGGAAGTTGTTGTAATTCATGTAAACAATGTCCAATCTGCCCCAAACTTCACGTTTGATAAGAGTCCTAGTCTGAAGATATATACCTGCCCATATTCAGTTATAGTCATAGTGCCACCTGCTGGCAACAGGAAGTGACGTTTAACGGTGGTACGGACTCCTAGCAACATATTAAAAAGCGTTAGCAAGTTTTAAATAAGCTAGCATCATGCTAGAAGCATGTTAAAACATGGTAGCAACACTTAGCTAAGTGCTAAAGCATGTTATTAATGCAATGAAACAGGAAGTTAATATAACTCAGGCATGCAATGTCCAATCTGCCCCAAACTTGACATGTTTGATAAGAGTCCTGGTCTGAACACATTTATGTTACAATATTCACTTATAGTCATAGCGCCACCTACTGTCAACAGGAAGTGACGTTTAACACTGTGATACACTATTAGCAACACACTAAAATAAGCCATTGAGTGCTAAACATGCTAAAAACACGCTCAAACATGCTAGCAACACTTACTAAGTGCTAAAGCGTGCTATTAATGCTATGAAAGAGGAAGTTGTTGTAACTCAGCCATACAATGTCCGATCTGCCCCAAACTTCACATGTTCGATAAGAGTCCTGTCCTGAACACATCTAAAGGCCAATATTCCATTACAATCATAGCGCCACCTGCTAGCAACAGCAAATGACTTGTTTTACACTAACTTAATCATCCAGTGTACAATTTGCTCCAAACTTGACATGTTTGGCAAGAGTCTTAGCCTGAACACATCTAAAGGCCAATATTCTGTAATAGTGTCACCTTTTGGCAGCAGGATATGTCATGTCTTACACTCAAGCATGCCATGTTCAATTTGCACCAAACTTCATGTTTGATAAAATCGCTGGCCTGAAGATATCTGCATGCCAATATTCAGTTATAGGCATAGCGCCACCAGCTGGCAGCAAGAATTCTGGCACATCTAAATGACTTTGACATATTCCTCCTAAATTTACTATGCTAACCCTCTAGGGTCGAAAAACGCGCCGGCGCGGTTTGTGGCCGTTTTTCTGATAACGCCAAAAAGAACTTCAATTACTCCGTCATTTTTGATCGTACAGATAAGAGCAATACATCAATGGAATCTGTAAGGAATTCACTTTTATTTGTGTACACTCATAGTAACAACAACACTCTGTGGTTTTGTGAAATAAAGCAAACAAACAGGGTATGCAGTCTGCTGCGTTGTTGTCTGTGATCGTCATTAAGAAATGCGTCAATAAAGTGGACTAAAACTCAGCGAATACTCCACACAGAGACATGAGAGATATATCTATAGAAAGCCTGATATGTCTACTTTTAAATGGACTAATCTTATCGAAAACAAATATCATGTGTTAAAGTAATCTGTATTAAAACAACCCCATGTCCAGTCTTTCTCGTCAGACCTAATTATTTTTAATTTGATCACGCCCACGAGCTGCTTTCGGTTTGTTATTATAATCAGCCACGTGGAGGCGCAAGCGGCGAACCGCCCACACCAACGTAAACAAAGCGGGAGACTTCACTTCATTGTTCATCTCGGCTACTTGAGTCTTGTTACTGAAGAAGACGCGCTGTGAGGAGAGAGATTTATGTTTCCCTCAGAGGAAGAGCGCGATGCGACCCACGGCGAGATCCACCGAAAGAGTAAGTCTTTCTTTTATTAGCCTGCTTAACACACCGATACCTACAAAAAAGTCTCTTGGAGCAAAATCCGAAACCCAACAGGAAGTCAGATATTTTTCATTTTCTCAGCAAATTTTGTGTCATTTTTGCCATTTCCAGGAGTCATATTAAAACGAACTCCTCCTAGAGACTTATTCGGATCAACACCAAATTTGGTCAGTCTAATCTAGAGCCCTTTGTGACGTTAAATTGCGAAGATCTAGAGTTTTCACTGGAGGGCGTGTCTGTGGCGGCCTGTCAAATTTCGATGTTTCGCCATGAAAAAGGAAGTTGTTATAACTCGGCCATACAATGTCTGATCTGCCCCAAACTTCACATGTTTGATAAGAGTCTGGTCCTGAACACATGGCCATGATCATATTCAGTTATAGTCATAGCGCCACCTGCTGGCAACAGGAAGTGAGATGTTTTACGCTGTGAGAGACCCCTTCTAGAGATTTCATGAAATCAACATTATATTTGGTCAGTCTAATCTAAAGACCTTTGCCATGTTAAATTGTGAAGATCTTGAGTTTTCGTTGAAGGGCGTGTCCGTGGCGGCCTGACAAAGTTCGATGTTTCACCATGGGAATAGAAGTTGCTATAACTCAGCCATACGAAGTCTGATCTGCCCCAAATTTCACATGTTCGGTAAGAGTCCTGGCCTGAACACATCTAGAGGCCAATATTCTATTATAATCATAGCGCCACCTGCTGGTGACAGGAAATGACTTGTTTTACACTAACTTAAACATGCAATGTCCAATTTGCACCAAACCTCACATGTTTGGTAAGAGTCCTGAACTGAAGACATCTAATAATAATAATATTCAGTTATAATCATAGCGCCACCTGTTGGCAGCAGGATATGTCATATCTTACACTAACTCAAGTGTGCCATGTTCAATCTACACCAAAGTTCATATGTTTGACAAAAGCGCTGGCCTGAAGACATCCACATGCCAATATTCAGTTACAGGCATAGTGCCACCAGCTGGCAGAAGGAAGTTTGGCACATCTAAATGACTTTGACATATTTCTCCTAAATTTACTATGTGAAAAGCATAGTGCCCACCATTGTCACCGATCGGCGGTGAGCCGGGTGCGAAGGCCCTTTCATCGCTGCTTGCAGCTTAATTAGGGCCCGAGCACCGGTGGTTGCTCCGTTTATTATTATTATTATTATTATTATTATTATTATTATTATTAGGGCCTGAGCCCTAAAAGGGCGAGAGCCCTATTGTTCTTCTAAGGATTATTATTATTATTATTTTTAGGGCCCGAGCCCTGAAAGGGCGAGAGCCCTATTGTTTTCCTTAGGATTATTCTAATTATTATTATTATTTTTAGTCAAGGTTTTGGGGGGTTTTGGGGCCCTTACTATGCTCAAAAACTCTTGAAAATTGGTACACACCTTGGAATCTGCAGCCATTAGGGCCGGGCAGAGACTGGTATACGGGCGTGGCAAGGGGACTCTACAGCGCCCCCAAACTCGGTCAACCTGATCTCAAGACATTGGGGATGAAAAATTGTGAGGGAATTTTTGATATCTCGAACGGTTTGGCCGTGGCGAGGCATTGAAATTATGGCGAGAAATGAGAAACAGGAAATGGCTAATAACTACTGCACACATTGTCTGATTCAGATGAAACTTCAGTGGTTTGTTTGTTGTATGATGCCGATCACATAGATGTGACTATTAGGAGTCAAAGTTATAGCGCCAACAACTGGCAACAGGAAGTGTGTCTCTTTTAAAAATGCTTTGATATCACATGGTTATTTTTACCCGATTTGCTTCAAACTTCATCAGAATAATGTCAAAACACGGCCGATGAGAATCTGTAAAGGGGTCGTTGATACATTAAATGCTGTTGTCATGGCAGCGTGTCAAACTTTAACATTTGTTTCCTGTGTTTTTGGGGCACTTAATAAGCTTAGATTTTCATGAAACTCAACACACACATCAGTATTAATGATAGTTAGACACTGGCAAAAGCTCATCAATGGGTGTGGAGGAGGCGCTCTATAGCGCCACCTTTTGTCAAAAGTTGGGGGGTTACTTTGAGCTACACACACCAAACTTGGTATGTATATTGATCTCATCAAGCCGGACAACTTTCTAATTTACATCCATTAGCTGCGACCAACAGGAAGTCTGCTATTTTGATTTGAATGTGGATTTTTGGAAAAATATAGCTGTGAATGAATGAATACTACTCCTACAAAAAACAATGAATTTACACCAAACTTTGTCAACATGATGCCAACATACTGAAGATGTTAAATTGTGAGTGGATTTGGGATATCTTGAATGGTTGATTTATGGTGATTTATTAAAGTAGCAGTAAAAAAACATGACCGTAATTTTAAAATGCAGCATCCAAACACTTCAAAACTTTTTACATACATAGAACTAGTCATTCTGAGAAATAAATGCTTACTTCCATCGATATAAAATAGTCTACAAAAAATAGAAAATTAATAAACTATTCAACATCTGATCTCACTCTAACTCTCTCACTCTAACTCTGTGTCGGGGGATGGGCTAAAGTCTGTGTATGTGTGTGTGTAAGTGTGACTGAGGTAGTTGAGTGGCTGTGTGTGTGTGACAGAGAGAGAGAGAGAGAGAGAGAGAGCATTTAAAATGCATTATCCTAACTCTTCACAACTTTTTACATATGAAAAACAAGTCATTCTAAGGAAATGTGTTTATCATGTTTTCAGAGGCTGCAAAAACATTTGAAATATCACACATGTAAACTAGCTGATGAAGACTGTAATACCAAGAATGAACACAAAATGACCTCATAGGATAAGGAATCTTTTCAACTCTAATCCCATCTCATTCTCATTGTGTCAGAATGACTTAAAAGCATTTTGATTTTAACCCTTTCATTGCTGTGACACTTCAATCCAAACTGGTACAGGGATACTGTTAATGCATGTGCCCGCTGGGCACCGTTTTTCTGATGGCACCAGGGCTGCGGATGCACTGGCGGCGAGGGCCCGTCATCGCTGCTTGCAGCTATATTTTTTTTTATATTTTCTTTTTTCGACTATTCAGGGGTTTTTGGGGGCCTTAACGTGCTCAAAAACTCTTGAAAATTGGCACACACATTGGAATCTGCGGCCATCAGGACGCCGCAGAGACTGAGACCCGGGCGTGGCACAGGGGCTCTACAGCGCCCCCTGGAAAACAGTCAGAAAACTTGAAGCATAGCTCACACATACTTCCACGTATTCATATGAAACTCAGTACACATATAGACCTCATTGAGCTGAACAACTTTCGTGCTCATGTCATAGGCTCCGCCCAACAGGAAGTGAGCTATTCAGGGCTGTGTGAAAAGCGCATGCTCTGGAATTTGATATACTCCTCGGAGGCCTTTATTCCGACGGCCACCAAACTCAGTCAGCATGACCTCAAGACATAGCGGATGCTAAATTGCGGAGGGATTTTTGATATCTCGAACGGTTTGGCCGTGGCGAGGCGATGAAATTATGGCGAGAAATGAGAAACAGGAAATGGCTAATAACTATTGCACACATTGTCTGATTCTGATGAAACTTCAGGAGTTTGTTCATTCTATGACACTGATCACATAGATGTGACTATTAAGAGTCAAAGTTATAGCGCCACCAGCTGGCAGCAGGAAGTGTGTCATTTTCAAAATGCTTTTAAATCAGCCTCTTAATTTTACTCAATTTGCTTCAAACCTCATCAGAATAATCTCAAAACACGGCCGATGAGAATCTGTAAAGGGGTCGTTGATACATTAAATGCTGTTGTCATGGCAACGTGTCAAACTTTAAAATTTGTTTCCTGTGTTTTTGGGGCACTTAAGAAGCTTAGATTGTCATGAAACTCAACACACACATCAGTATTAATCATAGTTAGACATTGGTAAAGGCCCATGAATGGGCGTGGAGGAGGCACTCTATAGCGTCACCTTTTGTCAAAAGTTGGGGGGTTAGTTTTAGCTACAGACACCAAACTCGGTATGTATATTGGTCTCATCAAGCCGGACAACTTTCTAATTTACACCCATTAGCTGCGACCAACAGGAAGTCTGCTATTTTGATTTGAATGTGGATTTTTGGAAAAATCAGGCTATAAACAAATTCATACTTCTCCAAGCAGGAATAAGTAGTTCACACCAAACTTTGTCAAAATTATGCCAACATACTGAAGATGTTAAATTGCGAGCAGATTTGGGATATCTTGAACGGTTGATTTATGGTGATTTATTAAAGTAGCAGTAAAAGACATAACCGTAATTTTAAAATGCAGCATCCAAACACGTCAAAACTTTTTATATACATAGAACTAGTCATTCTGAGAAATAAATGCTTACTTCCATCAATATAAAATAGTCTACTAAAAAAAGAAAATTAAAAAACTATTAAACATCTGATCTCACTCTAACTCTCTCTCTCTGTGTGTTAACTGTGTGTGTGAGTGTGAGTGTGAGTGTTGAGAGTGGGGGAGGGTGGCTGTCTGTGTGTGTGAGAGAGACAGAGAGACAGAGTGCATTTAAAGTGCATTATTAAGTCTTCACAACTTTTTATATAGGAAAACATAGGTCTTTCTTAGGAAATATGTTTATCATGTTTTCAGAGACAGCAAGAACATTTAAAATATCACACATGTAAATTGGCAGATGGAGACTGTAATACCAAGGATGAACACAAGATGACCTCATAGGATAAGGAATCTTTTTCAGCTCATTCTCAGTCTATCAGAATGATTTAAAAGCATTTTGCTTTTAACCCTTTCATTGCTGTAACCCTTCAATCCAAACTGCCACAGGGTTACTGTCAATGCATGTGCCCACTGGGCACAGTTTTTCTGATGGCATCAGGGTTGCGGATGCACTGTGGGCGAGGGCCCGCCATCGCTGCTTGCAGCTATATATTTTTTTTTTTTTCGACTATCCGGGGGGTTTTGGGGGCTTTAACATGCTCAAAGACTCTTGAAAATTGGCACACACATTGGAATCTGCGGCCATCAGGACGCTGCAGACGCCGGGCCCACTGGGACCCGGGCGTGGCACAGGGGCTCTACAGCGCCCCCTGGAACACCTTCCCAAAACTTGATGTATATCCTGCACATACTTGCACGTATAAATATGAAACTCAGTACACATGTAGATCTCACTGAGCCGAACAACTCACGCACTCTATGTCATTAGCTAATCCCAACAAGAACTGAGCTATTCAAGGCTGTTTAAAAATGTATTTATGGTGATTATGGGATTAAAATGATTTATGGTGATTTATTAAAGTAGCAGTAAAAGACATAACCGTAATTTTAAAATGCAGCATCCAAACACTTCAAAACTTTTTACATACATAGAACTAGTCATTCTGAGAAATGCTCACTTCCATCGATATAAAATAGTCTACTAAAAATAGAAAATTAAAGAACTGTTAAACATCTGATCTCACTCTAACTCTCTCACTCTAACTCTGTGTGTTAAGTGTGTAAGTGTAAGTGTAAGTGTTGACAGTGGGGGAGGGTGGCTGTCAGAGACAAAGAGAGACAGAGTGCCTTTAAAGTGCATTATCCTAACTCTTCACAACTTCTTACAAAGTTACTTATAATCAGTTTGTCTTTGGGGGAACCATCAAAATACAGTGTTAGCATATATTTAACATACTACTAATAATAACTGCTAGCTGACATGCAGTACCATCAAAATAATCAAACTGATAATACAAATTTCATATTACACATTCATCTGATCTGATACCTGATCTTATGGCTCTTTGAGAAATTTTATTATTATTATTACTCATAAGTGGTCTTTGTATGCTTTAAGTAAAGTGACATGCGTAACTTGGCAAGATATGAGACTTATAATACATTATAACTATGAGGGGGTAATCATACTCTTAAAAGCTATAACCACAAATAAGTACAAATTATAATACATTAAAACTGTTCTTATGAATACTCATGAAATAATACAAAATACTATAAGGTTTTTTATAATCCATTATACATTCATTATAATGCCTTAAGAATACCCTTATAATGTAATATATATACAGGCTTTATAGAAAGTGTTGCCGCAGTTTGCTTTTAACCCTTTCATTGCTGTAACCCTTCAATCCAAACTGCCACAGTGTTACTGTCAATGCATGTGCCCGCTGGGCACCATTTTAATGATGCTACCGGCATGGCGATTGCGCTGGTGGCGAGGGCCCGTCATCGCTGCTTGCAGCTATATTTAGGGCCCGAGCCCTAAAAGGGCGAAGGCCCTATTGTTCTTCTAAGGATTATTAGGGCCCGAGCACAGCAGTGCGAGGACCCTATTGTAATTGCTCCGTTTATTCTTCTTCTTCTTCTTCTCCAAAGTAAAAAGTCTTTTTGAGGCCCTAAACATGCTCGAAAACTCACGAAACTTTGCACACGCGTCAGTCCTGGCGAAAATTTACATCTGATATTGGTTTCAGAAGTGGGTGTGGCAAAATGGCTCGATAGCGCCACCTATGAAATTTCAACGGAGTGCGCCTCGAGCTGCGTTTCACGTACATGTACGAAACTCGGTACACAGGTGTAACACACCAATACCTACAAAAAAGTCTCCTGGTACAACATCCTAAACCCAACAGGAAGTCCGTTATATTGAATTTTCTGTACGATTTTTGTGCAGTTTTTGCCATTTTCAGGCCTCATACTTTAACGAACTCCTCCTACAGTTTTTATCCGATCATCTTCAAATTTGCTGAGTGATATCATAAGGACTTTGCAATGTTAAATTGCAAAGATTTTGAGTTTTCGTCGAGGGGCGTGTCCGTGGCGGCCTGACAAAGTTCGACGTGTCGCCATGAAAAAGGAAGTGGCTGTAACTTAAGCAAACAATGTCCGATCTGCCTCAAACTTCACAGGTGTGATAAGAGTCCGGTCCTGAACACATGTCAGTGCCCATATTCAGTTATAGTCATAGCGCCACCTGCTGACAACAGGAAGTGACATGTTTAACACTGTTACGGACTCCTAGCAACATATTAAAAAGCATTAGCAAGTTTTAAATAGGCTAACAACATGCTACAATCATGCTACAACATGCTAGCAACACTTAAGCTGTGTCCGAAATCGCTCACTCGTTCACTCATTCGCTAATCCCTATAAAGTGAACGGCCGTTGAGTGGACTATATCAGAAGGAGTGAAGGAAATGAAGTGAACGGATTCGGACGGTGACGTATACACTTTGCAAAAAAACATCTTTGTCACATATGTACTTTATATTACATATACCTTATTTTAGAAAATAAAAATTAATAGCAAACACTTTAAATTAGTTTATATTGTAATTATACATACCTCCGCGTCAGCGGAAATTTGTTTTGAAATGCTTATATGTTCATAATCATTAAATACTATTAAATACTGTGAACGAAAACAAATACACATTAACACGTTCATAATTTTACATATTTATTGTTTGTAGTATCTTGGAACTCTCCGAGAAGCGTATATGCCAATGGTCGTAGAGCGCCCTCAGGCGACCGTTAATTTTACAGAATGAAAACGAACAAACAATTTTAAATATCCATAATTTTATCATAATTTTTTGTAAATTAACAAATATGCCACCTCAGTAAATTAGTAAAATATTAAATTGAGTTAATACCCATTTAATATATTTTGATATAAATAATGCATGAAATAAACATTAAAGCAGAAATAATAACGATGTAAACGGCATCTCTCATTCAAACTCGTTCGATCCCGCTCTCTCTTTCAGCTCGTCGGTTCTCCGCATTGGATTGTGGGATATAGTGCTTCAGCGAGTGTACATCGGTTGTACACTCGAAATCAGAATGCATTGTGGGTAAAAAGTAGTGAACGAATGTAGGGAATGAAGTCGTTCACTCAGAATTCGGACATCACTACAAAATGGCTGACACCCAATATAGTGCACTATATAGTGGATAGGGAGCGGTTTCGGACACAGCTTTAGCTAATAGCTAAAGCATGCTATTAATACAAAGAAAAAGAAAATTGCTGTAAGTCATGCATACAATGTCCAATCTGCCCCAAACTTAATATTCAACATGCTACAAACATAGTAAAGCATGTTAGCAACACTTAGCTAATATGCTAAAGCGTGCTAATAATGCAATGAAACAGGAAGTTACTGTAACTCAGGCATACAATGTCCAATCTGCCCCAAACTTAATATGTTTGATAAGAGTCCTGGCCTGAACACTTTTACGTGCCAATATTCAGTTATAGTCATAGCGCCACCTACTGTCAACAGGAAGTGACATGTTTAACACTGTAATACACTATTAGCAACACACTAAAAAGCCATTGAGTACTAAAGTAGTTAAAAACACACTCAAACATGCTCGCAACACTTACTTAATGCTAAAGCATGTTGTTAAAGACATAAAACAGGAAGTTTTTGTAATTCATGTAAACAATGTCCAATCTGCCCCAAACTTCACATGTTTGATAAGAGTCCTGGTCTGAAGATATATACATGCCCATATTCAGTTATAATTATAGCGCCACCTCCTGACAACAGGAAGTGACATGTTTAACGGTGTTATGGACTCCTAGCAACATATTAAAAAGCATTAGCAAGTTTTAAATAGGCTAGCATCATGCTAGAATCATGTTAAAACATGCTAGCAACACTTAGCTAAGAGCTAAAGCATGATATTAATACAAAGACAAATTGCTGTAACTCCTGCATACAATGTCCAATCTGCCCCAAACTTAATATTCAACATGCTACAAACATAGTAAAGCATGCTAGTAACACTTAGCTAATATGCTAAAGCATGCTAATAATACAATGAAACAGGAAGTTACTGTAACTCAGGCATACAATGTCCAATCTGCCCCAAACTTAACATGTTTCATAAGAGTCCTGGCCTGAACACATGCCCATGCCCGTATTCAGTTATAGTCATAGCGCCACCTGCTGGCAACAGGAAGTCACATGTGTAATACTGTTGTGGATGCCTAGCAACATTTTAAAAATATCAACAAGTGTTAAATAGGGTAGCAACATGCGAGAAACATGCTATAACATGTTAGCAACACTTAGCTAAGTGCTAAAGCATGTTATTAATGCAATGAAACAGGAAGTTACTGTAACTCAGGCATGCAATGTCCAATCTGCCCCAAACTTAATATGTTTGATAAGGGTCCTGGTCTGAACACTTTCATGTGCCAATATTCAGTTATAGTCATAGCGCCACCTACTGTCAACAGGAAGTGACATGTTTAACACTGTGATACACTATTAGCAACACACTAAAAAGCAATTGAGTGCTAAACTAGTTAAAAACACACTCAAACATGCTCGCAATACTTACTAAGTGCTAAGGCATGTTGTTAAAGCCATGAAACAGGAAGTTGTTGTAATTCATGTAAACAATGTCCAATCTGCCCCAAACTTCACGTTTGATAAGAGTCCTGGTCTGAAGATATATACATGCCCATATTCAGTTATAGTCATAGCGCCACCTGCTGACAACAGGAAGTGATGTTTAACGGTGGTACGGACTCCTAGCAACATATTAAAAAGCGTTAGCAAGTTTTAAATAAGCTAGCAACATGCTACAATCATGTTAAAACATGCTAGCAACACTTAGCTAAGAGCTAAAGCATGATATTAATGCAGAGAAAAATGGTTGTAACTCATGCATACAATGTCCAATCTGCCACAAACTTAATATTCAACATGCTACAAACATAGTAAAGCATGCTAGCAACATTTAGCTAATATGCTAAAGCATGCTAATAATACAATCAAAAGGAAGTTACTGTAACTCAGGCATACAATATCCAATCTGCCCCAAACTTAACATGTTTAAAAAGAGCCCTGGTCTGAACACATGCCCATGCCCGTATTCAGTTATAGTCATAGCGCCACCTGCTGGCAACAGGAAGTGAGATGTTGCACTCTGTAATGAACGCAACATTTTAGAAATATCAACAAGTGTTAAATAGGGTAGCAACATGCTAGAAACATGCTATAACATGTTAGCAACACTTAGCTAAGTGCTAAAGCATGTTATTAATGCAATGAAACAGGAAGCTACCGTAACTCAGGCATGCAATGTCCAATGTGCCCCAAACTTAACAGGTTTGATAAGAGTCCTGGTCTGAACACATTTATGTGCCAATATTCAGTTATAGTCATAGCGCCACCTACTGTCAACAGGAAGTGACATTTAACACTGTGATACACTATTAGCAACACACTAAAATAAGCCATTGAGTGCTAAACTTGCTGAAAACACACTCAAACATGCTAGCAACACTTACTAAGTGCTAAAGCATCTTGTTAAAGCCATGAAACCGGAAGTTGTTGCAATTCCTGCAAACAATGTCCAATCTTCCCCAAACTTCACATGTTTGATAAGAGTCCTGGCCTGAAGATATCTACATGCTCATATTCAGTTAAAGTCATAGCGCCATCTGCTGGCAACCGGAAGTGACATGTTTAACACTGTGATGGTCTATTAAAAGCACAGCAAAATATGCCATATTGTGCTAAATATGCTAGAAACACTTTCTAAGTGCTAATGCATCCTATTAATGCCATGAAACAGGAAGTTGTTGTAACTCAGCCATACAATGTCCAATGATCTGCCCCAAACTTAATATGTTCGATAAGAGTCCTGGCCTGAACACATCTAAAGGCCAATATTCCATTACAATTATAGCGCCACCAGCTGGCAACAGGAAATGACTTGTCTTACACTAACTCAAGCATACCATGTTCAATCTGCACCAAACTTCATATGTTTGATAAAAGCACTGACCTGAAGACGTCTACATGCCAGATTCAGTTATAGGCATAGCGCCACCAGCTGGCAGCATGAAGTTTGGCACATCTAAATGACTTTGATATATTCCTCCTAAATTTACTATGTTAAAAGCATAGTGCCCACCGTTCGCTGTTTCCCTAAAGCCACCGATCGGTGGTGAGCCTGGGTGCGAGGGCCCGTTCATCGCTGCTTGCAGCTTTAATTAGGGCCCGAGCCCTGAAAGGGCGAGAGCCCTATTGTTTTCCTTAGGATTCTTTGCAATTATTCTTCTTCTTCTTCTTCTTATTTTTTGTCAAGGTTTTGGGGGGTTTTGGGGCCCTTAATATGCTCAAAAACTCTTGAAAATTGGCACACACCTTGGAATCTGCGGCCATTAGGGCCAGGCAGAGACTGGTACGTGGGCGTGGCAAGGGGACTCTACAGCGCCCCCTGGAATTTGGAGGGCCATATATCACACATACTTGCACATACACAAATGATACTTGGTACACATATAGAACTCATCAATCTGAACAATTTACGCACTCAATGTCATTAGCTAATCCGAACAGGAAGTTGGTTATTCTGGGTTTTGTCAAAAATGCATGCTCTGGAATTTGATATATTAGTCCCAGGTTTTTTACCCAATTGCAACCAAACTCGGTCAACCTGATCTCAAGACATTGGGGATGAAAAACTGTGAGGGGATTTTTGATATCTCGAACGGTTTTGCCGTGGTGAGGTGTTGAATTTATGGCGAGAAATGAGAAACAGGAAATGGCTAATAACTACTCCACACATTGTCTGATTGGGATGAAACTTCAGCGGTTTGTTCGTTGTATGATGCTGATCAGATAGATGTGACTATTAGGAGTCAAAGTTATAGCGCCACCAACTGGCAACAGGAAGTGTGTCTCTTTTAAAAATGCTTTGATATCATATGGTTAATTTTACCCGATTTGCTTCAAACTTCATCAGAATAATGTCAAAACACGGCCGATGAGAATCTATAAAGGGATCATGGATACATTAAATGCTGTTGCCATGGTAACGTGTCAAACTTTAAAATTTGTTTCCTGTGTTTTTGGGGCACTTAATAAGCTTAGATTTTCATGAAACTCAACACACACATCAGTATTAATGATAGTTAGACACTGGCAAAAGCTCATAAATGGGTGTGGAGGAGGTGCTCTATAGCGCCACCTTTTGTCAAAAGTGGGGGGGTTAGTTTGAGCTACAGACACCAAACTCGGTATGTATATTGTTCTCATCAAGCCGGACAACTTTCTAATTTACATCCATTAGCTGCGACCAACAGGAAGTCTGCTATTTTGATTTGAATGTGGATTTTTGGAAAAATATAGCTGTGAATCAATGAATACTATTCCTACAAAAAACAATGAATTTACACCAAACTTTGTCAACATGATGCCAACATAGTAAAGATGTTAAATTGTGAGCGGATTTGGGATATCTTGAATGGTTGATTTATGGTGATTTATTAAAATAGCAGTAAAAAACATGACCGTAATTTTAAAATGCAGCATCTAAACACTTCAAAAATTTTTACATACACAGAACTAGTCATTCTGAGAAATAAATGCTTAGTTCCATCGATATAAAATAGTCAACAAAAATAGAAAATTAAAAAACTATTCAACATCTGATCTCACTCTAACTCTCTCACTCTAACTCTGTGTCGGGGGATGGGCTTAAGTCTGTGTATGTGTGTGTGTAAGTGTGACTGAGGTAGTTGAGTGGCTGTGTGTGTGTGACAGAGAGAGAGAGAGACAGAGAAGACACAGTGCATTTAAAGTGCATTATCCTAACTCTTCACAACTTTTTACATATGAAAAACAAGTCACTCTTAGGAAATATGTTTATCATGTTTTCAGAGACCGCAGAAACATTTAAAATATCACACTTGTAAACTAGCAGATGAAGACTGTAATACCAAGGATGAACACAAGATGACCTCATAGGATAAGGAATCTTTTTCAGCTCATTCTCCGTCTATCAGTCTGTCGTTTTGGGTAAGACTTTCTATGAAGCTCCTATTTATAATACATTATAATGGTATTTATAAGGGATTATAATGAATGCATAATGCATTATAAAAACCTTATAATATGTTATATCATCTCATGAATAATCATAACAACAATTATAATACATTAAAATACTTGAGTATTTGAGGTTATAAGTTTTAAGATTATGATTTTTTATAACACACAATGGACAACATATCAAATCTACTTAATTTATAACAGACTATATCATATTATATTTATTTTTCACATTATATATTATGTTTTATTCTGATGGTCCCCCTAGTCTATGGACAATAATTGTCCAACCCCATGTGAACTAACACTCCTTAGAGTATTATAAATATGGGCTTCATAGAAAGTGTTGCCGCAGTTTGCTTTTAACCCTTTCATTGCTGTAACCCTTCAATCCAAACTGCCACAGGATTACTGTCAATGCATGTGCCCGCTGGGCACCATTTTCCTGATGCTACCGGCATGGCGATTGCACTGGCGGCGAGGGCCCGTCATCGCTGCTTGAAGCTATATTTATTTTTATTCTTCTTCTTCTCCAAAATGAATCGCATTTTTGAGGGCCTAAACATGCCCAAAAAGTCATGAAACTTTGCACACGCATCAGACCTGGCGAAAAAGGATGTGGCTGTAACTCAGGCAAACAATGTCCGATCTGCCTCAAACTTCACAGGTGTGATAAGAGTCCGGTCCTGAACACATGTCAGTGCCCAAATTCAGTTATAGTCATAGCGCCACCTGATGACAACAGGAAGTGACATGTTTAACACTGTTACGGACTCCTAGCAACATATTAAAAAGCATTAGCAAGTTTTAAATAGGCTAGCAACATGCTACAATCATGCTACAACATGCTAGCAACACTTAGCTAAGAGCTAATGCATGCTATTAATACAAAGAAAAAGAAAATTGCTGTAACTCATGCACACAATGTCCAATCTGACCCAAATTTAATATTCAACATACTACGAACATAGTAAAGCATGCTAGCAACACTTGGCTAATATGCTAAAGCATGCTAATAAACAATGAAACAGGAAGTTACTCTAACTCAGGCATACAATGTCCAATCTGCCCCAAACTTAACATGTTTGATAAGAGCCCTGATCTGAACACGTCCATGCCCATATTCAGTTATAGTCATAGCGCCACCTGCTGGCAACAGGAAGTCACATGTTTAATACTGTTGTGGATGCCTAGCAACATTTTAAAAATATCAACAAATGTTAAATAGGGTAGCAACATGCTAGAAACATGCTATAACATGTTAGCGACACTTAGCTAAGTGCTAAAGCATGTTATTAATGCAATGAAACAGGAAGTTACTGTAACTCAGGCATGCAATGTCCAATCTGACCCAAACTTAACATGTTTGATAAGAGTCCTGGCCTAAACACTTTTACGTGCCAATATTCAGTTATAGTCATAGCGCCACCTACTGTTAACAGGAAGTGACATGTTTAACACTGTGATACACTATTAGCAACACACTAAAAAGCCATTGAGTGCTAAACTAGTTAAAAACACATTCAGACATGCTAGCAACACTTACATAGTGCTAAAGCATGTTGTTAAAGACATAAAACAGGAAGTTGTTGCAATTCCTGCAAACAATGTCCAATCTGCCCCAAACTTCACATGTTTGATGAGAGTCCTGGCCTGAAGATATATACATGCCCATATTCAGTTATAGTCATAGCGCCACCTGCGGGCAACAGGAAGTGACATGTTTAACGGTGTTACTGACTCCTAGCAACATATTAAAAAGCGTTAGCAAGTTTTAAATAGGCTAGCATCATGTTACAATCATTACAATAATTACAATAATTCTTCTTCTTCTTCTTCTTCTTCTTCTCCAAAATGAATCGCATTTTAGAGGGCCTAAACATGCCTGAAAAGTCATCAAACTTTGCACACGCATCAGAACTGGTGAAAATTTACGTCTGATATGGGTTTCAGAAGTGGGTGTGGCAAAATGGCTCGACAGCGCCACCTATTCACGCTCAATGAAGTGCCCCTCCCGCTACGTTTCACGTACATGTATGAAAATTGGTACACACATGTAACACACCAATACCCACAAAAAAGTCTCCTGGAGCAAAATCCAAAACCCAACAGGAAGTCGGATATTTTTCATTTTCTCAGCAAATTTTGTGTCATTTTTGCCATTTCCAGGTGTCGTATTAAAACGAACTCCTCCTAGAGATTTATTCGGATCAACACCAAATTTGGTCAGTCTAATCTAAAGCCCTTTGTGACGTTAAATTGTGAAGATCTAGAGTTTTCACTGGAGGGTGTGTCCGTGGCGGCCTGTTGAATTTCGATGTTTCGCCATGAAAAAGGAAGTTGTTATAACTCAGCCATACAAAGTCTGATCTGCCCCAAACTTCACATGTTTGATAAGAGTCTGGTCCTGAACACATGGCCATGCTCATATTCAGTTATAGTCATAGCGCCACCTGCTGGCAACAGGAAGTGACTTGTTTTACGCTGTGAGAAACTCTTCCTAGAGATTTAATGAAATCAACATTATATTCAGTCAGTCTAATCTAAAGACCTTTGCGATGTTAAATTGTGAAGATCTTGAGTTTTCATTGAAGGGCGTGTCCGTGGCGGCCTGACAAAGTTCGATGTTTCGCCATGGGAATAGAAGTTGTTATAACTCAGCCATACAATGTCCGATCTGCCCCAAACTTCACATGTTCGATAAGAGTCCTGGCCTGAACACATCTGAAGACCAACATTCCATTACAATCATAGCGTCACCTGCGGGCAAAAGGAAATGACTTATTTTACACTAACTTATACATGCAATGTCCAATTTGCACCAAACTTCACGTTTGGTAAGATTCCTGACCTGAAGACATCTAAAGGCCAATATTCAGTTATAATCATAGCGCCACCTGTTGGCAGCAGGATATGTCATGTCTTACACTAACTCAAGCATGCCATGTTCAATCTGCACCGAACTTCATTTGTTTGACATAAGCGCTGGCCTGAACACATCTACATGCCAATATTCAGTTATAGGCATAGCGCCACCAGCTGGCAGCAGGAAGTTTGGCACATCTAAATGACTTTGACAATTCCCTCTTAAATTTACTATGTGAAAAGCATAGTGCCCACCTTTCGCCACCGATCGGCGGTGAGCCCGGGTGCGAGGGCCCTTTCATCGCTGCTTGCAGCTTTAATTATTATTATTAGGGCCCGAGCACTGCAGTGCGAGGACCCTAATGGAATTGCTCCGTTTATTATTATTCTTCCGCTTCTTCTTCTTCTCCAAAGTGAAAAGTCTTTTTGAGGGCCTAAACATGCTCGAAAACTCACGAAACTTTGCACACGCGTCAGACCTGGCGAAAATTTACATCTGATATGGTTTTTAGAAGTGGGTCTGGCAAAATGGCTCGATAGCGCCGCCTATAAAATTTCAACGGAGTGCGCCTCGAGCTACGTTTCACGTACATGTACGAAACTCGGTACACACATGTAACACACCAATACCTACAAAAAAGTCTCCTGGCACAACATCCAAAACCCAACAGGAAGTCTGTTATATTGAATTTCCTGTATGATTTTTGTGCAGTTTTTGCCATTTTCAGGCCTCATACTTTAACGAACTCCTCCTACAGTTTTAATCCGATGATCTTCAAATTTGCTGAGTGTTATCATAAGGCCTTTGCGATGCTAAATTGCGAAGATCTAGAGTTTTCGTCGAGGGGCGTGTCCCTGGCGGCCTGACAAATTTCGATGTTTCGCCATGAAAAAGGAAGTTGCTGTAACTCAGGCAAATAATGTCCAATCTCCCTCAAACTTCACACGTTTGATAAGAGTCCGGTCCTGAACACATGTCAGCACCCATATTTAGTTATAGTCATAGCGCCACCTGCTGACAACAGAAAGTGACATGTTTAACACTGTTACGGACTCCTAGCAACATATTAAAAAGCGTTAGCAAGTATTAAATAGGCTAGCAACATGCTAGAATCATGCTAAAACATGCTAGCAACACTTAGCTAAGAGCTAAAGCATGATATTAATACAAAGAAAAAGGAAATTGCTGTAACTCATACATACAATGTTCAATCTGCCCCAAACTTAATATTCAACATGGTACAAACATAGTAAAGCATGCTAGCAACACTTAGCTAATATGCTAAAGCATGCTAATAATACAATGAAACAGGAAGTTACTGTAACTCAGGCATACAATGTCCAATCAGCCCCAAACTTAACATGTTTGATAAAAGCCCTGGTCTGAACACATGCCCATGCCCATATTCAGTTACAGTCATAGGCGCCACCTGCTGGCAACAGGAAGTGATATGTTTAATACTATGGATAGATGCCTAGCAACATTTTAAAAAGCATCAACAAGTGTTAACCCTGGTGAAAAAACCAGCATATGCTGGTAGGTATGTTTTGATGCTGGGATGCTGGTTAGGTAGGTTTTGATGCTGGTTTAAGCTAGTCCTTTGCTGGTTTATGCTGGTCATGTTGCTGGTCAAGGACCAGCATGAACCAGCAAAGGACCAGCATAAACCAGCTAAGGACCAGCTTAAACCAGCATCAAAACCTACCTAACCAGCATTCCAGCATCAAAACATACCTACCAGCATATGCTGGTTTTTTCACCAGGGAAATAGGGAAACAACATGTTAGAAATATGCTAAAACATGTTAGCAACACTTAGCTAAGTGCTAAAGCATGTTATTAATGCAGTGAAACAGGAAGTTACTGTAACTCAGGCATGCAATGTCCAATCAGCCCCAAACTTAACAGGTTTGATAAGAGTCCTGGCCTGAACATATTTACATGTTAACCCTTTCACGCGTACGATCACACCCGTGTGATCATTCTTGGCTGGTCCCTGGAGCGTACGATCACACCGGTGTGATTCGAACGTTCAGCGCGTCACGTGATCAACTGCTAAATTCAAATCTGCTTTGGCGCTTTGGCTGGCGCTGAGCCAGATCGGACGCGCTGAGCGCTTGTCAAATTATCGCAACTTTTCCGTGTTTTCAACCATATAATGCTTATTTTAGGTTCCAGACATTTACATACACATAAGTCCTAGTAAAACGATGCATTTATAGTTAGCAAAATACACGCCGATGTCTATGGCAGCGGCAATAATGATCCTTACAAGTGTTATCTGACGACATTTATTGATATCATATACACATTGTGTAGGTAACTATAAAGTTTACTCTGCTCTTCTCCAAGCTCACCAGAGACTTACTTTAATGTTTTTCGGGAGGAGAGGATGAATTTGCGTTTTGTAAATCCCACATCTTGGATTCAGCGCGAACTAACATGGCGGCGCCCATCACTCGGCATAGATCAACTAACACGCTCATTATAAAAGTGTTTAAACCTCCAAATACATTCACTTTAACATATTTCAGAATCGGAATATCAGATATTTCATAATACAGTCGGCACGTTTGTGAATATTAATAATAAAAAAGGAAAAACTATATAAAAGTAATACATGTGTACTACAGCGCTATTGTGGCTGCGTTGTGTCACGTGACAAACACGACGCGTTCGCCATGGAAACAATAAGGCTATACGTTCTAAATAACGGTCGCCTAAAAAAACTCACTCTGGGGGCTCAGCTAGAATATTTTAAACTCACGTGTGAAAGGGTTAATATTCAGTTATAGTCATAGCACCACCTACTGTCAACAGAAAGTGACGTTTAACACTGTGATACACTATTAGCAGCACACTAAAATAAGCTAAAGCATTGAGTGCTAAACTTGCTAAAAACACACTCAAACATGCTAGCAACACTTACTAAGTGCTAAAGCATGTTGTTAAAGCCATGAAACAGGAAGTTGTTGTAATTCATGCAAACAATGTCCAATCTGCCCCAAACTTCACATGTTTGATAAGAGTCCTGGCCTGAAGATATCTACATGCCCATATTCGGTTATAGTCATAGCGCCACCTGCTGGCAACCGGAAGTGACATGTTTAACACTGTGATGGTCTATTAAAAGCACAGCAAAATATGCCATATTGTGCTAAACATGCTAGAAACACTTACTAAGTGCTAATGCATGCTATTAATGCCATGAAAGAGGAAGTTGTTGTAACTCAGCCATACAATGTCCGATCTGCCCCAAACTTCACATGTTCGATAAGAGTCCTGGCCTGAACACATTTAATGGCCAATATTCCATTGCAATCATAGCGCCACGTGCTGGCAACAGCAAATTACTTGTTTTACACTAACTTAAACATGCAATGTCTGATCTGCCCCAGATTTCAGATGTTCAATAAGAGTCCTGGCCTGAACACATTTAATGGCCAATATTCCATTGCAATTATAGCGCCACCTGCTGGCAACTGCAAATTACTTGTTTTACATTAACTTAAACATGCAATGTCCAATTTGCACCAAACTTTGATATGTTTGGCAAGAGTCCTGGCCTGAATACATCTAAAGGGCAATATTCTGTTATAATAATAGCGCCACCTTTTGGCAGCAGGGTGTCACGTCTTACACTAACTCAAGCATGCCATGTTCAATCTGCACCAAACTTCGTATGTTTGATAAAAGTGCTGGCCTGAACACATCTACATGCCAATATTCAGTTACAGGCATAGTGCCACCAGCTGGCAGCTGGAAATTTTGCACATTTAAATGACTTTGATATATTCCTCCTATGTTTACTATATTAAAAGCATATGGCCCACCATTCGCTGTTTCCCTAAAGCCACCGGTCGGCGGTGAGCCCAGGTGCGAGGGCCCTTTCATCGCTGCTTGCAGCTTTAATTATTAGGGCCCGAGCACCGATGGTGTGAGGACCCTATTGGAATTGCTCCGTCTATTATTAGGGCCCGAGCACTGCAGTGCGAGGACCCTATTGGAATTGCTCTGTTTATTCTTCTTCTTCTTCTTCTCCAAAGTAAAAAGTCTTTTTGAGGGCCTAAACATGCTCGAAAACTCACAAAACTTTGCACACGCGTCAGTCCTGGTGAAAATTTACATCTGATATTGGTTTCAGAAGTGGGTGTGGCAAAATGGCTCAATAGCACCACCTATAAAATTTCAATGGAGTGCGCCTCGAGCTGCGTTTCACGTACATGTACGAAACTCGGTACACAGGTGTAACACACCAATACCTACAAAAAAGTCTCCTGGTACAACATCCTAAACCCAACAGGAAGTCCGTTATATTGAATTTCCTGTACGATTTTTGTGCAGTTTTTGCCATTTTCAGGCCTCGTACTTTAACAAACTCCTCCTACAGTTTTTATCCGATCATCTTCAAATTTGCTGAGTGTTATCATAAGGCCCTTGCGATGTTAAATTGTGAAGCTTTTGAGTTTTCGTCGAGGGGCGTGTCCGTGGCGGCCTGACAAATTTCAACGTGTCGCCATGAAAAAGGAAGTGGCTGTAACTTAAGCAAACAATGTCCGATCTGCCTCAAACTTCACAGGTGTGATAAGAGTCCGGTCCTGAACACATGTCAGTGCCCATATTCAGTTACAGTCATAGCGCCACCTGCTGACAACAGGAAGTGACATGTTTAACACTGTTATGGACTCCTAGCAACATATTAAAAAGCATTAGCAAGTTTTAAATAGGCTAACAACATGCTACAATCATGCTACAACATGCTGGCAACACTTAGCTAAAAGCTAAAGCATGCTATTAATACAAAGCAAAAGAAAATTGCTGTAACTCATGCATACAATGTCCAATCTGCCCCAAACTTAATATTCAACATGCTACAAACATAGTAAAGTATGTTAGCAACACTTAGCTAATATGCTAAAGCATGTTAATAATGCAATGAAACAGAAAGTTACTGTAACTCAGGCATACAATATCCAATCTGCCTCAAACTTAACATGTTTGATAAGAGTCCTGGCCTGAACACATGCCCATGCCCGTATTCAGTTATAGTCATAGCGCCACCTGCTGGCAACAGGAAGTCACATGTTTAATACTGTTGTGGATGCCTAGCAACATTTTAAAAATATCAACAAGTGTTAAATAGGGTAGCAACATGCTAGAAACATGCTATAACATGTTAGCAACACTTAGCTAATTGCTTAAGCATGCTCTTAATGCAATGAAACAGGAAGTTACTCTAACTCAGGCATGCAATGTCCAATCTGCCCCAAACTTAATATGTTTGATAAGAGTCCTGGCCTGAACACTTTTACGTGCCAATATTCAGTTATAGTCATAGCGCCACCTACTGTCAACAGGAAGTTACATGTTTAACACTGTGATACACTATTAGCAACACACTAAAAAGCCATTGAGTGCTAAAGTAGTTAAAAACACACTCAAACATGCTCGCAACACTTACTTAATGCTAAAGCATGTTGTTAAAGACATAAAACAGGAAGTTTTTGTAATTCATGTAAACAATGTCCAATCTGCCCCAAACTTCATATGTTTGATAAGAGTCTTGGTCTGAAGATATATACATGCCCATATTCAGTTATAATTATAGCGCCACCTCCTGACAACAGGAAGTGACATGTTTAACGGTGTTACGGACTCCTAGCAACATATTAAAAAACATTAGCAAGTTTTAAATAGGCTAGCATCATGCTAGAATCATGTTCAAACATGCTAGCAATACTTAGCTAAGAGCTAAAGCATGATATTAATACAAAGACAAATTGTTGGAACTCCTGCATACAATGTCCAATCTGCCCCAAACTTAATATTCAACATGCTACAAGCATAGTAAAGCATGCTAGTAACACTTAGCTAATATGCTAAAGCATGCTAATAATACAATGAAACAGGAAGTTACTGTAAATCAGCCATACAATATCCAATCTGCCCCAAACTTAACATGTTTGATAAGAGTCCTGGTCTGAACACATGCCCATGCCCATATTCAGTTATAGTCATAGCGCCACCTGCTGTCAACAGGAAGTGAGATGTTGCACTCTGTAATGAACGCAACATTTTAGAAATATCAACAAGTGTTAAATAGGGTAGCAACATGCTAGAAACATGCTATAACATGTTAGCAACACTTAGCTAAGTGCTAAAGCATGTTATTAATGCAATGAAACAGGAAGCTAGCGTAACTCAGGCATGCAATGTCCAATCTGCCCCAAACTTAACAGGTTTGATAAGAGTCCTGGTCTGAACACATTTAAGTAACAATAATCAGTTATAGTCATAGCGCCACCTACTGTCAACAGGAAGTGACGTTTAACACTGTGATACACTATTAGCAACACACTAAAATAAGCCACTGAGTGCTAAACTTGCTAAAAACACACTCAAACATGCTAGCAACACTTACTAAGTGCTAAAGCATCTTGTTAAAGCCATGAAACCGGAAGTTGTTGCAATTCCTGCAAACAATGTCCAATCTTCCCCAAACTTCACATGTTTGATAAGAGTCCTGGCCTGAAGATATCTACATGCTCATATTCAGTTAAAGTCATAGCGCCACCTGCTGGCAACCGGAAGTGACATGTTTAACACTGTGATGGTCTATTAAAAGCACAGCAAAATATGCCATATTGTGCTAAATATGCTAGAAACACTTTCTAAGTGCTAATGCATGCGGTGAGTGTTTACTGTTGCCTTTGGCATTGTTGATGTACTGTTTCCTATTTAATACTGTACAGCCACCTTGTCACAATTCTGTATTGTTAAAGGCGGTATATAAATAAAGGTGACTTGACTTGACTTGACTATTAATGCCATGAAACAGGAAGTTGTTCTAACTCAGCCATACAATGTCCGATCTGGCCCAAACTTCATATGTTCGATAAGAGTCCTGGCCTGAAGATATCTACATGCTCATATTCAGTTAAAGTCATAGCGCCACCTGAACACATCTAAAGGCCGATATTCCATTACAATTATAGCGCCACCAGCTGGCAACAGGAAGTCACTTGTCTTACACTAACTCAAGCATACCATGTTCAATCTGCACCAAACTTCATATGTTTGATAAAAGCACTGACCTGAAGACGTCTACATGCCAATATTCAGTTATAGGCATAGCGCCACCAGCTGGCAGCATGAAGTTTGGCACATCTAAATGACTTTGATATATTCCTCCTAAATTTACTATGTTAAAAGCATAGTGCCCACCGTTCGCTGTTTCCCTAAAGCCACCGGTCGGCGGTGAGCCCGGGTGCGAGGGCCCGTTCATCGCTGCTTGTAGCTTTAATTCTTCTTCTTCTTCTTCTTCTCCAAAATGAATCGCATTTTAGAGGGCCTAAACATGCCTGAAAAGTCATCAAACTTTGCACACGCATCAGAACTGGTGAAAATTTACATCTGATATGGGTTTCAGAAGTGGGTGTGGCAAAATGGCTCGACAGCGCTACCTATTCACGCTCAATGAAGTGCCCCTCCCGCTACGTTTCACGTACATGTATGAAAACTGGTATACACATGTAACACACTAATACCCACAAAAAAGTCTCTTGGAGCAAAATCCGAAACCCAACAGGAAGTCGGTTATTTTTAATTTTCTGAGCAATTTTTGTGTCATTTTTGCCATTTCCAGGTGTCGTATTAAAACGAACTCCTCCTAGAGTTTTATTCGGATCAACACCAAATTTGGTCAGTCTAATCTAAAGCCCTTCGTGATGTGAAATTGCGAAGATCTAGAGTTTTCGTTGGAGGGCGTGTCCGTGGCGGCCTGTCGAATTTTGATGTTTCGCCATGAAAAAGGAAGTTGTTATAACTCAGCCATACAATGTCTGATCTGCCCCAAACTTCACATGTTTGATAAGAGTCCGGTTCTGAACACATACCCATGATCATATTCAGTTATAGTCATAGCGCCACCTGCTGGTAACAGGAAGTGACATGTTTTACGCTGTGAGAAACTCCTCCTACAGATTTCATGAAATCAACAGTATATTCAGTCAGTCTAATGTAAAGGCCTTTGCGATGTTAAATTGTGAAGATCTTGAGTTTTCGTTGAAGGGCGTGTCCGTGGCAACCTGACAAAGTTTGATGTTTCGCCATGGAAATAGAAGTTGTTGTAACTCAGCCATACGATGTCTGATCTGCCCCAAACTTCACATGTTTGATAAGAGTCCTGACCTGAACACATCTAGAGGCCAATATTGTATTATAATCATAGCACCACCTACTGACAACAGGAAATGACTTGTTTTACAATAACTTAAACATGCAATGTCTGATCTGCCCCAAACTTCACATATTTAGTAAGAATCCTGAGCTGAAGACACCTAAAGGCCAATATTCACATATAATCATAGCGCCACCTATTGGCAGCAGGATATGTCATGTCTTACACTAGCTCAAGCATACCATGTTCAGTCTGCACCAAACTTCATATATTGACAAAAGCTCTGGCCTGAACACATCTAAAGGCCAATATTCAGTTATAGACATAGTGCCACCAGCTGGCAGCAGGAAGTTTGGTGCATATAAATGACTTTGATATATTCCTCCTAAATTTACTATGTGAAAAGCATAGTGCCCACCATTCGCCACCGATCGACGGTGAGTCCGGGTGCGAGGGCCCTTTCATCGCTGCTTGCAGCTTTAATGTTTGTTATATTTTACAACAAAACAATAGTTCCAACAATATCCACAACAGAACTGGTGTGCGTCTCCAAGCAACAGTGGTGTTTCGTAAAGTGAAGGAATCTGCAGCTTTAATGATTAGGAGAGTCAGTGATTAATAACTCATAACTACATTCATAACTACAGCTGCTTCCTTAAAGGGGTGCTATTATGCTTTTTCACTTTTTGAATTTTAGTCAGTGTGTAGTGTGTATCTTTGGGCATAAAAAAGACCTATGAAGTCACAAATCTTAAAGTCCACTCCAAAGGGAGATATTTCTCTTTCCAAGAACTACAACGAATGGCTCCTTTGGACTACAGCGTTTGTTTTCCGCATGCATTGATGTCAGAATGCGGTCCAATAGAATATCATTAAATTAAATGACACAGAAATTCTAATTGTTGGGGGGTGGGTAGGGATGAGGTGGGGGATTAGCCTAACTTTAGCGATGCAGCACGGAGAGCCGCTTAATAAACACAAACATTGACTAGAGTGGCTGCTTCAGAGCAGTAACGTGCCGCAGATGTGTGCAGTACGGGGGTCGAAACACATGCCAAAGCCGTGATCTACTTCGGTTGCCGCGTTGGAGCCATAACGCGCCACAGACGTGTGCAGTGTGTAATTAGATTTATTTATCATACAGTGTAGATACCTTCACTTATAACCTGATTGTTTTTTTAAAATGCATAAACTTGCACTAGAATAGGTTATCTTTGATAATGTTAGACTGCTTTTAGCCTTATGCTGGAGCTGGTTTCAGGCAATGAAAGTATGTAAAATAATTAAATAAATTAGCACGATGATATCATGTATCAGTGATTTTGCAGGCAGAGGACATGACTCAACAGTACTGTAGCATATTATTTATTCACCCTCCATGCATCCTAGATGTATATGACTTCTTTCAGAAGAATGCAATCTGAGTCTTATAAAGTCTAATGAAGTGCATCTATCCATAATAAAAAGTGCCTCACATGGCTCCCAGGGGTCTGCTGTAGCAAATCATTGCGTTTTTGTAAGAAAAATATCCATATTTAAAATGTAAGATTCACTATTAATCTAGCTTGCGCTAACTGCTTTGACAAGGGGCGTGGCAGTACTGAAACACCGTCTAAGCGGTTCGCCAATCACAACGCACTGGGATACTTAACCAATCGTAACACATTTACTTATTCTGGAAGGCTGGCCTTCATTAAACCTGGAACTAATCGAGCTATTTGTGCCAGGCTTGGGAGAAAGGTATTTTAATAATGTAAATTATGTGAAAAATAATGCATTTTTTGAACCACCAAGCATGAGAGCATGTTCTAGTACACCCCCAAAACAAAATCAAGACTTTAAAAAAAGAGCATAATAGGACCCCTTTAATGAATGAATGAATGAAGGTGTGACGCCTCGCTCATTAAGTCAGTGACTTACTGCCACCTACTGGCGATTTTAGTTTAAATCTACAAGTATCATTTAATTTTTGTCCATCATTTATTGCTTTCTTTAGTATATTAACAATACACATAAAGTTAAGAATACAACATAAAAGATGACATACAATTAATAAGTCTAGAAAAAAACTTTGCCTCTATACAGGTAAAAAATGCACCTGTAAATCAATTTAAGTGTTTAAGGGGGGCAAAATATCCCTTAATGGAAAAGGTGTGACTGTGGTCTAAGTGGGGGTACTCAGAAGAATGTTAAATGCCCCAGGGGGTATGCCACCGTAAAAAGTTTGAGAACCACTGCCCTAAGGCAATGAAAAAATATTTTGGGATGGGGGGTGAGGGGTGGTCAAAAAAAGTGTTTTATCAATAAAATGTTCCCAAATAAACCAAAAAATGATGTGGAATAATTGTTTTATAATGTACCATCAAAATGGATACAGTAGAAGGTTAATACAACCTTATTGTAAGGTGTTATCAAAAATGCATCTGGCCGGGATTTCTAAAATTGCCTAAAATGTCTACAGTTGCCATGCATTATGTGCATTTTTGTATTAAAGCGGGACTGTTTTCTTGATCCCGCTCCCACTGAATTTCAGGCCTTTACCGCCTACTCACGCAATCATTCTAATATTTAATTTAATTTTCGGAAACTTAATAACTTCTTCCACTCTATAAATCAATGCTCTAACTACAGAAATAAAAGTACTAATTATGTTTTTTCACTGGAAAATTGAAAAAATGCAGCAATGCACCAGTGATGACAGAGTGACCAGGGTCTTAAATATTGTGACACCAACACCACCAAACAGAACAGTGGCCAAACGTGATGTGTTGAGGGTTTTAATGACCTCACATTTCACTTAAACCATCAAGATATAAAAAAAAAACACTGATCACTGTTGCTAACTGCTTTCAATTGAAAGTAACTTAAACAGTCTCTAAATGTAGCTGATGAAGTCATAATGGCGAATGGTGAACTACTGATCTATGTAAATATGAATATATCAGTGGGAGAGTGTTGTTAAATAATTTCTTAAATTTATAAAATAATTGGTTTAAATCAGGTGTAACGATAATTGATCCACTGGAGGGGAGTTGAAGGAGATGAACCCAAGTGCAGCTTTATTTACAATCCAAATGTGAAACACAAACAAACGATAATCCAAACAATGACTTGACTTGACTTGACTTGACTTGACTTGAACTAACATAACATGAAACAGACTTGACCATGAACACTCACCAAGAGCAGGTACAACATTACATTAATACACCACAAGAGACCATGGTAACGTGAGGGCTATATATATCAAACAGAGAAGGTCACATGACATGAACAAACCAATGAGCAAACAGACTAGAACAACCAATGAGAACATGACATTGAACAAGGGAACCAATAGCAGGAGTACAAGATGGCAAGGGAAGCAAGACACAAACAGCATGAAATCAAACTACAAAATAAAAGACATGAAAACATGAACAAAACACCAAAGCAACCCCACGTTACATAAGGTTTGTTCAACAAATTGATTTTGCTAGGCCTTTCGAATAAAGTCTCAAAAAGGGGTGAGGAAGTCACTAAACACTTATCACTAAATTGGCAACATTGACACTGACTACAACATAAACAGTTTTTCAGTTTTTCATTGATTCCTCTCTTGCTTTTCCATGTGTTCATAATTTTTTTGTTGTATGACAGCATGGCCAAAAATTATGACCGCACAATTTGGCGTGTTTCATTACATTATTATCAGAAATAAAACAATCGACTTCAAGCAAATAGGCTTACAAAATCATTAACACATTTTTTTTTTTTTTTTTTTGGCCACTACTATATGCATTTCATTGACTTTTCAACTGACAGTCAAACCATGCTGCAAAAACAAGCCACTTTTATGGTTATTGTGGGCTTTCTTGTTCACATCATTGTTCCATTGTTCCAACATTGTTCCATTTCAAAACATGAATAATAATTTGTGATAATTTTTCAGAATGCAAACTATTTAAAAAATACATTGAAATTAAATAGTGTCTTAATTAAATGATTTCATTGTAGTTACATCAAATGATTGGTTTTGTGCTGCTGTGGCTCACTATTGGCTGTTTCAGAGGTCAAGGGTGGCCATTTTGGGTTGACATCATTGTAGTCCTTAGTTCAAAACACTTAAGTGTCCCCTCAGTCAACACTTAAGAATCGGTCTTAGACTTTATTGAAAGTTGCTTTTAGCTTCTTTATATATTCCAAATATATTCTCCTACTCTTAGAAAAGTCTTACTTTTTACTAAGAATTTTTTGACACTTAAGTCAAAGTTTAAGACTATTTTTAAGAGCATTTCTGAGAAGTTTTATACATACAGGCCCAAATATGAGCAAATTATCTGCTGAGATAATACCAAATAATATTATCAAAGAGCAGTTAAATCTGCTAAAACCAAATTTTTCTCAGATCTTGTAGCCAGTAACAGCCAGCAGCCTCAGGTTATTTTTAATGTTTTTAATTACCTTGTTAACCCTTGTGATTCAGATTGCATTGTGCCATCTGTAATATTACGTGAAAATTTTCTGAAATACTTTGTGGACAAAATTGCAGGTTTTAATTTTCCACCCATCATGGTTATCAGTGATCCCTCTGATTTCTCTTTTTGCCCAGCTGTCTTCCAGCAGTTTGAGCAGTTACATTTTCTTGTCTTTCTGACATAGTTAAGCAGGTACGTCCTGCATACTGCCCCCTTGACAGTATTCCTGCACATTTAGTTAAAGATGTTTTTGACACTGTTGGGCCAAGCATTTTATCTTTGGTTAATACATAAATGCCATTGTGCAAATGCTTCTAAAAAAGAAAAATTTGGATTCATCAATTTTGTCTAATTTTAGATCTATATCTAAACTCCCCTTTCTTTCGAAAGTCTTGGAGAGAGTTGTTTTCGATCAACTTAAATCATTTTTAGATGAATTTAATATTTTTGAAAAATTTCAGTCTGGTTTTAAGCCCCGACACAGTACGGAAACTGCTCTTTTAAGAGTTTTTAATGATCTTCTTCTAGCTGTGGACTCTGGTAATTCTGCTGTTTTAGTCCTTTTGGATTTGACTGCAGCCTTTGATATGGTCAACCACTCGATTCTTTTATCTAGACTTGAGCAGTGTGTTGGCATTAAAGGCATAGGTTTTAAATGATTTCAGTCATATTTGATAGATAGAAGTTTTTCTGTTCACCTTGGCGAATTTTCCTCATCTCCTCTCTTTCTTGTGGTGTCCCCCAAGGGTGAAAATTGGGCCCTATGTTGTTTTCTTTGTATTTGTTGGCTTTGGGGTATATTTTTAGAAAACACATCTCCTTCCATTGTTATGCGGATGATGTGCAAATTTATTTGCCTGTTAAAACAAATGACAAAGCTTTATTTCTGTCTTTATTTAATTGCCTGAGAGATTTAAAAATATGGCTGGATCAGAATTTTCTTTGTCTTAATGAAAATAAGACTTTAATTGTTGTGTTTGGTCATCCTGGGGATTTAAGTGGTTGTGTAGATGGACTCGGTAATTTAGGTTTGTATGTTCGTCCTTTTATCAGGAATCTCTGTGAGATTTTTGACAGTGGTTTTAAATTTGAAAAACAGATTAGTTCTGTTGTAAAAGCCAGTTTCTTTCAACTGAGACTGGCAAGTCAAGCCCTATCTGCCACGTAAAGAATTTGAAAGTGTAATTCATGCTTTTATAACATCTAGACTAGACTACTGTAACTCTTTATATGTTGGTTTGGATGTGTCATGTCTTCAACATTTACAGTTAGTCCAGAATGCAGCAGCTCATCTTCTAACTGGGACTAAAAAGTATGAACACATTACCCCAGTCTTAGCTTCACTCCACTGGCTTCCTGTCTGCTTCAGGATTGATGTCAATTGTTTTATTGTTTGTTTATAAGATTTTAAATGGGTTGGCTCCTGCTTATTTATCAGAGCTTTTACATGTTCATACTCCTGTTAAAGCACTGAGGTCATCCGATCAGGTGCTCCTTGATGTTCCAAGAGCAAGGTTAAAAAATAAAGGTGACCGAGCTTTTTCAGTGGTGGCACCAAATTTGTGGAATAATTTACCTGTACACATAAGAACTGCTCAGACTGTTGGAACTTTTAAGTCGTTGCTTAAGACGCATCTGTGTTCTTTAGCTTTTATTTCGTGTTGAGTCATTGTGACTTTTTTTACTGTATTTTTACTGTATTTATTCATTTTTTGCCAGACATTGTTAAGCACTTTTTAAATGTGCTATAAATAAAATAAATAAAATTGAACTGAACTGAACTAATTATTTAATGTAACTACAATAAAATAATTTAATTAAGAGACTATTTAATATTTAAATGTATTTTTAAAAAATGCTTTGCATTGTGCAAAATTATCACAAATTATTACTGGGCCCGTATGTATAAAACTTCTCAGAAATGCTCTTAAGAATAGTCTTAAACTTAGACTTAAGTGTCAAAAAAATCTTAGTAAAAAGTAGGCATTTTCTAAGAGTAGGAGACTTTTATAAAAAAGCTAAAAGCTTCTTTCAGTAAAGTCTAAGGCTTATTCTTAAGTGTTGACTGAGGGGACACTTAAGTGTTGTGAACTAAGGACTACAATGATTTCAACCCAAAATTGCAACCCTCGACCTCTGAAACAGCCAGTAGTGAGCATGCTTATATGAAATCACAGCAGCACAACACCAATCATTTCATGTCACTACAATACAATCATTTAATTAGCCACTATTTAATATTTCAATGTATTTTTTAAAAATGCTTTGCACTGTGCAAAATTATCACAAATTATTCTTAATGTTTTGAAATCCTTTTCTATTGGTATGTCTCCTCGTTTACAGTTGGAGCAATATGAGCAACATGAGTTCCATCAACAGCTCCATTAACTCCAAGAAAGCCCACAATCCTCATAAAAGTGGCTTGTTTTTGCAACATGTTTTGACGGTCAGCTGGAAAGTCAATGTCCCTTCCTCATAGTTGTGGCCAAGAGAAAATAAATGTGTTACTGATTTTGTAAGCATATTGCATATTTGCTTGAAGTCAATTGTTTTATTTCTGATAATAATGCAATACAACATTCCAAATTGTGCAGTCATAATTTTTGGCCATGCTGTCATACAAAGTAATTATGAACACATTCAAAAACAAGAGAGGACCAACAAAATGTTAATAACTGATTATGTTGTAGTCAATGGCCATGTTGCCAATTTAGTGATAAATGTTTAGTGACTTCCTCACTCCTTTTGAGACTTTATTCAAAAGCCTAGCAAAAAAAAAAATCAATTTCTTGGACAAAATCGTATTTGTATTTATATAGATTAGTGAACTCACCATTATGACCTTATCCTCATCAGCTACATTTAGCAACTGTTTTAGCTTTCAGTTGGAATCAGTTAGCAACACTTACTTGTGTGTGTGTGTGTGTTTTTTTTTTTGTTTTTTTTAACTAATTTTTACTACTTTCATATTTTGACGTTTTAAGTGAAATGTGAGGTCATTAAATCCCTCCACACATCACTTTTGGCCACTGTTGTGTTTGGTTGGCTTAGTGTCACAATATTTAAAACCCTGCTCACTGTGTCATCACTGGTGCATTGCTGCATTTTTCCAACTTTTCAGTGAAAAAGGTAATTACTACTTTAATTTCTGCAGTTAGAGCATTGATTTTTAAGAGTGGAAGAAGTTATTAAGTTTCTTACTTGGTCAGTTATGAAAAAAAAAAAAAAAAGACTATCTTGATGATAAAGTTTGTATTGTTTTATCAATTCCATATCATCATAAAACTATAAAACTATTGGTATCTATTGGTATGTCTCCTTGTTTACAGTTGGAGTAATGATGTGAACATGAGTTCCATCAACAGCTTCAACAACTCCAAGAAAGCCCACAATCTTCATAAAAGTGGCTTGTTTTTGCAGCATCGTTCGATGTTCAGCTGTAAAGTCAATTAACTGCCATATAGTAGTGGCTAAAAATAATGTCCGGACTGGGATATTTTACATCTTCAACCTTAATTAAAAAAATAAACAAATAAAAATAAATGTGTTGAAGATTTTGTAAGCATATATCGCATAGTAGCTTAGAGTCATCTAATAACAGATGATAATAACAATGAAACTGTTATAAGTGAGGATCCTTACTCAGCAGACTCATTATTACAGAAACATGCCAGATTGTGCGGTCATAATTTTTGGCCATACTGTCATACAAAGGAGTTCTGAACACATGTAAAAACGAGAGGACCAACAAAAGATTTAGTGACTTCCTCACACCTAGCAACAAAATCAATTTCTTGAACAAATCATATCTAGATATTGAGACTCTCCCACTGATCTATATTTATATTTATATACAGGTGCATCTCAATAAATTAGAATGTAGTGGAAAAGTTAAATTATTAATTTATTCAAATTGTGAAACTTGTGTATTAAATAAATTCAGTGCACACAGACTGAAGTAGTTTAAGTCTTTGGTTCTTTTAATTGTGATGATTTTGGCTCACATTTAACGAAAACCCACCAATTCACATCTCAACAAATTAGAATACTTTATAAGACCAAAAAAACTCTGTGGAGTTCAGGTCTGGTGAGTTTGCTGGCCAGTCAAGCACACCAACACCATGGTCATTTAACCAACTTTTGGTGCTTTTGGCAGTGTGGGCAGGTGCCAAATCCTGCTGGAAAATGAAATCAGCATCTTTAAAAAGCTGGTCAGCAGAAGGAAGCATGAAGTGCTCTAAAATTTCTTGGTAAATGGGTGCAGTGACTTTGGTTTTCGAAAAACACAGTGGACCAACACCAGCAGATGACATTGCACCCCAAATCATCACAGACTGTGGAAATTTAACACTGGACTTTAAGCAATTTGGGCTTCTCCAGCCTTCCTCCAGACTCTAGGACCTTGGTTTCCAAATGAAATACAAAACTTGCTCTCATCTGAAAAGAGGAATTTGGACCACTGGGCAACAGTACTTTTCTTCTTCTCCTTAGCCCAGGTAAGATGCCTCTGACGTTGTCTGTGGTTCAGGAGTGGCTTAACAAGAGGAATACGACAACTGTAGCCAAATTCCTTGACACCCCTGCTGAAAAAAACAGCTAAAACCAACTTAGTCTAGTTGGCTGGTTTTAGCTGGTTTAAGCTGGAAGTAGCTGGTTTTAGCTGGTCTCCCAGCCTGGCCAAGCTGGTTTTAGCTGGAAGCTAAGTAGCTTGTTTTAGCTGGTCTCCCAGACTGGCCAGGCTGGTTTTAGCTGGAAGTAGCTGATTTTAGCTCGTCTCCCAGCCTGGTCAGGCTGGTTTTAGCTGGTTTAAGCTGGAAGTAGCTAGAAGTAGCTGGTTTAGCTGGTCTCCCAGCCTGGCCAGGCTGGTTTTAGCTAGAAGTAGCTGGTTTTAGCTGGTCTCCCAGTCTGGCCAGGCTGGTTTTAGCTGGTCTCCCAGCCTGACCAAGCTGGTGTCCATTTGACCTAATTACAAATTAATCAGTTTGTTTCACTCACTGACAAGGTTCAATTCAAGGTAAGTTTAGTATCGTAATCAGGTAGGCTAGATGATACAGCTTAAATTATTCTAGTTGTTAATGATAATATATCCAAGAAAAGTCTAAAACAAAAGTTATTATAGTATAAAGTATAGCATAAAATCAAGCTAGCACTTAACAATTCAGCATAGAACTCAAATCAGAATAAATTATTGTCTTAAGAAATACATTCATCATAGTTGTATGACCAAATATAGTCTGTAGCTGTTTTATTTTTAACAAGTGTTTCGGTATTGAATAGACTTTTACACAAAATATAAATGAAACAAACACAGTCTTTATATAATAAATAACAATCACCTGCAATTATAAAACACTATGAGAAAAAAAAAAACAAACAATATCTTTAACAAGAAATGCTTAAAGCATAATCTGATCACGTGGGTCATGTGGTGGTTTGACGCAAAAGTACAGCATACTGCTGTAAATTTCAAATCTACAGAGGCGGGATTTTCTTCAACGGTCGACATTTGGAAGCGGGAATAAGTACGATTCACAACTGCGGTAAGTGATTTATTTCACTTTTTATTTTTCATGTTTGGTAACTACAGTAGTACATTAAGGTGTCTATATTCGTGGTAACCGCAGATTAATGAATCCTCTATCTGCGGGGCGCGAGGGAGACTTGTGCTGGGTTTAAGCAGCGTGGTCGTGGGAGGATTTCACACATTCCCCGACCTCATAGTGGCTATAGTTGGAAAATCTCTAGGTTCCAACGGTAATAATTACACGCTTCATTAACAACAGTTGTGATTCACGGGAAGGTTGTGTTGTTCAGCACACTTTCTCGTGATTATTTTATGATGTAAATCAAATTTGCACAAGCAGTCATTTGTTAACACGGGTGCCGAAATGAAACCTGTGACGTTACTAAAGGCTCGCAACTTGCGGCCATCCCACTCACAGAGGATCAGTGTATGTCACATAAACTCTGAGCGGTGCTGTTAAAGCAGTTAACGTAAGCAGCGAGATGTGCGAGAACCTTTGATAACTTGCTAGTTCGCTTATTGTTTGATTGTAATGCTTTTTGCTAACTTTGGTTTAAATAATGAGTTAATTCAGCCCAACGTCCTGTCTGGCCTTTTCGCAGCATATATTCACTCCGGAGTAACCTTACCAGGAGGAGACAGAGATTTGGAGTTCATTCAAAGGTAATGGTTGCATTCTAAGAATTTGAGTACCTGCATTTTACATGTAGATATGTTTAGAAGATGTTTCTTAACTCCAGGAGAGAGACAATTTTTAAGGGAGAATGATTCTGATGTCTCAAAAGCTAAAACTAATGTGAATTACATATTGTCTGTTTCCTGACTGATTTGTAGATATTTAAGAGGAACAAATAAGTTGAAAGGAAAAGTGCCATCTAAAACAACAGGGCAAATGGTACAAAAGATAACACTTGTCATCTCTACAGTGGATGTGCAAGTTTCAGATGGATTACACAATCAGAATATACACTCCTGAACAAAATCTTAAGACCAGGGGAAACATTACAAGTATTCACATTTTGTGATGGTGGATCATAACCGGGTTGTAAGTACTGCTTCGAAATGGCAAAAGAAGAAACAGGAGCAAGAGCCAAAAAATGGAGAGTAGGCAATTTATAGAAAACTGAAGAAAACTCAAACAGGCTGTTCATCAGCTGATCAAAAGTTTAAGACCATTGCCCAAAAAAACCCACAACAGAGCTAAATGTGCCAAAAAATGGACTCAATAGTGAGTAGCCCCACCACTCTTGCTGATTACTTAAAGCATTCATTTTGGTATGCTTGATGCAACTGTTTCCAGGAGGCTGGTGGAAATGTGTGTCCATGTGGTGAAGATGGCTTCACGAAGGGCATTCACAGTCTGGAACTGACGTATTTTTTTGTAAACTTCCCTTGCCATCCATCCCCAAACATTCTCAATGCAATTTAGATCAGGGGAACACACAGAAAAGTCTAAAAGAGTGACGTTATTTACCTTTGTCAGGTGGGCGTCGTGAACTGCAGCATTGTTCTGTTGAAAGACTCAGTCATTACCGCACAGACGAGGCCCCTCGGTCAAGAGGGATGCCCACTGCAACATGTCTACAAAGCCAGGAGCTGTTTGACGCCCCTACACAACCTGAAGCTTCATTTTCCCATTGAAGGAAAAAGCACCCCAGATCATGATGGAGCCTCCTCTGCTGTGTCGTGTAGAAAACATCTCTAGTGGGATCTCCATGTCATGCCAGTAACATTAGAAGCCATCAGGACCATCCAGGTTACATTTTTTTCTTGTCTGAGAATAAAACTTTCATCCATCTTTCAGTGCCACATGTTTGGTGCTCCCTTGCAAATTCCAAACAGGCAAGTTTGTGGCATGGGAGGAGATGTGGCCTTTGAAGACGTTTTTTGTTCTTGAAGCCCTTCTCTTGCAGATGCTGTCTTGTGGTTATTGGGCTGCAGTAAGCATCAGTAAGGCCCTCAACTTGGGTCGAGGATCGGTCTGTGTTTTCACGGACAGCCCGTCGGATCCTCCAGCTCAATACAGGTGAATTTTCGTTGGGTTTACCACTTGACTTTTTTGTCCCATAACTCTCAGGATCTTTTGAGAAATGTAAAATGGCTGTCTAACTGTGTCCAATCTCGGCAGCGATGGCACGTTGTGTGAGGCTTTGCGCGTGCAGCTCGACAATTCTGCCACGTTCAAAGACAGAAAGCCTTTTTGCCTGTGCCATCAGGAGGTCATGACAGTATGACTGCCTGAAGAACAATGACATCAAAGCCATATTTTTGGCAGATTTTAACTTTTTAAAGCTATGGTCTTAAACTTTTGATCAGCTGATGAACAGCCTGTTTGAGTTTTCTTAAGTTTTCTATGAATTGCCTACTCTCCATTTTTTGGCTCTTGCTCCTGTTTCTTCTTTTGCCATTTCGAAGCAGTACTTACAACCCGGTTATGATCCACCAGTACAAAATGCGAATATTGTAATGTTTCCCCTGGTCTTAAGATTTTGTTCAGGAGTGTATATATATATATATATTTTTTTTTTTCTTATATATATTCTTTCTATAGATAGTTGACACCCTCAAGTTCACAGAGACCTAGGGCCAGAATTACATCATGGACTTCACCACTTGCTGTGGATTTTTTTTTTTTCTATGATTAAGCATCTAATGAAATTTTGATAGACTAATAGTTAATTGATGATCAGAACTCAGGAGGCAGCCCTTGTAACCATAGTCAATTTTGCTAAAAACAGCTAAAAAATTGATCATGCTAAGATATTTTTATTCATATTCATCCATGTACACTCATTTATCAATAAAATAGCTACATTAATTAAACACCTACAGAAATATATATATATATATATATATATATATATATATATGCACTTCCATTTGGATATATCAATTTTGTTTTTATTTTAGCAATAAAAGGAACTACCATCAGCGGCATGTTTCTAAATTATTGTAGACTATGTCTGGAAAAAAAAGGAAAATGTGCAACAAAGACATGACAAGTCTGTTTCAGTGACTGGTGGAAACAAATGTAGCCTGAAAGAACAAATGTAGCCTTTTTTCTTTCTGAAAAAAGAAAAAAAAAATGAAAATGTGTAATATGTTTAGAATTCTGTTATTGTTCATCTTCACCATTAATTGTTAATATAGTTTTAGAATTGTAATCATTTCAATTATTTTGTTCATATTTTATAAATATTTGTTAGAATATATATTTTTTAAAGGGGCTGTAAGATCAAATAAAAATTGTTTTAATGGTTCCTTGTGCTCTTGCAGATTATTAAAAGTAAACTTATAAATAATTATAATAAAATTATAATAATTATTTACATTATTTGTCGCAACACCCCTTGACAGGAAAATTGGGGCAGACACTATGTAATCAATCAATCGATCGGTCAAACAAACATTTTGACCAGCTAAGACCAGCCTGACCAGCTTAAACCAGCTAAGACCAGCCTGACCAGCTAAGACCAGCTTGGCTGACCAGCTAAAACCAGCTAAGACCAGCCTGACCAGCTAAGACCAGCCTGGCTGACCAGCTAAAACCAGCCTGGCTGACCAGCTAAAACTAGCTTGACCAGCTAAAAAAAGTGTTCAAAACCCCTTTAAAACCAGCTTAATAACCCAGCTATGACCAGGCTGGGAGACCAGTTTAAACCAGCTTGACCAGCGTAAGCTGGTTTAAGCTGTTTTTTTCAGCAGGGACGTCTGTGTGTGGTGGCTCTTGATGCCTTGATCCCAGCCTCAGTTCATTCCTTGTGAAATTCACCGAAATTCTTGAATCAATTTTGCTTGTCAAGCCTCTCAAGGCTACGGTTCTCTTGGTTGGTTGTGCATCTTTTTCTTCCAGACTTTTTCCTTCCACTCAACCTTCTGTTAACATGCTTGGATACAGCACTCTGTGAACAGCCAGCTTCTTTGGCAATGGATGTTTGTGGCTTACCCTCCTTGTGAAGGGTGTCAATGATTGTCTTCTGGACAACTGTCAGATCAGCAGTCTTCCCCATGATTGTGTAGCCTAGTGAACAAAACTGAGATCATTTTGAAGGCTCAAGAAACCTTTGCAGGTGTTTTGAGTTGATTAGCTAATTGGCAAGTCACCATATTCTAATTTGTTGAGATGTTTGTTAAAAAACGCACCAGCACAGTTTGTGGCAGTTTTTCTGATAACGCCAAAAAGAACTTAAATTACTCCGTCATTTTTGATTGTACAGATAAGAGCAATATATCAGTCAAATCTGTAAGGAATCTACTTTTATTTGTGTGTACACATAATAACAACAATACTCTGTGGTTTTGTGAAATAAAGCAAACAAACAGGGTATGCAGTCTGCTGCGTTGTTCTCTGTGATCGTCATTAAGAAATCCGTCACTAAAATTAACTAAAACTCAGCGAATACTCCACACAGAGACATGAGATATATATCTATAGAAAGCCTGACGTGTACTTTTAAATGAAGTAAGTAGTAAAACAAATATCATGTGTTAAAGTAATCTGTATGAAACCAACCCCATGTCCAGTCTTTCTCATCAGACCTAATTATTTTTAATTTGATCACGCCCACGAGCTACATACGCCCACGAGCTACATAATTTGTTATTATAATCAGCCACGTGGAGGCGCAAGCGGCGTACCGCCAACATCAACGTAAACAAAGCAGCGAGACTGTCAGCGAGACTGTCATTGTTTATCTTGGCTATTTGGATCTTGTTACTGGAAGAAGAAGTGCTGTGAGGAGTAAGATTTATATTTCCCTTTAGAGGAAGAAGGCGATGCGACGCACTGCGAGATCCACCGAAGGAGTAAGTCTTTCCTTTATTAGCCTACTTACGTTAGTTGTTGTGTTACTGTGATATAACTTGTACACATTATAGCAGTTAGATTCCAAACTATAAGTCCTGACTACATGTGCAATCAAGTGAAACATTATGAAGTATGTTTCATTTCATTGCATCGAAATGTTTCACGACGCCACAATGTTTTTAATATTCTATTAAGTAAAAATGATGCGATATAAAAGTAATAGTGTTTACACTGTAACACTGAATGATAGAGTCTAAGATTGTTTAGACAAAACTACTGTCATATTGTAATGCCAAGCCAGCAGAGGGAGCCCTCACCCGAATACTGATCTCCTTGCTCCCTCTGCTGCTTCTACTGCTTCAGTGTTGGGGAGTAACTAGTTACATGTAATGGAATTACGTAATTTAATTACAAAATAAATGTAATTGTAATTAGTTACAGTTACTGAGAAAAAATATGTAATTAAATTACAGTTACTTTTGAAAAATGCCAGTGATTACAAAGGGGATTACATCTGAATTTTTTCACACACCCACCCTCACTTACAGATTTAATTGACTTTTAAATTGCATTGACTGCTCTAAAATGAGAGACAAATGTTTCAGGAGTTTAGGACACAGAATAGGACACATGCTTATTCGATAACTGTTTTATTTCCTATTTGGGTTTATGCATAAACTTTATTTTTTAAGATTGTTTTTCCCAGGCATTGTTAGATGCTAGTGTTTTCTGTCATAACTATGCAAACTTTTCATTTCAAACCCAGAATCATAGCTATTAAACTGTTTCTTGTTATGACGTTATTTATGTTATGATCTTGTTTTGACATATAGCGCAACTGCGCTTACAGTGACCCGAGTTCGATTCCCGTCTCGAGGTCCTTTGCCGATCCCGCTCCCCTCTCTCCTCCCAGCTCTTACCATCTCTCTTGTCATCTGTCTACTGTCCTATCACAATAAAAGGCATAAAAAGCCCAAATATATAAGTAAAAAAAAAAAAAAGTCTGAATTTGTGGTGGCTGTGCTTTAAATTAAATGATTACACAGCTCAGACTATTTCGGGGCACCTTAAGTCAGTGCTATATGCTTGACAATTTTTCTTGGCGGAAGCTTTGTGTTTGGTTAGCTAATAAAATATTAAAGGTTAATTCAATATTATGTGTACAATTTCTTAATTCTGTCATCCTGGTATCGTGGACTTGCTCTGTTGTTTCATACAAACCCAGCTGCTGCCATTTTTTTGTTTTTTTTGTACATCGTGATGGATTATAAGATAACTAACAAACTAGTACTACTACTTAATTATTTATGTGGTGTAAGAAAACTGGTATGACTGCACTGTATCCCTGAAATGTCTAGTTTGAACTTGCCATTTGCTAGCAACTGATTTCTTCATGGAAGCTGAAGTATTTCATGGAAGTTCAAGTATTTCAACTCAGATCAGTGTTTCATGTCTAATAATTTTGACACAAAACATCTAAATAATCTATCAAGCAGCTGTGTAATAAGTGAGATAATGTACATTCAGCCAGTTGTTATTGCAAAATAAAGATGTATATTATCCCTTACTTATTATAATCTTAAAATGATTAACAGTTGAAAATATTAGAAATGTAGAAAAGTAATCAAAAAGTAATTAAAAGTAATGTTACATTACTTTAATAAAGTAATTAAAAAGTTACACTACTTATTACATTTTAAAGTAACTTGTAATCTGTAACCTATTACATTTCCAAAGTAACCTTCCCAACACTGTTTGTCTTATGGATTGCCCCTTGGATTGTTGACTGATCAGACTGCTTAACTGTTGCTGACCCACTGCCTGTTTACACGTGTTTGTTTGCTGCAGCTAACATCAATAAACTTCTGCATATGGATTCTAATGCCGCCTCAGCGTCCTCATTACACATATACGTTGTATATGTATAATACATACAAAGCATGCTTGTGTTTATGACTATAAAATCTTTATTTATCGTATAACAATAGGATAATATTAGTTTATTATTAATATTAACATCTGTTCATGTTCATGAATAGATGTTTAACATGCTAAACAATAAAAATTAAAAAAAAAATAATAAATAAAGTTTCTCAGATATAAAATGCCATTTTTTAAAGATAGTATAACAAAATCATACTGTATGTATATATTACAGATGCTCCTGATATTAACATGCTTACAGATGTTTGTTTTTTTTTTTTTTCTAGTGATCTGATCCCTGCACCACAGATGAATGCTACATGAATGCCACATGAAAAGTGCTGTACCAACATCAGATTTTCAACTACAGTGATTTTTTTTTATTGTAAAACAATTTCCTGGACTACTGATGATGAGTTTTGTTTATTAAATCCATGGAAAGAAGCAGCAATCACTTAAATATCAGGTATAATTTACTTATTTCACTTGTTGAACAGAATTCAGAAAACAGTTTTCAGGAATGACACAAAGTCTGTTCACGTCTCTATGGTTAGATCAGTGAAGTCAATAATGTGCTTTTGACCTTCAAATGATTTTTTGATGATACTGTGTTGTAAATAAAAATACAAATAGTCTAAAACTACATTCTCTGAATCTCTCATTGTTTCTACCTGACAGTCACAGACACAGACATTGATGGGCCATTAGAGGAGGGCCTTTTGTCTCTCAGGTGTGAATCACTAAATATTTACGGCCGTTGTCACTCCCTCGCATATTCCCTTTCAATCACAAAACATGTCTTTGATTTAAGTCAAATTTAAATCAATATATTGTTTTCTGTAAACGAGTGAATGAAATGATTTTCACATCATTTCGTAGAAAAAACTCTAGACTACCACATCCAGTTCTCAAAAGTCTTGTGAACTAATGTTCTGAATGTGTTTCATGGCGTTATTTCAGTGACTTAAAGATTTTAGTTTTTCACTAACCACGCATAAAAGTTTTCTCAAAAACACAAACATGTACATTAATGTTGCTTGCATATTATTGTAGCCCAGTTTGTGCTGATTACAATGAAATCAGACTTCAGCCATTAATATGTTTTTAAGATACTGAAAAAAGCACAAATGTCAGGGCATGTCAAAACTTCTCCAGGGTGCCAAAACACCCTCAGACCCCAGAGGGTTAAGTGAAATGTGGGGTCATAAAAAACCCTCAACACATCACTTTAAACCACTGTTGTGTTTGGTGGGGTTGGTGCCACAATATTGAACACCTTATTTACTGTGTCATCACCAGTGCAGTGATGCATTTTTCCAATTTTCCAGCCAAAAAAAACAAGTAATTACGGCTGCAGGAGCTTTGACGACGACACAGCTGTTTCACGATTGGCCAGATTCACCACATGGCAACTGTAACAGATCTCTTAGGGTCACATAAAGAAATGAGGGGGATCCATACATCTGAGAGTAGAGTTAAGTGTATTTGAAGAGAGTCAATAGCAACAACAATATAAGCAAATGGAAGATAGACAAAGAAACACGTGCATCTATATCAACAACACATCACATCTCTGTCCAAGCATTTCAGTCCAACAAATTCAGGCAACTGTAAAGTCTATTTCTCATGAGTCCCAGAGAATTTAAGAAACAGGTTGCAATTCAAGGGTGTGTTGCAATGGTTCATCAATTCAACAATTATATAGCAGAAGTCCAACATGAAGTGTTCCGAACTACAAAGCATAGTCCAGGAGAAAAGTGATCACAAATGAACAGATATCAAACCAGCGTCCAGTTGAAATGTCCATAGATTTGATCAATGAGGCCCAAAGAAAACCCTACTGAGCTGTAGAACAAAAGATGCTCCTCAAAATAGGGCTGATTTGAACACAAACTCAAAGCCATGCCAAACCTCTACCATAACACTCTTAGTTGTATATAGGATAGCACTTCCTTCAAAACCCCTTGAGTTCCCCCTTGAGGTCGTGAGTAGAACTACTACATTGAAATGGAACAGTTTACCATGACTCTTACACATCCCCACCCTTCAGAAAAGGTTATACATAACCGTAAAAGTTTTTCCGATTTTCTACATGAAACAATGTCTCCACCTCTCTTTTCTGGTTGTAGTACCTCCTGGGCTTTTTTAACATTTTGCCTTATTCTGTCCAGTAGGAATTGCTGGCACTCAATGACCTTGTAAGCTGAGTGGTCAGGGTCTAGATGACGATATTGGAACTGCTCCATTGGTACTTTCAGTTTGCGTCCTGTGGCAATTTTGGCTGGAGTGTATGAAGTACTTTCCAAGCAAAGTGAAACTCATGGACCCACCTATCCCAGTGTCGATGGTTACTCACAAGTACTCATTCAATTTGGAACTTTTTTGGAAAGGGCCCATGAGATCCAGACACAGCATATATCCAAGTTCCTTGATGGGTGTGGACTGTAGTTGCCCAGAGAGCTTGGATATACGAGGCTTATACTGTTGGCAAACCTGACATTGCCTACAATAATTCCAGACATCCCGTCGTATTTCCGGCCAGTATATACCACACTGAGTAACTGTTGTAACGTCTTCCTAAATGTACACCTAATGGGTTATCATGGGTAAATTCGAGGAATTTCTGGTGAAGATTCATGGGAATAACCACTTTCAAAGGGTCAGGAATGCATCGAAACAGAAACTGATTCTGCACAACATAGTGAATATGATCTGGATCTTGTGGGGGATGTTTTGCCTTTTGTCCCATAGATCTTGCAGAGCTTGGTCATCTTTCTGGGATTTTCCTAATTCTTCCCAATCCACAGGTAACTGCTTACTCACTTCCTGAACACAACATATTGCAACTGGATTTGGGAGTTCCTCTTCAGATAGAGCATGAGATAGCGAGTCTGGAACAACGTTATACTGACCTTTCCTGTACTGCACAGTGAAGTCAAGTCCCTGAAGTCAGATGGCCCACCTCATAAGATTTGAAGTAGGTTGGGGATGTTTGAATACCCAGACAAGAGACTCCCTCTCCCATCTCCTCTCATGAGCCTTCTGCCATCCTCTCCTGCTGCATCCTGCCAGTCTCTCAGCTTATCCTCAGCCTTCCATCTGTGGATTGGAGTTGCTGTGGGTTTGTCAGTCTCTAGCTCCATTGAGGTCGGAGGATCCCTGGTCTTCGCCTCCAACCTCTGAGACCCGGACTCCGCCTTGCTCCCGCCGACCCATCTGCTCCACCATGGCTCACAGCTCCCTTGTGTCCACCGTAGCCCTTCAGTCCACCAGCTTCTCCGGCTTCGCCTCATCCCTCTGGCTCTTTTGGGATCCTCCCTCCCTCCAGCTCCACCTTGGTCCTCTGTCGCTCTGGCTCCACAGTGGCCTTCCTGATCCCCACCTGCACCTCGGTCACCTGAGCCATCTGCTCCGCCTTGGCCCTCCGGATCTTCTGCATCACCCTGGCTCTGCAGCTGTCTGTCTCCACCATGGTGTTTCCACCATGGCTTCTCCCTACATTGGCTTCACCGTGGGCCATCTTTCTGGTGTGTGTCTCCTGTCTCCTCCTGCTGCGGGCTCCTCCCTGGTCCCCCTCCGTCTACTCCTCCTTTGTCATCCTCCTCCTGAACCTCCTCCTGCTTCTCTGTCTGTGCCAGCCCTTTGCCATCCCTTTTCACCATCCCTCAGCCGTCTCCTGTCCCTTCCTTCTCTGCGGTGCGATGTTGACTTTGTGTGTTCACTGTTCCTGCTAGTTCATTTGTGGTCATTGTTTTTGTTTTGAATTCGTCATCATTAGGTTCAGGTATGTCTAGTTATTTATCCTCATTTGCTTGTGTATTTAAGTTCCTGCCTGTTCAGTTTCAGTTTGTCAGGTCTTAAAAGTCAGTGTTGCGTGTGTCACCAGCCTTCCTTTGTGTGGATTACCTATGTGTGGATCTATTAACGACTGTTAACCCTCTGGGGTCTGAGGGTATTTTGGCACCCTGGAGAAGTTTTAATATGCCCTGACATTTGTGCTTTTTTTCAGAATCTTAAAAACATATTAAATATATTAACATATTAAATCTTATTAACATATTAAAGTCTGATTACACTGTAAGTAGCACAAACTGGGCTACAATAATATGCAAGTAACATTAATGTACATGTTTGTTTTTGAGAAAACATTTATGTGCAGTAAGTGAAAAACTACAATTTTTAAGTCACTGAAATAAGGACATTAAATACATTCAGAACATTTGTTCACAAGACTTTTGAGAACTGGATGTGGTAGGCTAGAGTTTTTTCTACAAGACGATGTGAAAATCATCTCATTCACTCATGGGTGTCAGAAGCAAAATAAATGTGGGTGGGTCCTCCCCCCCAAAAAATTACTGAAGTATATGCCATTTTCTGTAGTCTGGTGCCTTTTAACCCTCTGGGGTCTGAGGGTGTTTTGGCACCCTGGAGAAGTTTTGACATGCCCTGACATTTGTGCTTTTTTCAGTATCTAAAAAACATATTAATGGCTAAAGTTTGATTACATTGTAATCAGCACAAACTGGGCTACAATAATATGTAAGCAACATGAATGTACATGTTTGTGTTTTTGAGAAAACAACGTTTATGCGTGGTTAGTGAAGAACTAAAATTTTTAAGTCACTGAAATAAGGTCATGAAACACATATAGAACATTAGTTCACAAGACTTTTGAGAACTGGATGTGGTACTCTAGAGTTTTTTCTACAATATGATGTGAAAATCATCTAATTCACACGTTTACAGAAAACAATATATTGATTTAAATTTTCTAAGACATGTTTTGTAACTGAAAGGGAATATGCGAGGGAGTGACAACAGCCATGAATATTTAGTGATTCACACCTGAGACAAAAGACCCTCCTCTAATGGCCCATCAATGAGACTCAGACTGTCAGGTAGAAACAATGAGAGATTCAAAGAATGGAGTTTTAGATTATTTGTATTTTATTTACAACATAGTATCATCAAAACATACATGATGAAGGTCAAAAGCACATTATTGACTACATTGATGTTACATGTGCAGAGATGTGAACAGACTTTGTGTCATTCCTGAAAACTGTTTTCTGGATTCTGTTCAACAAGTGAAACAAGTAAATTATACCTGATATTTAAGTGATTGCTGCTTCTTTCCATGGATTTAAGAAACAAAACTCATCATCAGTAGTCCAGGTGGCAGTCTTCATGTGGCATTCATGTAGCATTCATCTGTGGTGCATGTATCAGATCATTAGAAAAACAACAACAACAACAAAAAAAAAAAAAAACATCTGTGAGCATGTTAATATCAGGAGCATCTGTAATATATACATATAGTATGATTTTGTAGTCATAGACTCACACATGCTTTATACTATCATAAAGTATTGACAATTTGTATCTGAGAAACAAATTATTATTGTTTAGCACGTTAAACACCTACTCACAAACAGAGCATTAAAAATAAACTAATATGACTTTTATATCCTATTGTTATACAATAAATAAATATGATTTTATAGTCATAAACACAAGCATGCTTTATATGTATTATACAATACAAAGCCATTTTATGTCTGGGAAACTAATTTAATATTGTGAAGCACATCATAAACATCTATTCGTGAACATTACAGTGACAGTACATTACATTACATGACAGTAGTTTGGTCTAAACAATCTTTATCAATCACTCTATCATTCAGTGTTACAGTGTAAACACTATTACTTTTATATCACGTCGTTTTTATTTTATAGAACATTAAAAACATCCTGGCGCCGTGAAACATTTCGATGCAATGAAATGCAACACACTTCATAACGTTTCACTTGATTGCACGTAGTCAGGAATTATAGTTCGGAAAAAATCTAACTACTATAATGTGTCTCGCTGCTTTGTTTACGTTGATGTGGGCGGTACGCCGCTTGCGCCTCCACGTGGCTGATTATAATAACAAACCGAAAGTAGCTCATGGGCGAGATCAAATTAAAAATAATTAGGTCTGTTAGAAACTCAGAAGCGAAGACCAGGAGACTCTTGGGTATCTTCAGCAGAATTCTTTATTGAGAATGCGCTGCGTAGCTCTGCAGTCCTCAAAAGTCTGACAATATCTCAGCACAGCAAAGTATATAGGTTTGAAGGAGGCGGAGTACATAGAGGTGGAATCAATCTAAACAAAGCATGCAAATGTGATACAGGAAATCAGCCCAGTAAAAGATTTTTCCCAGCCTTGATCTATTTAGCATACAAGTGTCATTCAAATGCAAAGGTGCTAAACAAAAGGCACGGTTGTACCTTGAGCTTAGACTTCACACTTAACTTGGGAAACCTGCCAGATGCTCAGGAAATGTATAAAGACAAAAGGTTACCGTCTCAGGGCTTGGGCTGTCTGCTAAATCACAATATACATAACCTTTTAGAAATTTGTAATCCAACAATTCCTCCTTTGAGAGTTCTAAAAAAAAACTCTCATAAAATACAAATTTAGACACTTAAAAAGTTCTGTGTTGATTGTTTGTAGTGATGAAAAGCATGCTGACAAAGAAACAAACATGCTTCTAGGGTCCGTGAAGTTCTTACGGGTAATAGTCTTTTCTGGTTGGAACTGTTGTTTCCTCATGATGGTCATGAGTCATTTGTTGAATGAAACACTTGATACTGTGGACGCATAGATAGTATACCAGTAGGAAGAATAACAGCAGAATTGCTATTTCCTTGATCCACAGCCAGGGTTTACCTAACAGTTCTCCGAACCATGAAGAATTATCTTCAGTCATTTGGTGTAGTTTTTCTGAAAGATCAAGAATGTCTCGTTGGACTTTGTTCATGCAAACGTTCTTTCCAGCAAACAAGGCATTTCTTGACATATTCATCAGTTCTAAGAATATGTTGTTTCTGGAGTCTATAGCTTGTGCGATGTTCACGATGATTACTAGAACGGCAATCTTGATCATGTTGATGGATGACTGAAGTTCTTTCATTTAATTCTCTGCGTTGTGTTTTTTTTTTTTTATGTTCTGTCTTCCGTGACAGTTGGCTCGGCAGTGGGTCTAGTTGTCCTTTAAAGTTTGTAGCTTCATACACAGGTGAGGGGGTCGATGTGTATGGGTCTCGGGACAGCCATCAAGGGGTATCTGCACAGAGTAAGAAAGAAAACAAAAGACGACAGAGCAGTATTTGTTGTAAAAGGCTGCAAACAATAGAGTTGTAGCCTCTGTTCAATCTGAGTCTAGTCTTGTTGTTCCTTCTTTCCCTAGTTCTTAATTCCCGTGACACCTAAAGAACAGTGAGGTAAGGATGGACTAGTGGATGGGGAAGGCCTATGAGGAAGTCTTCACCTCAGGGTTGGCCCCCGAAGCCTGTTGCATTCGGTTCTTCCCTGGGCTCCTCACTGGTCTGTGTGTCCTATCCTATCCCTGTAGGTGGGGGAACAACTTTACAGTGTGACACATGAGTCCAGGTTTTCCTTCCCTGACACAAAACTGCAGCTGCTGTGATCAACATCACTTGATGTGGTCCGTGCCACTTAGGCTCTAATGGTTTGTTTTTGAATGACTTTATCATAACCCACTGACCTGGGATGATTGTGTGTCCACCTTCTGGTGGATTCTGCCAACATGACTCAACTCTTTCTCTGGAACTCTGTACTGCCTTTGTAAGGTTTTCACAATAAGTGATCAGGGCATCTGAGGCAATGTGCACATCAGCATTTCTAAGATCAATTGCACCTGGCATCTGCATTGGGCGTCCTGTAATAATCTCCTGAGGGCTTAGACCTACTGATCTGTTAGGTGATGCTCTCAGACTACACAATACCGCTGGCAGCGCTTCGACCCATACTACTCCTTCCTGATGCATTTTGCTTAGCCTGGTTTTGATTGATCTGTTTGCACGTTCGACTTGCGCCGATGCTTGTGGTCTATAAGGACAGTGAAGATTCCACTTAATTTTCAACATTTTAGACACTTCCTTGACTACCTGTCCTGTGAAGTGGGTTCCTTGATCTGAGTCAATGCTATCTGGTAATCCCCATCTGGGAATGAAATCAGTGACAAGACATTTAGCAGTATGTGCAGCTGTGGCACGCCCTGTTGGATAAGCTTCTATCCATCTTGAGAACTTGTCTATTACTATCAAAACGTCAGTTTTTCCCTTACAAGGAGGCAATGATATGTAATCAACTTGTAGGTGACGAAACGGTCCTGGTGGAGCTGGGGTATGTGTTGCTGGTGTAGTTGCTACTGGCACATCATTATTTTTTTGACATGTAACGCATCTCTTGACTGTTTCAGTGGCTACATTTCTGAATTTTGGATTCCACCATTGATTTGAGAACCTGTGATTCATTGTTGCTGGACCACTGTGACCCAAATTGTGTATTTGTTGAGCCAAATATGGCAGCAGTGATTCGGGAGCAACATATTTTCCTCCTTTGGTCCAGCAACCAGATGAATCCACTGTGGCTCCTTTGTCTAACCATGTCCATGCTTCATATAAAGGAACGTCTTTGTACAGATCAATGATTGATTCAGGAGGCAGAATTGTCTTCTGTGCTGTACTACCTGAACACACCTGTACATTTGCATATGAACAAGCCTGTTTAGCAGCTACATCAGCAAGAGCATTACCTTTAGCTTCCGTAGTATTAGTTGTGAGATGTGCTTTCACTTTGATCACAGCTAATTTCTTTGGAAGTTTCATGGCAAACATTAGATCTTTCACTAATCCAGCATGCTTAATGGGTGATCCAGCAGAAGTTAAAAACTGTCTACTTTGCCAAATGATACCAAAATCATGAATTACCCCAAAAGCATACCTGGAATCAGTGTAGATATTTGCAGTTGATCCTGACGCTAGCGTGCATGCTCTAGTTAAGGCTACTAGTTCTGCAGCTTGAGCTGAAAAATGATCTGGAAGACGACCTGAAGCTACGACTTCAGTGGTAGAAGTTACTGCATAACCTGCTCTTCTGTTACCTTCAATAACTTGAGCTGAACCATCAACAAACAACTCCAATTCGGCATTATCTATGGGAGTTTCTGTTATTTCACTTGTAGGTGTGTATGTAAGCGTAACACAATCATGAGCCATTTCCCCTTCATCCTCTAAGACAACTTCAGTCATTGCAGACATCATACATGAGGATGGGTTTGTGACTGGTGCACGCTGTAAAACAATGTTCAGGGCTGTGAGGGTTGTTAACCAATTTCCCCTACGAGAGGATGTGACAGAAGTGACTTTTGCTTGATTCATTAGTGCAGACACTGCATGAGGGCATCTTACATTTACAGTCTGTCCTAACACCATTCCTGATGAGGCCTGAAGAGCTAGATGAACTGCCTGTACTGCTCTGAGACATGGGCCCATACCTTGAGCGACTATGTCAAGTTTGCCAGAATAGTAATGAATTGGGCGTAAATTGCCCCCATGATCTTGCATTAGACATGCAGTCATAAAGCCTAAGTGTTCATGAACATAAAGCACAAAGGGCCTATCAGATTGGGCAATTCCTAATGCTGGCGCTTGACATAATGCTCTCTTCAAATCATTGAAAGCTTTGAGGTGAATTTCTTCCATACAAACTGTATCGGAATCTCTAACCTGACCTTTCAACAAGTCATAGAGTGGCTGAGCAATCGAGGCATAGTCTTCAATCCAAGGTCTACAGTAACCTGCTGTTCCTAAAAATGATCTTAGTGTTTTAATGTTAGTAGGCGGAGGTATTGCTTTGACTGAAGCGGCTCGATCCTGTGTAATGGATCTATTTCCTGTACCAATTGTTTGACCCAGAAATGTAACTTGATTTTTAGCAATTTGAGCTTTGTGAAAGCTACATTTGTGTCCTTTTTTCTGCAAATAGTCCAACAATGCTGTCAATTCAGTTTGATGTACCTCATGATCTGTTGAGGCAAATAAAATATCATCGATATATTGAATCATAGTGGACTGTTTGACTGGACATTCTGGGTCACACAAATCACGTCTGAGAGCCTGATGGTATATGGTTGGGGAATTTTGAAATCCCTGGGGCAAACGTGTCCACTGATATTGTTCATAGTCAACTGTGAAAGCTAACCATGGCTGGCTGTCAGCGTGCAAGGGTACAGAAAAGAATCCATTAGACATATCAATTACTGAAAAAACCTTACAATCTAATGGTAAGCCATTACAAATTGTAGATGGATCGGCTACTAGGGGGGTGATTTTTTCAGTATGCTTATTGGCTACTCTGTAGTCTATTGTGAGTCTCCATGACCCATTGGCTTTCTTGATGGGCCATATAGGTGAATTACAGGGACTATTGGTTTTAACGAGCACTCCTTGCTTCAGCAATTTTTCTACAATAGGCTTGACTCCCTGTATAGCTTCCTTACTGATCGGGTATTGTTTGGTAACAGGAGGGGCGGTTCCTGTTAATTTGGCTGGTTCTACACCTGTGAGAAACCCGCAATCATCTTTGTCTTTAGCCCAAATTGGATGATTCTGTAAAAAAGCATACTCAGGAGTAATTGCATTACTGGTAGAAACTTGTGCTGAAGCAATTTTTATGCTAGCAGATTCTGAGGACATGTCTAATGTTAGATGTACTTGTCTCAGTAGATCCATGCCTAGAATTGCACCTGTATTTAATGGAGCACATAACAATTTTGTAGTCAGAGTTTTCGGGCCTAATTGTACCTCTATGGGTGGAGTTTCATACAAAACAGAATCTTCACCTACTACACCAGTTAAACAAAGTTTAGTTTTCTTGTACGGAATGTTTAAATCTTTAGCCAATTTTGTAGGAACTACTGTGATTTCTGCACCTGTATCAAGCAAAAAGTCAATCTCTTTCTCTTGTATGCTACCTTTCACAAAAATTCTTTTGTCATTGTGATGTATTACAGGGGAAAGGTAGCTACTCACAGCCCCAACAATTAGTTTTTTTCCTGCTCTTTTTGTGCTCTTAGAAGAGCCTGAGCGAGCTGTCCTAACGTTTCACTGGTCACTGGTGGAACTACTACAGGGTTGTAGGCGGGCTGAGAAGGAGCAGAATTATGCATAGCATTTCTTTTATTATCTTGCAACTTCTTCCTACACTCTTTCTCCCAATGTCCTAGTTTTCCACAATAATTGCATTTCCCTTCTTTTTTAGACCATCTCTTGTCTCGATTTGTTGTGCTAAACGTAGCTGCTGCTACTCTCACTTTTGCCTTAACATCAGAATCTCTTTCCCAAGTAGCTAACGTGTCTAAGTTACTTCTGAGAGTTTTGTTAGACCAAGTTAGATCTAGGAATGGCAAGGCTTTTCTGTACTCAGCTACAAGGCCATCTGACCAGATGCGGACTAGGGGTCCCTTGTCATCTAGCACACTTTCAGGATCATCAACTATTCCACTGTAAGTTACAGCTGACTGGCAAAACTTCTCAGTGTATTCACTTACAGTTTCCTCTTTCTTTTGTACACAGTTAGTGATTCTGGACCAGTCTATTTTGGGTCCCATAATATTCTTTAGAATTTTCAAAACACCTTCTCTCAAATCCGCTTTACTGGCATGTCGTAGTTCAGAAGTAACAGCAGACTCAAAACTGTTGAATTCAGATTCAGTTAGAATTTGTGACATCAGCTGTGTGACTTCTACTAACGACATGTCGTAGAGACGCATTTTGCTAATCAGTGCTCTTCTAAATTCACAAAAATTTGTGCGTGCTGAGGGTAAGCCCTGGGACAATCTCTCTATATCTTTAGGTTCCAGCATTTTTGCAATTGCTTGAACCTGGACAACAGCAGAGTTGGGAGGAACACTTTCAATTCCCTCAATTCCCTGAGATCTTCTCCTAGCACCACAAACCTTCACTGAATCTACAGGCACATCAGTTACTGATTGGATGGCTACATCTTTTTCAAAGAAAGCTTGTAAGTCAGGATAAATGTTATCAGGCTGACTAACTTCCATATCAGTTTTTTCTAAAGCTTTGTTGCGGTTCAATTTCTTAGTCAAAGCGGATATTCTAGCCCGAAGCTCTTTGTTCTGTTCCTCTAGCTCTGAGTTACGCTGAGACTGTTGTGTAGCTAGCGCTAAACCAAATTCTCTGTGGCAGCAGATAATGCCTTTCACATGAAAACGTTCCGTATACTGTAGCCGTATACATCTACAGTTCTGAAGTTTGTGAACCCTTTAGAATTTTGTATATTTCTACATAAATATGACCAAAAAGTTAATCAGATTTTCACACAAGTTTTGAAAATTGACAAAGAGAACCCAATCAAACAAATGAGATGAAAATATATACTGTGTCATTTATTTATTATGAAAAATTATCCAGCATTAAATATTTGTGAGTTGCAAAAGTATGTGAATCTCTAGGATTAGCAGTTAATTTGAAAGTGAAATTAGAGTCTATCTGTTCAGAAGTGTTTTCAGTCAATAGGATGACAATTAGGTGTCAGTTTATGCCCTGTTTTATTTAAAGAACAGGGATCTATTAAAGTCTGATCATGTTTGTCAAAGTGAATCATGGCACAAACAAAAGAGATCCCTGAGGACCTCAGAAAAAGAGTTGTTGTTTCTCATCAGGCTGGAAAAGGTTACAAAACCATCTCTAAAGAGTTTGGACTACACAAATCCACAGTCAGACAGTGTACAAATGGAGGAAATTCTATTCCACAGTTACCCTCCCCAGAAGTGGTCGACCAACAAAGATCACTCTAAAGCAAGATGTATTTTCTGAGGTTGCAACTAAAGGCCTTTCTAACATTGGTTAATGTTGAAGTTAATGAGTCCATCTTCAGGAGAACAATGAACAACCATGGTTCATATGGCAGGGTTGCAAGGAGAAAGCCACAACTCTCCAAAAAACACTGCTGCCTGTCTGCAGTTTGATAAAGGTTATGTGGACAAGTCAGAAGGCTATTGGAGAAATGTTTTGCGGATGGATGCAACCAAAATATAGTTTTTGGTTTAAATAAAAAGTGTTATGTTTGGTGAAAAAAAACAAACAAACAAAAACTGTTTTCTAGCATGAGAAGAAACTTATCTCATCTGTCAAGCTGTTCTCCATTAACCAAGCCAAAATACAGCTGTTCTCCATGAGCCAAGCCAAGATACAGCTGTTCTCCATTAGTCAAGCCAAGATACAGCTGTTGTTCTCCATGAGTCAAGCCAAGACAGCTGTTGTTCCCATGAGTCAAGTCACGTTACAGCTGTTGTTCCTGAGTCAAGTCAAGTTACAGCTGGGTTGTCTATGTTATGTCAAACCACAGCTGATTTCCATGAACCAAGCCAAGTTACAGCAGATCTTCACAAGCCAAGTCAAATTGCTGCTGTCTTCCCTGAGCCAAGCCAAGCCACAGTTGATCTTCATGAGCCAAGCCAGTTACAGCAGATCTTCATGAGCCAAGTCAAGTTGCTGCTGTCATCCATGAGCCAAGCCAAGTTACAGTTGATCTTCATGAGCCAAGTCAAGCCACAGCTGACCTTCATGAGCCAAGTCAAGCCACAGCTGACCTTCATGAACCAAGTCAAGCCACAGCTGATCTCCCTGAGCCAAGTCAAGTCACAGCTGGACTGCACGAGCCAGGTCAAGTCACGGCAGACCTCCCTAAGTCAAGTCAAGTCACGGCAGACCTCCATGAATCAAGTCAAGAAATGGCTGTCCTACCAGAACCTCACCAGGTCCCCTCTGACCTTCCTAAGCCACCTCACGTCTCAGCTGACCACCAAGAGCCTCATCGCGTATCAGCTGAACCCCCAGAGCCCACGCTCCCAAGCCACGCAGAGACCACGCTCCCAAGCCACGCAGAGCCCACACTCCCAAGCCACAAGTCCATAGCATCCACACCCTCAAGGTCAACAGACACCCCACTATCTACTGTGCTGCCTGCAATGGCCGTCGCCATTTTCAGTGTGTGGGCTGCACACTGTGCTCTAGAGGCCTCATCTGTCCACGAGTCTGCTCAAGAGGCTTCGTCTGTCCACGAGTCTGCTCCAGAGGCCTCGTCTGTCCACGAATCTGCTCCAGAGGCCTCGTCTATCCACAAGTCTGCTCCAGAGGCCTTGCCTGACTGCGAGTCTGCCCCAGAGGCCCCATCTGACCACAAGTCTGCTCCTGAGGACTCGTTTGTCAAACGTGCCTATACCTCCTGAGGTATCAGCACACTCTGTAGAACCTCCTAAGGAGGTGGCGCCCATTTATGAACTCACTGCCATGTCTGCCCTAGAATTGACGCCTATGCCTCCAGAGGTGTCAGCTTATGCTGTGGATCCTCCAATGGGGGCGGCGTCCTCCTATGAGCTCTCTCTCTGTCCTGTCACGACCAAGGAGGCCTATCACGAACCCTCTGCCTGTCATGTCACGGTCAAGAAGGCCTATTATGAAAACTCTGCCCGCCACGTCACGGTCAAGAAGGCCAATCATGAACTCTCCGCCTGTCATGCCACGGCCAAGGAAATCGTCCGTGAACACACCGCTCTGCTATGGATGTCACTAGTTTCACTGTGGATATCTCTGCTCCTGTCTGCTCTGCCTGCTCTGCCTGCCTCACCATGGCTTCTTGTTCTGCCTGCTCTGCCTGCCTCGCCATGGCTCCCTGCTCAACCTGCTCTGCCTACTCCACCATGGCTTTCTACTCTGCCATTGCTCCACGGCCCAGGCCCTCCAGTGTTTTACAATCTGCTACTGCTCCACGGCCCAGGTCCTCCAAGTTTCCACTTTCTGCTACTGCACCACGGCCCAGGCCCTCCAGTGTTCCACTGTCTGCCATTGCTCCACGGCCCAGTCCTCCAAGGTTCCACTGTCTGCTATTGCTCCACGGCCCAGGGACCTCCAGTGTTCCACTGTCCCACAGCTCCACGGCTCAGGCCCTTCCAGGGTTCCACTGTCTGCCACAGCTCCACGGCCCTGGTCCTCCAAGGTTCCACTGTCAGCCACTGATCCACAGTCCAGGTCCTCCAGGGTGTCTGCCACTGCTCCATGGCCCAGGTCCAGTGCTTCACTGTCTGCCACTGCTCCATGGTCCAGGTCCTCCAGTGCTTCACTGTCTGTCCCTGCTCCACGATCCAGGCCCACCTCCTCTACATGGACCTGGCCCTCCGTCCCACCCCCTGTTTTGCCTCTGTTCCCCCACCCTCCTGGACTGTTGTTGTTTAAGCGCCAGGGGTCGCTCGTGGGGGGGGGGTTCTGTAACGCCACGCCAGCAGAGGGAGCCCTCACCCACTGACTGACTGTTGCTGCTCCCTCTGCTGCTTCGTTTGTTACTTCCTGTTCGGTGGCCATAAAAGGAGGCCATTTTCAAACAGGAGGCTGCGAAGTATTGTTTTGCTCTAGCGGACTCTACCAAGCGTTTTTCCTGTTTTCATTACCCTGTTTTTGATTTTCTCGGTTTGGTTTCTTGTCATTGTTTTCCTTTGTTTTTGCCACTGTTTTGTCTGTTCATTGCCATAGTTTTTGCCAAGTTTCACAGCCCTGTTCATTTGTCACTTTTTGGACTGCTCTCTCTGGTTTTTGGACTCTGCCTGTTTATGTGGATTACGCTATTGTTTTGCCTTCGCTACACTGTCTGTTTGGATACTGACCCTGCCTGTCTGACTACGATCTGTAAAATAAAGCTCGCATTTGGATTTTACACGCTTCCTGCGAGTCCGCGTTACACTGTGAAACATGGTGGTAGTAGTATCATGGTTTGGGTCTGTTTTGTTACATCTGGGCCAGGATGACTTGCCATCATTGATGGAACAATAAATTCTGAATTATACCAGCAAATTATGAAGAAAAATATCAGGACATCTGTCCAAGAACTAAAATCGAAAGAGAAAATGGGCCTTGCAGCAAGACAACGACCCCAAGCGTACAAGTCATTCTATCAAAAAATGGTTAAACAAGAACAAAGGTAATGTTTTGGAATGGCCGAGTCAAAGTCCGGACCTTAATCCAATTAAAATGTTGTGGAAGAACCTGAAGCAAGCAGTTCCTAGGAGGAAACCCACCAACATTACAGGGTTCAAGTGTTTCTGTACTAAAGAATATAAAGGGATAAAATTCCTGCAAGTTGTTGTGCAGGACTGATCAGCAGTTACAAAATACGTTACCTGCAGTTATTGCTTCAAAAAGGAGTCACAACAGATACTGAAAGCAAAGATTCACATACTTTTGCACCTCGCAAATATTTAACACTGGATCATTTTTTCTCAATAACTAAATGAGTATATATAAGTATATATTTTGTCTTGTTTGTTTGATTGGACTCTCTTTGTCAACTTTAAGGACTTGTGTGAAAATCTGATCATGTTTTGAGTTATAGTTATGCAGAAATATAGAAAATTCTAAAGCGTTCACAAACTTTCAAGGAGCACTGTATATGGTAATGCTATACAATAAGATTTCATTAATGTTAGCTAATGTATTAACTAACATGAACATACAATGAACAATACATTTATTATAGTATTTATTAATCTTTGTTGATGTTAGGTAATGAAAATACATTCGTCCATTGGTAGTTCATGTTAGTTCACAGCGCATTAACTAATGTTAAAAAACACAACTTTTGATTTTAATAATGCATTAGTAAATGTTGAAATTAACAAATGCTGCAGAAGTTAACTAATGAACCTTATTGTGAAGCGTTACAATATATATAAATGCATCTGTATACAATAAAGCCACAATACCAACTACCAATAGGATGTTTCCAACTGACATCAAAAATTGATTTTGCCTATGTCACAATATTGTCACAGGCGTCGTGTGCGGGGAATGAGGAGTAGGGACGAGGAGATCAGGAACATGCACATTTATTAAATAATCCACAATAGAAACAGGAACGAACAGGAACGATCAAGACCGGCAGGGAATCCACACGCAACACAACTTACAAAGACGTAGAATGACATGAAGTGACTTACAAACCGACAACCAAACGGGGAACTCAACCAAACTTAAATACACAAGCTACTCAGACAAGGACAGGTGTGAATGATTAAACAATGACGTAATAATTGAAAACGGAACAGGAAAGATCAAATAAGGGCATACACAAAGGGAAACCACAAAAACAGTCCACAAGGGTGTGACATTACCCCCCCTCCCATAAGGCGCGACTCGCGCCGTAACAAATACACCGGGGAGGGAGGGTGCCCTGGAGGCTCGTGCAGGGCAGACACAGGACGGAGAGGAGGTACGCCTCCAGGGCGGATCAGGGAGCTCAGGGAGCCACGGCGGAGCATACAATCCAGGGTGCCATGGCGGGTCAGGGAGCTCGGGGAGCCATGGCCAAGTACATAGACCAGGTGGCCATGGAGGATCAGGGAGCTCGGGGAGCCATGGCCAGGTACATATTCCATGCAGCTATGGCGAGTCAGGGAACTCAGGAAGCCATGGCCGAGTACACAGTCCAGACGGCCATGGCGGGTCAGGGGGGTAGCCCCCCCCCAAAAAAAATTTCTTGGGGGAACTTTGGATATTGTCAGCCCAGGAGAGTACAGGAAGGCCGGTGAGCTCGTTGGAGCAGCACGTGGAGGACGCTGGCTGGTGGTGAGCTGGAGCGGCTGCGTGTTTACAGTTGGGGGGAAGATTAGAATCTTCCACATCGACATAGTAATTGGAATTACAGAGAGCAAGGACATAGTTGATAAATTCCGCTACGGGTTTGCGGCAATCGTCAGGAGTTACGGAACAGAACAATTTGTCATCATTTAGCCCCATCTGAAAACACGCATTGATCATCGCATCGCTCCAACTCACCAGATGTACAACGCTCAGGAATTCCTCCACATATTGCTCCAATGGCCTCTCCGCCTGCTGAATGTTCATCAGGAACTCCTCAGCCCAGAACATCTTGTTTGTGGTCGGTTATTCTGTCACAGGCGTCGTGTGCGGGGAATGAGGAGTAGGGACGAGGAGATCAGGAACATGCACATTTATTAAATAATCCACAATAGGAACAGGAACAGCAGGGAATCCACACACAACACAACTTACAAAGACGTAGAATGACATGAAGTGACTTACAAACCGACAACCAAACGGGGAACTCAACCAAACTTAAATACACAAGCTAATCAGACGAGGACAGGTGTGAGTGATTAAACAATGGCATAATAATTGAAAACAGAACAGGAAAGACCAAATAAGGACATACACAAGGGGAAACCACAAAAACAGTCCACAAGGGTGTGACAAATATGAGGTAAATTCAGCCCTGTACTGATTTTTGTTGCCAAATTAGTTTGGAACAGTTGCTGAATAAACAAATAAACTGAAATATTATGCCTGTCTACTGCTTGACTGACAATTTTAATGATCACTGAGAGAGCATTGACTTGGTATCTTGACTTGGTTCAATATTAAAATTATATTTTTAAAAAATAGCTTAGATGTAGTAAACTTATTTTTCCATGTTGCTGTAGCTTAGCTTGCTACATTTCTCAGGGCTGTAGCTTTAGTGTAGTGAAGCTTCATTTAATGAAGAGTAACTGTTAGCTTAGCTCACTATTTTCCAAGTAGCTGGTCTAACACTGAGAGCATGTCAGGGGAGGTGCGTAGAGTGGTAAAATAATAATTATTATTGATTACTAATTTGAATCAGTACATTATAACAAAAATAATACCTTATAAATGAAAAGAAGCAGTTTTTTTTTACGATCAGAAATTTCTTAAACCAGTGGATAATTTATTTCAGGGGGATAAATGATGCATATACCCACTTCTCCAGGCACCACTACACCACAGATATAGCTGATGTGAAGGATGATGTTTTACGCCGATACGAGTGAAGTACAAAGCCTATTACATAATACATAATATTTTACCATAAAGATATTTTACCGTCATGAATATGGAAACATTTGGATGCGTGCCGAATTAGAGATCTAGAGATCACCTTAAATTGATTTGTTTTTGGATTGACATTTTGACAGCCTAAAGGTTTAGCCTTAACTCCAGAGGATTTGTTGTGGAGAGAAGGAAACTAATAACTGTGTTTATAATGTTTGTAAACATTTTGCTTCTCCAGCATTTTAGACTACATTATTTCAAAATGTAAAAATAAAATGTGATGTGAGCCTACGTGACTTTTTTTTTCTCTCTCTCTTTCTCAAAACGATACGAGTAGCATTTAAACAATGCATCAAACATTTTTGAATATCTTTAAAAAATACTTCAATGTCTTAAGAAAATGTAAAGTAAACAAAGAAAAAGCTATCATTATTATTATTATTATTATAGGCATATATATATATATATATATTGTACTCGCACCGGTTTCGGAACGATACTAATACAGAGGAACACAGGAACAAAAACTAGTAATTCCACAAACTAGTAATTACTTTGAATAAAAGAATAAACAACTACTTAATTAGAATAATTTACATCTTCCTTTCTGCATAATATGTTTAGGTACATCATGTCATTGTATTTGCATGAGCCACTGGAAGAGAATCTGCCTCATTAGAACATTGATTCATTAATGCAGCTAACACAGCAGTGACAAAACCAGGTAATAGTGATGATAAGTGCTGCATGGCTCTGGTTCATGTTAAAGTGCAGGGGGGCCTATCTCCTCTGATGAAGAAACCCATTTATACACTGTCACACACAAGAGGTCATCCCTCTCTGTATTCTTCTATTGACCCAGGTTGTTTGCTTATTATGGGCAGCTTTTTTATTGAAGGATGATTACCCTGAGTGATGTCAGGCTGGAGGAGAAAAGATCGACCAGAATAATGCCATTCCAGAGTGGGGGAGTCAATGCACTCTCTTTCCTTCTGTGCTGCTCACAAATTGAGTCACATCCTCCCCTCATCCATTATTTACAGCTGATCAGCCCTTCCTGGCATCTATGGATTTGATAATCATCCCCATGTCCATATTAAATATGTGACATAAATTTTACCGTAGGGGCCTGTCAATAGAAAGGCCACAGGAGAACAGGGGCCACAGAAGAATGGCTAAAGCAGAGAACACAATTTATATGTATGGAAATGACAGTATGATTTGGAGAGGTAAATAAATACGTTTTAAAAGCAAAAAAAGGTCTATACATACAGTGCCCTCCACTAATATTGGCACCCTTGGTAAATATGAGCAAAGGTGGCTGTAAGAATAAATCTGCATTGTTTATCCTTTTAATCTTTCATTCAAAAAATTCACAATATTCTAACCTATCATTTAAGTAAAACCATGGAAAGCAGGGGGAAAATCTCTTTATGAAATAAATGTTTTTCTGTAGTTCATGTTGACCACAATTATTGGCACCCAATTATTGCAATGTCCTTTATTCAAGATAACAGCTCTGTGTTTTCTTCTTTAATGCCTGAAGAGTTTGGAGAACACCTGACAAGAGATCAGAGACCATTCCTTCATACAGAAACTCTTCAGATCCTTTAGTTTCCCAGCTCCATGCTGGTGCTTCTTCTCTTCAGTTCACCTCACGCATTTTCTATAGGGTTCAGGTCAGGCAACTGGGACGGCCATGGCAGAAGCTTCATTTTATGCTCAGTGACACTTTTTTGTGTTGATTTTGATGTTTAATTTGGATCACTGTCCTGATGGAAGATCCAACCACAGCTCATTATAGAACTTCTAACAGATGCAGTCAGGTTTACATTTTTTTATCTGTTGGTATTTGCTAGAATCCATGATGCCATGTATCTGAACAAGATGTCCAGGACCTCTGGCAGAAAAATAAGCCCACAACATTAAAGATCCAGCAGTATATTTAACCATGGGCATGGGGTACTTTTTGTACCAAACCTATCTTGAGTGTTTGCTGCCAGAAAGCTCTATTTTTTAGTTTCATCTGACCCCAGAAGCCATTCCCATTTGAAATTCAAGTTGTGTCTGACAACTGAATATGCTAGAGTTTGTTTTTGGATGAGCAAGGAGGATTTTTCTTAAAACCCTCCTGAACAACATGTGGTGACGTAGGGGCTGTTTGAATTTTTTTTTAGTCTTTTGGCCCCAAGACTCAACTAATCTCTGCAATTCTCCTACTGTGATCCTTGGAGAATCTTTGGACACTTAAACTCTCCTCTTCACCATGCATTAGGACGATATAGACACACGTCCTTTTCCAGGCAGATTTGTAACATCTTTAGTTTAATTTGAATTCTTAATTATTGTCCTAATGATGGAAATTGGGGTTTTCAATCCTTTAGCTATTTTCTTACAGCCATTTTCTATTTTGTGAAGCTCAACAATCTTGTTCTGCACATCAGAATTTATTATTTGGTTTTATTCCTTGTGATGGATGATTAAGGAAATTTGGCCTTTGTGCTCCTCATATTTATAATCCTGTGAAACAGGAAGTTATTGCTGGACAATATCATACTCCTAGTCATTCTAGTGTGCTAAATAAATGCAAATATGAATGGGAATATACTTCAGAGATATTTTACTCATTATAATTTCTAAGGGTGCCAATACTTGTGCCCAACATGCATATGAGAAAAACATTTATTTCATAACGTAAGTTTCCCCCCCCTTTTAATTGTTTTACTTCAATGAAAGGTTAGAATTTTGTGATTTTTTTTTAATGTAAGGTCATAAAGATAAACAAAGCAGATTTATTTTCATAGCCGTCTTTGCTCATATTTACCAAGGGTGCCAATATTAGTGGGGGGCACTGTATATACACTTGAAAAAGTGAATATACATACATATATATATATATATATATATATATATATATATATACACACTTTTTCAACTTTTTCAAGACATAGAGTAATCATTGACAGGGCAGCCTGGAAAAACTATTTCTCCAAAAGCTATTCAGTCTGTTAAGGAGATGAGGTTGAAGTTCGGGTCACACAGGTGCCCAGCCTTTTAAATAAAAGCACACAAATCCTGATTATTCTGTTAATCTGTTATTCTGTTATTTTTTTAAAAAAATGTCTTGATCCCATAAGCATTCACAAGACCAGAAATATGCATTATAGAAATGTAAAAAGCTGGAAAAGGCTACACAAGTATTGCTAAAGACCTGAGTGTTTATGAATTCATCATCAAATACTGTTTCTAAAAATGCTACTTTCCCTGTAATTGGCATCCATCAGAGCTCTCCCTCCTTACTGCACTGATAACAGTTATTAGAAATGATCAAATTGTCACACCCCCTTACCGTTCTGTTGTGCCACTGTCCCACTGTCCCACTGTCAGAACTTGACCAAGCCCCCTCCTCCACACACTCCCTCTAAAACCTCTTCCCATCTGTGAAGCATGATGAAAGGAGCATCATGGTTTAGTGCTTAAATGCTGCCTTGGGGACTGAACCAATTGAAGAAACAGTGAATTGAAAAGTGTTTCAATATTTTACAGGAAAGTCACTTTGGTAATGTGAAGGCGAGTGGTAATGCAACATAACAATGCTCCAAAGTACACAAATATATTGTGTGTTATTTGGCAGACTGTGTTTTTTTCTTGTCACTATGTATAATTACATGTCGTTTGTTCTTCTGTTTTACTGTTACTAATATGTGATAGTGGGACTGTTTTAATTTATGCTTTCTAAACTAAAGTAAAGTTTTATCTGTAAACATTTGTGCATTTCATTTTTACTCTTTACTTCTGTGTCTTACATGCAATGAAAACTAAGAACACCTAATCATACTGTAGAAGATTCTACAAAGAGTATTCTAGTTTCACAATACTAACATATCTGGCTATGACAAAAATGTGTGTGCTTGTGTTTTGGAGCTTTCCTTGTGAATCAGGAGATTTGGGCCTGGACCTGCTATGGCTGTCAGATGGTTGTAAAGTAATATCAAGCCTTCCTTAGAGTACCCTCAGTGCTGGCAGAACCAATCAGACTCACCCGCCCAGGCTGATTGGACTGACATACTCTATCAAAGACAGAGCTGAGCGATTTTCGCATGGCCTGCAATGTCCCAAACGTCTCCCACACTCATGGGACTGCAGCACTCAAACAGTGAAATCTGCTGTTCCATTTCCTGTTTTAGTTTTTTTTTTAGACATATTCTAAAACACTTCTTGGTTTGTTATATGCAAGCATCTTCCAACCAGAAAAGCACATAGTTGGTAGCTGATAGTTTGTGATATGTACCATTCTTTTTGAGTATACTTATTAGATTAGACTTTGTTGAGATCAGTGGATAGCACACACTGATAATAACATATAAATACAGTTGTGTAGGCAAAGCGGTTCACTTTCATTTTATTACATTCATTGTGCAACATTAACTGAAAGAAATGAAACAAATAAACTAAAGTTCCTGTTCTCTGTAACACATGGCTCTCTATAGGTTCTATATGGATTGACATATAAGTACAAATTGGCTTTTTTAAAATCATTATTATTATTATTGTTATTATTATTAGTAGTAGTATTATTAGTATTATTTATTACATACCAGGAAGGTATATGAGAGCAACATAATTAATTTATGTACCATCTGTTTACTGCTGAGTGAACTGCAATATTTATGCAATATATATATTGTTTTTTACTTGTTTGCTTTGTTTGCTACTATCTGACAAATGTACAAATGTCCATCTGCTTCTGTCACTTGTTTTTTGTCATACACATACATGTCTGCATAACTGAACATATTAACACTGACACACAATCACACATTTTTTGCTAGTGCTTTTAAAATGGTGAGTAAGTAACATAATTAGATCTATGCATTCTCTCGGGGGTCTCATCTTCTTCTCTTTCTCCAGCTTGATGCTGCACAAGCTAATCTTTTCAGCTGCCATATGGGAATTTGAGCCCTGTCCTTTATGGGCACTTCCCCAATTATTGTCACTGCTATGCTGGTAATTTATTTTTTATTTTTTTTTTCTTCAATGAAGAATAATCAAATGTTGATAGCACAGTTCAAATGGACCATTAAATATAGAAGAGTGTTGTGTTGGGAAAGTTTTCCATGATGTGTCTGCATGGAGGAGCCCGGCAGTCTGCCGCAAACAGCCCAGCCATGTGCTGAAGCTAATTTGATTATAATATAGTCATCTAAGCTATTCAATTAAATATTCTAATTAACCTGAACTATTCAGCAAATGATGCTAATTACAAATATTCTCTAGAGAGCTAGTGTGATGAAAGCCACAGCCTAAGAGTGATTCTTCAACTCAGTGTTTCGTATCATGATGTCCTATATCATAGGTTCAGCTAATATCAGATTGCCACCTAATTTGCCTAAACCTAATTTGTTTAATTCCATTTGCATTTTGTTTGAAATTATAACAAACACACATCTTGCTCTTTAGTGCACACTTGGGGAAGTTTAGTGCTTCTGTTTACTAAGGTAACACTTCATGCCAAAAAAACAGTGATCTCTATCTTTACTTGCTTATCTTTCTTTCTAATTCTATTACTGCAGACTGTATTAACCTAAAATAAAAAGGACAATTGTATATGTTTTTGATACTTTTATGACTAAATAAATAAATAAATAAATAACAACTGCAGTATCTGTTAATTAAAAAGACGAAAAAAAAAAAAAGATTAAAATGTTTCATATTTCAATGTTTTTTTTTTTGTTGTTTTAAATAAACTCTCTAAATAATCAGTGTGTATCATAATTTACAAATAATTACTGTGAACTTTATAGCATGAAATACCTTATGGAAAAAAAAAAAAATGTAGTTGCCCTGAATGATTACTTTATATTCGTTGTTTTCTTATGCCTATCCTGAAGACGTCATGTGCATAATGTCTGCACTTGCCATTGTAGTCAGTCTCAGCATTGTGTTTTAGTAAGGTAATTTTCTCTCTGCCTGGAAGCATCAGTGCGATGTCATTCAAAACAAAGCCAGGCTTATTTTTAAGCATGCATTTACAGGACATATCTATTACTATACTTTTTTAAAGAAAAAAAGAATTTCAACCTTGTTTTGACAAGACCCTGGCAGCTAAATTCATATAGGGCTCTCAACTAATCTATGCATTAATATATATATTTATTAGCACACACACACACACATATATATATATATATTTATTTATTTTTTTTTTTTTAGCACAATTAATATACCTGCCCAATTAAAGCAAGACCTACTTACATCATCTTACATTTCATAAGAGGAAATCTGCACAGAACCGGGACATGCATGCTGGTTAGAAGTGTGTCTGATGGCAGTCCACCTTGCACTGATATCATGGCAATGTGTATCAAAAACCTCTTGCAATATTAAGAGTTGAACTAACCACAAGCATTTTGGGAAATTACATGATGATGACAGCTTAATGCTCATTGGTTCAGACAACTGTGAGGTTGTGTTCTCTTCTAAAATGCTTGATTTTTATTATCTGATATTATGTGCTTATGTAATTAAATTATGCATGAATATTCCCAAACACAAGTGTGATCTCTGTTGTGATATCTGATTGGCGAGATAACTATTAAGTGAGCCACGCTCCTAGGTGAAGGGGAGTTCCCAGTAAAGTTAAATTGCTTACCAGCTAGGCGGGTGATCGTTGTCTCTGTATACACAGCAACACAACAGCATGATGTCAGAAGTGGCTAGAACTGTCTCCAACGACTCATAAGCTGCCGAATAACATCAAAGTAAGGCTGAAGTTTATGCTGTTTACAACAGGAAAAAGCAAATTCAGCGAGCGGATCACCATGTGCTTACCCATGGCGTCATAAGTAACAAGCGGGGGAGCGCGGTTGCCCAGCGACTGGGGTGCTTGCAGTAGGCAGTGAGGCACTTACAGAAGCATATTATTAATTCGGAGACTGGTTAAAATGCCAAAGTTTAAAAAGTTTTGGAAAAGAAAAACAGACGGGAAAAAAAAAATTTTAAAAGACAAAGCAAATGGATGAATCACCAACACCCGTTTCGTCATATCAATTCCAACCTCCTGAACTATTTGATTTAATAAAGCCAAATGACTTTGAAAGATTGCTCAGACAATTTGAAAGGTTCAGAGTTACAAGCAACCTGGCACAAGCATCTGCACCATCTGCATCTTTGCACCAAGTTAACACACTGATTTACTGTATGGGAGAAGCACCATACCATGTAAAGGATCTCTGCACAGCCAATGATGCTGTGTGTCACCAGTACAACAGAGCAGGCCACTATATGAGTCAATGCCATTCAAAGACTGTGCTGCAGGAGGTTAAAGAGGACTGTGATTCAGAAGAGGGGCAAGCCTTCCTCGGGGCCATAGATTCAAATACTCAAGGCTGGTGCACAACTGTTCAGATCTTGGAGCAGCCAGTAAAAGTGAAAATGGACACTGGGGCAGACGTCACAGTGATACCAGAATCAGTCTTCACACTGCTAACTGCACATAAAAACGATGGCCTAAAGAAAACAACGGAAAACACTGATGGGACCAGGGAGGCATGTTCTGGATGTGAAAGGGGTATTTTCTGCCATCATTTCCAAAAATCTCTTCACACCACTCTTGGGCAGACATGCCATTGAAAGGCTTAACCTTATCACTAGACTGGATAACATCTACACCTAGTGCAGCACTATATTCAGTAAATGTAGCAAGACGGATCCCAGTACCTTTAATGGATAAAGTCAAGGAAAAGTTATCTAGAAAGAAGAAGCTCGACATCATTCAGAAGGTTGAGGGACCCAGTGACTGGTGTTCAGGGATGGTTCCAGTACTCAAGCCTGACAACACGGTGAGAATTTGTGTTGATCTAACAAAATTGAACAATAATGTTAGATGAGAGAAGATTATTTTGGCTGCAGTGGACTACACACTAGGCCAGTTAGGCAGGGCAAAAATCTTCACAAAGATAGATGCCAATTCTGGATTTTGGCAGGTCCATTTGGCCAAAGAGTCCCAACAGTTGACTACTTTTATTACGCCATTTGGGCATTATTATTTCAAAAGGCCTCCATTTAGGATCTCCAGTGCTCCAGAATTGTTCCAAATGAGAAGGCGTCAGATTTTGGAGGGACTAGGGGGAGTTGTATGTTACATTGATGACATTCTCATATATGGAAGATCTCCCGAGGAACATGACATCAGACTAGACGCAGCATTAAGGAAGCTCCAAAGTGCTGGCAAAAAGAATTTGCAAAGAAACAGACTGTCTTTAGCTGCGATACAGCCAGACCCAGACAAACTGGCTGTGGTTCAAAATATGCGTGAACCTACTAATGTGTCTGAGGTATGCAGCTTTCTGGGAATAATGAACCAACTGGGGAAGTTCATTCCAGACCTAAGCTGAGAAAACGAAGCCCCTGCGTGACCTCTCACAGAAAAGTCTGTGGTCCTGGGATGCTTCACAGCAGGAGTCAAAGGTACTGAGTCCAGAGATTCTCAGAAACTAGAAATGGAGGCTGAACCTGCAGATGTGGATGGCAGCGATGTGAATGATGGAGCATCTACACAGAAAAGGTTACATATTTTATTGAAACCAAAATATATAATATTACCAAAATCTGCAATATACATGTAAACAAATCAACTGCCCTTATAAAAAGTGGTGGAACTATGATGTCACTTTGTAGGTGGATCGGCTGTTAGCATCACACTGGTTCCCCTCGAAAAAAAGCCAATAGGATTTTTCCATAGGCTTTTGGATTATCGCAAAAAAAGCTCTGTGTTCAACTATAGTTCATGAACACTTTTGAAGCCTAAATAAAAGCACCAGAACTTAAACGCTAGACTTATAAAATTACTACATAAACTTAAACGAACAGAACGGTCGTTTGGCTTCAACATCACCACCATCATGCTTCTGAGAACTTGAATTTTAATCTACATTACATGAACCTTTGAATAAATACAAAACTAGAGCCTACAACTTATAATTATTACATAAATAATTATTATTCTGCAGTTTTTAAATAGTCTTTAACTTTACCAACTATGTTTAATACTCAATATATTTGTCATCTTATAGTAGTTTGTAACAGGACTCTTAGGAAGCGTGATAGATCCAAATGCGAGCTTTATTAAACAGATCGTAGTCAAGACAGGCAGGGTCAATCTCCAAACAAACAGTAATATGAGGGCAAGGAAAAAGCGTAATCCAAATAAAGAGGCAGAAGGTCAAAGTCCAAGTGAACAGTCCAAAGTAGCAAAATAAACAAGGCTATGAAACTAGGCAAAACTATGGCAAGAAATAATGTTAAACTATGACAAAGAAACAAAACCATGGAGATAACAAAAACAAAGCAATGAAAACAGGGAAAACACTTGGTAGAGTCCGCACAGGCAAAACAATACTTCGCAGATTCCTGTTTGGCATGGCCCTGCTTATATGGCTGCCAAACAGGAAGTAACCATAGAAGCAGCAGAGGGAGCGGTAACAGTCAGTCAGTGGGTGAGGGCTCCCTCTGCTGGCGTGGCATTACAGAATCCCCCCCTCTAGGAGCGACTCTAGGCGCTCAAAACTACAACAGTCCAGGAGGGTGGGGGAACAGAGGAAAAACGGGGTGGGACGGGGGCCAGGTCCGTGCAGAGGAGGTGGGCTTGGATCGTGGAGCAGGGACAGACAGTGAAGCACTGGAGGACCTGGGCCATGGAGCAGTGGTAGAAAATGTAACCTTGGGGGACCTGGGCCACTGGAGCAGAAGTCCACCATGTTAGATTCCAAGGAACCTGGAGCCATGGCGGAGCAGGTAGCCATGGCGGGGCAGGCAGAGTAGGCAGGGCAGGGAGCCATGGCGAGGCAGGCAGAGCAGGCATAACAGGGAGCCATAGCGGAACAGACAGAGCAAGCAGAGCAGACAGGAGCAAAGATATCCACAGTGGAACAAATGACATCCATAGCAGAGCAGAGAGTTCGTAGATGTTTTCCTTGGCCTCCTTGGCTTCCTTGGCTGTGACATGACAGGTAGTGAGTTCATGATAGGTCTCCTTGGCCGTGACATGGCAGGCATAGACTTCATGATTGGCCTCCTTGGCCGTGACATGGCGGGCAGTGAGTTCAAGGGTGGACACCGCCTCCGTGGGAGGTTCTACAGCTTTCGCTGACACCTCGGAGGCACTGGCGCAAATTCGTGGTCAGACGTGGCAGTGAGTTCATTAACCCTCTGGGGTCTGAGGGTGTTTTGGGGCCCTGGAGAAGTTTTGACATGCCCTGACATTTGTGCTTTTTTCAGTATCTTAAAAACATATTAATGGCTAAAGTCTGATTACATTCTAATCAGCACAACCTGGGCTACAATAATATGCAAGCAACATTAAAATACATGTTTGTGTTTTTGAGAAAACAACATTTATGCGTGGTTAGTGAAAAACTAAAATCTTTAAGTCACTGAAATAAGACCATGAAACACATACAGAACATTAGTCCACAAGACTTTTGAGAACTGGATGTGGTAGTCTAGAGTTTTTTCTACATAAAGATGTGAAAATCATCTCATTCACGCGTTTACAGAAAACAATATATTGATTTAAATTTTCTAAGACATGTTTTGTGACTGAAAGGGAATATGCGAGGGAGTGACAACGACCATGAATATTGAGTGATCTACACCTGAGAGACAAAAGGCCCTCCTCTAATGGCCCATCAATGAGACTGTGACTGTCAGGTAGAAACAATGAGAGATTCAAAGAATGGAGTTTTAGACTATTTGTATTTTATTTACAACACAGTATCATCAAAACATACATAATGAAGGTCAAAAGCACATTACTGACTACACTGATCTAACCATAGAGACGTGAACAGACCTTGTGTCATTCCTGAAAACTGTTTTCTGAATTCTGTTCAACAAGTGAAACAAGTAAATTATACCTGATATTTAAGTGATTGCTGCTTCTTTCCATGGATTTAAGAAACAAAACTCATCATCAGTAGTCCAGGAAATTTTCTTACAATAAAAAAACAGTGTAGTTGAACATTTGATGTTGGTATAGCACTCTTCATGTAGCCTTCATCTGTGGTGCAGGAATCAGATCACTAGACAAAAAAGAAAAACAAAAAAAAAAACAACTGTGAGCATGTTAATATCAGGAGCATCTGTAATATATACATATAGTATGATTTTGTAGTCATAGACTCACACATGCTTTATACTATCTTTAAAAAATGGCATTTTATATCTGAGAAACTAATTATTATTGTTTAGCACGTTAAACACCTATTCATGAACAAAGTATTAATAATAAACTAATATTATCCTATTGTTATACGATAGATAAATAAATAAATAAATAAATAAGAATTTATAATCATAAACACAAGCATGCTTTGTATGTAGTATACAATACAAAACCATTTCATGTCTGGGAAACTAATTTACTATTAAGCACGTCATAAACATCTATTCGTGAACAGAGTATATGACAGTAGTTTGGTCTAAACAATCTTAGACTCTCATTCAGTGTTACAGTGTAAACACTATTACTTTTATATCGCGTCATTTTTATTTTATAGAACATTAAAAACATCCTGGCGTCGTCAAACATTTCGATGCAATGAAATGAAACATACTTCATAAGGTTTCACTTTAACGTAAGTAGGCTAATAAAAGAAAGACTTACTCTTTCGGTGGATCTCGCCGTGCGTCGCATCGCGCTCTTCCTCTGAGGGAAATATAAATATTTCTCCTCACAGCGCGTCTTCTTCAGTAACAAGACTCAAGTAGCCGACATGAACAATGAAGTGAAGTCTCCGGCTTTGTTTACGTTGATGTGGGCGGTTCGCCGCTTGCGCCTCCACGTGGCTGATTATAATAACAAACCGAAAGTAGCTCGTGGGCGTGATCAAATTAAAAATAATTAGGTCTGACGAGAAAGACTGGACATGGAGTTGGTTTCATACAGATTACTTTAACACATGATATTTGTTTTCGATGAGACTTACTCCATTTAAAAGTAGACATATCAGGCTTTCTATAGATATCTCTCTCATGTCTCTGTGTTTTGTATTCGCTGAGTTTTAGTTCATTTTAGTGACGCATTTCTTAATGATGATCACAGACAACAACGCAGCAGACTACATACCCTGTTTGTTTGCTTTATTTCACAAAACCACAGAGTGTTGTTGTTATTATGAGTGTACACAAATAAAAGTGAATTCCTTACAGATTCCATTGATGTATTGCTCTTATCTGTACGATCAAAAATGACGAAGAAATTAAAGTTCTTTTTGGCGTTATCAGAAAAACGGCCACAAACCGCGCCGGCGCGTTTTTCGACCCCAGAGGGTTAATGGACGCCACCTCCTTAGGAGGTTCTACAGTGCATGCTGACACCTCAGGAGGTATTGGCGCAAACTCGTTGGCAAGAAAGGCCTCTGGCACAGACCCGTGGACAGACGAGCCCTCAGGAGCAGACTCGTGGTCAGACGAGGCCTCTGGAGCAGACTTGTGGTCAGACCTGGCCTCTGGAGCAGACTCGTGGTCAGACCTGGCCTCTGGAGCAGACTCATGGTCAGACGAGGCTGACGCAGTGTGTGGCCCACATGCTCAAAATGGCAACAGCCATTACAGGCAGCACAGTAGATAGTGGGATGCCTGCCGGCCTTGAGGGTGTGGACGCTGTGGACATGTGGCTTGGGAGCGTGGGCTCTGCGTGGCTTGGGAGCGTGGGCTCTGCGTGGCTTGAGACGAGACTTGGCAAGGCTTTGAAAGGACGGCTGAGACCTGACGAGGCTCCGGGATGTCAGCTGATACGTGACGAGGCTCTGGGGGGTCAACTGATACGTGACGAGGCTCTAGAGGATCAGCCGAGATGTGACGTGGCTTAGGAAGGTCAGAGGAGACCTGGTGAGGTTCTGGCAGGACGGCCATGGCTTGGCAAGGCCCTGTACTAGCAGCCATGTCGTGAAGAGGTGCTGTTAGGAGCGCAGCTGTTTCTTGACTTGACTCAGGAAGGTCTGTCGTGACTTGACTTGACTCAGGGAGGTCTGGTGACTTGACTTGACTCAGGGAGGTGCTCTTGACGACTCATCTGCTGGGCGCATGAATCAACTGTGCTTGGCTTGGGAGACAGCAACTTGACTTGGCTCATGAAGATCTGCTGTAACTTGGCTTGGTTCATGGAAATCAGCTGTGGTTTGGCTAACATAGACAACCCAGCTGTAACTCGACTTGACTCAGGAACAACAGCTGTAACATGACTTGACTCAGGAACAACAGCTGCCAACGTGACTTCTGACGGGGACCTTGACGACTCCATTGGGAATAGCTGTGACTTGGCTTGACTCATGGAGAACAACAGCTGTGTCTTGGCTTGACTCATGGAGAACAGCTATAACTTGGCTTGATTCCAAAGTAACAGCTGTAACTTGATGTGGCTCAGGAATCACAGCTGTCACTTGACTTGGCACTGAAAGTGCAGCCCTGACTTGACACCGGAAGATCAGCCCTCACTTGATTTGCTTTGGGTGTGGCAGACATGGGATGAGATTCAGATGAGATGATTTTGGACTGATGAGGCCCGGGCGTGGCAGCCATCTTGGCCGGGGACTCAGACGGGGCAGCCATCTTGTGAACAGGCTTGGGGATGGCGGCCATCTTGTGGACTGGCTCTGGGATGGCGGCCATCTTGTGGACTGGCTCTGGGATGGCGGCCATCTTGTGGACTGGCCCTGGAGCAACAGGCATGGCGTGAGTAGGCCCTGGAGCAGCAGGCATGGCGTGAGCAGGCCTTGGAGCAGAAGACATGACGTGAGCAGGCCTTGGAGCAGAAGACGTGACGTGAGCAGGCTTTGGCTTGGCAGATTTGGCATGGGAAGGCTGTGGCTTGGTGGACATGACTTTAGCAGACTTTGGCTTAGCAAGCTTGGCATGAGGAGGCTCTGGCATGATGGTGACAATACATAACATATGAGTTCTTTGGTGTGGCAGACACTGGAGGATGGCAAGGTTTATCAGCAATCCCCACAGTGAATGCAGAGCCACTCAGAAGTAACGCAAAGTCAATATAGCGTACCAATGACCAGTGGCGGTGATAACCAGGCATTTTATTAGAAATGTCTTTATGCAAACCAAAGTAGAAAATGTCTTTGAGAAAACTCTCCTTGAAGTCCACCAAGTGGCACAGTTCACAGAAATCCATAACATATTGCTCAATGGGCCGGTTACCTTAACGGAGCTGAACAAGGCGTGATGCTGGATCCATGGTTATCTGTGTACCAAAAGCCGCTGGATCTCTGGGAGGCAAAGTATTCTGTAACAGGAATCTTAGGAAGCGTGATAGATCCACATGTGAGCTTTATTAAACAGATCGTAGTCAAGACAGGCAGGGTCAATCTCCAAACAAACAGTAATATGAGGGCAAGGCAAAAGCGTATCCAAATAAACAGGCAGAAGGTCAAAGTCCAAGTGAGCAGTCCAAAGTAGCAAAATAAACAAGGCTATGAAACTAGGCAAAACTATGGCAAGAAACAAGGTAAAACTATGACAAAGAAACAAAACCGTGGAGATAACAAAAACAAAGCAATGAAAACAGGGAAAACGCTTGGTAGAGTCTGCACAGGCAAAACAATACTTCGCAGAGTCCTGTTTGGCATGGCCCTGCTTATATGGCTGCCAAACAGGAAGTAACCATAGAAGCAGCAGAGGGAGCGGTAACAGTCAGTCAATGGGTGAGGGCTCCCTCTGCTGGCGTGGCATTACATAGTTAAACACTTTAAAATATAGGCACAGTTCTAACTTAAAAGCAAAATGAAACTTTGGTACAATGTTGGATTGCAAAACTTAAGCAGATTATATATTTTAATATCATGTTGACTAAAATCAAGTTTAGTTTACTGTACCACACAACACTACCAAAGTTAAAAAGTTGCTTTAAAAATGTTGTGCACTTCCTAAAATGCATATATGGTTCATAAAGTTTGATTTTTAATGATGCGTTTAAGTTGAAACGTAATTCTGGGCCTTGTAAATCAAATTATTATATTGTAAAAACCTAACTTTTACATTTTTTTTTTTTTTACAGATGCAGTGATCCAGAAATTTCACCTGGGGCCTACTGGGGATAGCAATAAACCAAAAACTAACCAAGCTGTGGGAATACAAACCTGTAGACCAGGGGTGGTGAACTCCTGCAGAGTTTAGCTCCAACCCTAACAAAAGATCACCTGCTTGTAGCTTTCTAGTAACCCTTCAGACCTTGATTAGCTTGTTCGGGTGTGTTTGATTAGGGTTAAAGCAAAACTCTGCAGGGCTCCGGCTCTCCAGGGCAGACGTTCACCACCCTTGCTGGGGACCTTTAGCTGAACCACTACAATTAGTTGATGTTCTGTTTCGTATGCCTGTTCAGTTATATATGTAACTGTTTTTTTTTTTTTCTATTTGATTGTGCAGCTCAATAAGAATTTTTTCTATTTAAATAAATTCTGTTTAAACAAATATGTTACTTCGTGTAGCTTATGGTACCATTTAACATTTAAGGCTTAAGGTGTGAAATGTGCAATGTATTGCAACTTTGTAGAGTGTCTTACATGTGTCTACAACCTGAATTTAAAGATGAAAGATCACATATTAAAAAATTAAATATATGAAACCATATATGTCTAATGTGTATATCTCACATATATTAATAATTATATGCATCCATATATGGCAATAAATGTATTATACATACATAAACATATATTTTTGTATGAGGTAGACTTATATGTCAATATATGAAATTGTTCCATTTTCTAATAGGAATCATATATGGATATGGAATATATAAAACACGTATTTAACATACAGTGGGTACGGAAAGTATTCAGACCCCCTTAAATTTTTCACTTTTTGTTATATTGCAGCCATTTGTTAAAATCATTTAAGTTCATTTTTTTTCCTCATGAATGTACACACAGCACCCAATATTGACAGAAAAACACAGAATTGTTGACATTTTTGCAGATTTATTAAAAAAGAAAAACTGAAATATCACATAGTCCTAAGTATTCAGACCCTTTGCTGTGACACTCATATATTTAACTCAGGTGCTGTCCATTTCTTCTGATCATCCTTGAGATGGTTCTACACCTTCATTTGAGTCCAGCTGTGTTTGATTATACTGATTGGACTTGATTAGGAAAGCCACACACCTGTCTATATAAGACCTTACAGCTCACAGTGCATGTCAGAGCAAATGAGAATCATGAGGTCAAAGGAACTGCCTGAAGAGCTCAGAGACAGAATTGTGGCAAGGCACAGATCTGGCCAAGGTTACAAAAAAATTCTGCTGCACTTAAGGTTCCTAAGAGCACAGTGGCCTCCATAATCCTTAAATGGAAGACGTTTGGGACGACCAGAACCCTTCCTAGAGCTGGCCATCCGGCCAAACTGAGCTATCAGGGGAGAAGAGCCTTGGTGAGAGAGGTAAAGAAGAACCCAAAGATCACTGTGACTGAGCTCCAGAGATGCAGTCGGGAGATGGGAGAAAGTTGTAGAAAGTCAACCATCACTGCAGCCCTCCACCAGTCGGGGCTTTATGGCAGAGTGGCCCGACGGAAGCCTCTCCTCAGTGCAAGACACATGAAAGCCTGCATGGAGTTTGCTAAAAAACACCTGAAGGACTCCAAGATGGTGAGAAATAAGATTCTCTGGTCTGATGAGACCAAGATAGAACTTTTTGGCCTTAATTCTAAGCGGTATGTGTGGAGAAAACCAGGCACTGCTCATCACCTGTCCAATACAGTCCCAACAGTGAAGCATGGTGGTGGTAACATCATGCTGTGGGGGTGTTTTTCAGCTGCAGGGACAGGACGACTGGTTGCAATCGAGGGAAAGATGAATGCGGCCAAGTACAGGGATATCCTGGACGAAAACCTTCTCCAGAGTGCTCAGGACCTCAGACTGGGCCGAAGGTTTACCTTCCAACAAGACAATGACCCTAAGCACACAACTAAAATAATGAAGGAGTGGCTTCACAACAACTCCGTGACTGTTCTTAAATGGCCCAGTCAGAGCCCTGTCTTAAACCCAATTGAGCATCTCTGGAGAGACCTAAAAATGGCTGTCCACCAACGTTTACCATCCAACCTGACAGAACTGGAGAGGATCTGCAAGGAGGAATGGCAGAGGATCCCCAAATCCAGGTGTGAAAAACTTGTTGCATCTTTCCCAAAAAGACTCATGGCTGTATTAGATCAAAAGGGTGCTTCTACTAAATACTGAGCAAAGGGTCTGAATACTTAGGACCATGTGATATTTCAGTTTTTCTTTTTTAATAAATCTGCAAAAATGTCAAACAATTCCGTGTTTTTTCTGTCAATATGGGGTGCTGTGTGTACATTAATGAGGGAAAAAAAATGAACAAATGATTTTAGCAAATGGCTGCAATATAACAAAGAGTGAAAAATTTAAGGGGGTCTGAATACTTTCCGTACCCACTGTATGGGTATTTCATATAACCACATATATTACATTTCTGTATGGGCAGATTGGTTCAAACTGTCATCTATTCAACCAATAAACATTCTTTGGAAATTGAAAAAACTCAAAGTGAAAGTAAAGTACATTGTGCGTGCATGAAAAAAAAAAAGAAAACACAAAATAACACATTTACATGACAGCACTCTCTGCTCTGAAAAAGCATAGAAAAACACACAACAGAGCACTTTGACACAAAACAAAACAAAAACAAGGATGAAACAATGGTACATATCGGATAACGCACTGGAATTTATGTTTTCACGTGGCTATGCGCTGTCCCGGTAAAACGCAGAATACAACTACTCGATCAATCCATTTGGCTGTTATATTATGGTAATTCTTCTTATATAGTTTATAAAGATTATTTGCACTATTTTTTTTCTGTTGCACACTGTATATTTTTCTCTCATTTTGTGTGTAGTTTGTGAATCATTTGCACTGTTTGTATATGTGTTGCACAAGACTATTTGTGCAATTGTTTTCACTACTTGCTGCACTGTTTGCGTTTGTTGTTTATACTCTGATTGAAAATATATTTCTCTAAAAGAAAACTCACTTTTTTTTTTTACTCAGTAAATTGTTGCTTGTGATTTTCTTAAAATTGTGGAAATTCATTTATTCTTAGAGAAGACAAAAGGAAAATTGGGACTTTAAATTAGCTAGACTGAAACTTCAAGTTCTCCTGTTTACAATGCTATATAGAACATGATGCTGACTGCTAGAAAAGTGCAGGCGTGTCAGGTGCCCTGAAAATGTCCTAGATCTTTAAGGGTTAAAGAAAGATGCTATATGCAGCCAAGTAATGAGGTTTCACGAACACGGATGGCCAAGAACAGTACAGGCTTATGACAAACTCAGACCTTACTGGCTGGAAAGAGACATGATTTCTATCCTTTACTAACTGCTTCTACAAGGTTGATCATCCCTGCCTCACTCCAAAGTTCATTTCTGAAAAACATTACACAAACAGGCACACCAAGGACTTGAGAAATGCCGCCAAAGCATAAGACAGTCTGTGTGGTGGCCTGGCCTGAGTTCACAATTGTGAACAGTGGTGCAGCAATGTGATGAATGTAGAAAAGCTTCCACTATGGCGGTAGAACCACTACAGCCTATGGATTTCCCATCTTATCCATAGCAGAGAGCTGCTACAGACATGTTTGAACTAAAAGCACATCTTCTGTCGACTACTATTCAAGAGACATAGATGTGGCAAAGTTGTCATCAACCTCCTCAACAGCCATAAGAGAACATCTAAAAGCTGTGTTTTTATGTAATGTGCGTGCCCAATATTCTAATATCCCTTGTCAAAAAATCTTATAGGATTCCAATGGGAAAGTTTTACAGGATTCTAATAAGAATTTCTATCATATTTTGGAACCATTCCTATAGGATTCCTATACGAAGAGTCTTAGGACAAGACATTAATATCCTATAGGACCATTCCTATTGTATGTTGCACAACCTGCAGTAACATTGTAAACAGCATAGGAGGTGGTTGTGCAACAAAAGGTTAGCCAAAAAAAATAAGAAAAGGTAAACAAAACACACTCTTTCCCTTTTTTTTGATTTTTCAAAATTAGTTTAATTCCACCTGGGCTGGATGATTAGTTTAGGTAATTAAGGTAATTTATTTTATCTTCTCTTATTAACCATTTTTTTCCTTCACAGGCAAAAGAATAGCTTTGTTGTTCTCCAGGCAAAGCAAAATCACATCATAACACAGAACACTAAAACATTAAACAATATAAATTTAATAAAGTTTAATTTGTTTAAAAATAAACTTAGGTTTGTGTGTAATGTAAAGACACAGAGAGAGAAAAAAAAACAACCAATTCAGTTCAGGAAAAACACTCCTAATGTTCTGTATAAAGTAAACTGGTTCCCACTCAACACACCAGGTCCACTCGCTGATGAAGAGATGAAATTCATAATTGGGGTTGGCTCGCCAATCACCATCTTAATTCTCTTGTTATGCAAGTCTTCTCCATATACACACACATTTCACAGAAGAATCTTTGTCCGTGTCAAACTTTTTAACCGGAACCTGACCTGGACAGGCCATAAGAACATCATATTACTCCATAAATAATTAAAAGGCAGCAGCTATTTTTACTTGTAAGTAGCCTCTGGCAACAAGGCGAGCTATTTGCACTTAGTGTAAATAATGACACTCTGTAATTAAACTAACGCTATACAAAACCGTTAACACTGTTTTGTAAAACAGCTCAAAATGGTGGCAGAACAGGCATTTTGTACTCTACAATGAAAATTCATTATAAAGAGCATACCTCAATATTTTATTAACATCAGTTATGCAGATTCATAGCTTTTGATGGCTTTTGACTCCTATATGCTAATCACCAGAAACAGTCAAATGAGTTCAACAACTCACAGACAGATGTCGTTCACCCAAAATTGTTTGTTTAGGATGCAGACCAGATAAGCATTACCAGTATTTCTTCCTTGTTAGTGTCTTACAGTCAACTTTTAACGAGTTAAACAACGTTAATCACTCAGCTTCTTCTCTCTTTAACCGTTACTGTTCAAATATGCGCGCTACAGTTACATGCGCACTACATTCGGATTTCTTAAAGGGGAAGCCTCAGGACAATACCCTATATAGATGTTTATGTTTCTGTGGATTCTTAGTCACATGTAATACATTTAAACTTATTCGTACATTATAAAATACTATATTTATTATCTTTGTCTTACTGTAATATTATGGATTTCAGTGTTTATATTTGTGTTTTCATATATGCTGCGTTTTTATTTTGTACAAGTACACACACACACACACACACACACACAATTAAAAAGTAATTGAATAACAGAATCAAATAAGATAATATAGGGCAAAGTGAAATTCCATTTAAAAATCACAAATTCCAATACGATTCTATGAATCAATAAAAGTCAGGAGAAATTAAAATCCCATTTTAAAAAAATCCTACAGGACAAAGTAAAATTCAAATAAAATAAATCAGAATGTCCAATAGGATTCTAAGAATCAAGTAAAATCCTACAGGACAAAGTGAAATTCCATTAAAATAAATCAGAATGCCCAAAAAGATTCTAAAATCCAATAGGACAAAGTGAAATTCCAGTAAAATAAATCAGATTGTCCAACAGGATTTTAAGAATCCAGTAAGATCCTAAAGGATAAACTAAAATTCCAATAGGATTTTTTGACAAGGGATCAGACAACGGGCCACAGTACAGCAGTGCTGACAACACCCTCAAGGGAACGGTGAAGCTGAAAGGGCGGTACAAACGGTCAAGAAGCTCCTGGGGAAAACATCAGATCCATTCAAAGCCCTGCTTGCATATCGCTCTACACCACTTGCAAACGGCTACAGTCCTGCTGAACTGTCGATGGGCAGAAGGCTAAGAACAGGTCTAATGATGCTGATGTCAATTCTCACACCAAAACTCCCAGATGCTGACAAACTGAAAAAGTTTGAGTCCATCCTACGTACCTGTACAAAACAATCATTCAACAAAAGACACAGAACTAGATCTTTGTCACCACTAAAACCTGGAGAAACTGTTTGGATTAGGGACCAAGCCATCACAGGGAAAGTAATCCAACAACAGGCCCCAAGGTCATTTGTCGAGAAAACCTCACATGGACATATTCAACGCAATAGACGAGCGTTGGTTTGGATGCACAACCGTGGGAAAGGAAATTATCAAGAAATGGACTGGCCAGACTTATTCGAAGATGATCACATACCTGACAGTCTGACAGTCACAGTCCCACAGCCAGCTTCAAGTCTGCTTTACCTACCAGACCGGAAACTTACACAAGATCGGGACGTTTGTCAGTACCACCAAGACGACTAAATCTTTAGCTTATGGCCGGTGATCACAGAGGCAGAATAATCCTCTCACTGTGCCCGGAGTGTTCAGGTAGTCCACCCTGACCTCCTTAGAGATAGAATAAATTTATTTGTATGGAAATAAAAATGTTGGGAAAAAATGTTAATGTAAACATGGTAAAAATATCCAAATGTTAGTAAAGCAATAATTTTCTTTTAAGTTAGAAAAGCATGTCATGTAAGGACTTAAGAAAATAATACAGATACATTTTTTTGCATGCCAGAATAGTTAAATACTGGGGGTTTTCAAGTTCACTGTTTGGGAAAGATGAGATGTTGTGATAGAGATTGGTGAGATCGCTGCTAAGTGAGCCACGCCCCTAGGTGAAGGGGAGTTCCCAATAAAGTTCAGTTGCTTGCAGGTGATCGGTGTCTCTGTATACACAGCAACACAACAATCTTTATGTGAGATATGTAATTGTTGTCACATTTCTAAAAAAAAAAAAGAAAAAAAATCAATAATAATAATAATAATAATAATAATAATGATAATACATCTTTCAAATGAAATTAAATAACAAGTACGTTTGGATGTCTTGTTCATCATATTAATTTTCATATGAAAGCAACCGAACTGAAATTATATCATGTTTATAAGCATCATAGGATATGAGTTTTAATAACGCAATATCTGCCTTTGATCTTGAAGGTGTTCCACTTTGAGAAGAGAAAACTTATTTCACTCCTCTCCTCACTGTAGCAGCCCACTCTGGCCTAAATTTAGGGTGAAGTTAGATGCATCTCAGACAGTGCTGCACAGACTGATCTGTGTATGCCTCAAAATACAGCAAGAGCTATAAGGCTCATTTAAGATTAGCAAAATCATACAGATGTGGCCATTAAAAATGTTTTTTTTCAAGTGACAGCCTGCAATTTGCCATGCGTGACCACAGAGCTTTTTCAGATTCTTTTAAATCTGTTGTGCTTCAAACAATGTCCACCAGGTGATGCATGGAACAACATTCTGTAGTTAAACACTACGGCCAGGGGTGTTTCCCAAAAGCATTGTTAGCCAACTATGGTCACAAGTTCTGTTGTCAAAAAAATAGTTCAATGATTCGGTGTTTCCCGAAACCATAGTTCAAACGAACATTGGCAAACAGAGTCGCAAACTTACATGGTTGGAACTACAGCTCTCGACCTGGAATTTGTTGGAAACTCAGAAGCGAAGACCAGGAGACTCTTGGGTATCTTCAGCAGAATTCTTTATTGAGAATGCGCTGCGTAGCTCTGCAGTCCTCAAAAGTCTGACAATATCTCAGCACAGCAAAGTATATAGGTTTGAAGGAGGCGGAGTACATAGAGGTGGAATCAATCTAAACAAAGCATGCTAATGTGATACAGGAAATCAGCCCAGTAAAAGATTTTTCCCAGCCTTGATCTATTTAGCATACAAGTGTCATTCAAATGCAAAGGTGCTAAACAAAAGGCACGGTTGTACCTTGAGCTTAGACTTCACACTTAACTTGGGAAACCTGCCAGATGCTCAGGAAATGTATAAAGACAAAAGGTTACCGTCTGAAAGATTACAAATTTAAGAATCTGTTTAAAATATGCTGATCTTATGCATATTTGTTATAGGTTCCAATATAACAACTGAACTGAAAAAGTTATGTATATTGTGAGAGTCTAAGAGCAGGCAGCCCAGGCCCTGAGACAGTAACCTTTTGTCTTTATGCAGTTCCTGAGCATCTGGCAGGTTTTCCCAAGTTAAGTGTGAATTCTAAGCTCAAGGTACAACTGTGCCTTTTGTTTAAGCACCTATGCATTTGAATGACACTTGTATGCTAAATAGATCAAGGCTGGGATAAATCTTTAACTGAGCTGTTTTCCTGTACCACATTTGCATGCTTTGTTTAGATTGATTCCACCTCTATGTACTCCTCCCCCTTCAAACCTATATACTCTGCTGTGCTGAGCTTTGAGAAGACTTTTTGATGAATGCAGTGCCGAGCAGCGAGTATCTGAATAAAGAGAAACTTCTGCTTCAAGATATCCAAAAACGTCTCCTGGTCTCTAAGGAAAAAATTCACAACAGTTTTGGTGCCGTGACCCGGATAGAGCTCCTCACCTGAATCCAGATTGAAACTTCACGCTCAACAAAGATCTGACTTCGGTCCAGACTGAATTCCAGAAACTTTTTTCAGCTCAACAACGATTTGGTGAGTGTTACTCTATTCAAAGAACCACTACAGACCAGTACATGTGGTTACTCTCTGCGCCGCCAGAGAAGTGTTAACAAACAGCTGCAGGGTTTGGTTAACAGACTAGTTTTCCTCTATTCAGGTAGAGAAGATTAGCATTACGTGCTAATATCTGTTATCCTCTATTTTAGGCAGAGAAGATTAGCGTAAAGTGCTAGTAGTTCATGTTCAGGAATCCTCTGCTTTGCCAGAGAAGGTTGAATACATGATGTGTATTAACTAGGTTTTCCTCTGCTTTGCCAGAGAAGGTTAACAACAGTTGTTCTGTGTTGACAAATTTATCCTCTGCTTGCCAGGGAGGTGTTAGAAGTGTATTGTTGTGTCAGAAAAACATTACAAAATGTTGAGAAGGAATGCTAGGTTGATTCCCACAACTGAGAAAGGTGGACTAGCTACCCATTTATGGACAGACAATGAGTTCAAATCATTGTTAGGAGAGCACATGGACTCAATAGTGACAGAGTCAGTCAGATTGGATTTGACAAAGAAATTTAGTATTGATCCAGAAAAAGTATGGTCAATTGAAGAATGCAAAAAGGTACTTGGGGCATGTATCAGAAAGAAAAACATTAAAGGCATTATCTGCTGCCACAGAGAATTTACCTTATCCTTAGCACAAGAACAAGCTCAATGTATTGCTAAGTTAAAAGAACAAAACAAACAACTACAAACTAGAGTGTCCTGTCTCACTAAAAAGGTGGGCCATAACAAGGCCTCAACCAAAAGTGATTCAAAAGACCAACAGTCAGATGAAAGCTATCCTGACTTACAGTCTTTGTGTAGACTAGAGGACAATAGCAATACTGGATTAAGAGATAAAAATGTAAATGCAGTTGAAGTATGTGGAGCGAGAAAAAGGGCTCAGAGTAGGGTAGAAGGTGTTGAAACACTTCCATCTGCAACCCCCAGACTCCAGTTACAAGCAGTCCATACAGCGCTAGGACCTGAAGATATAGAAAGACTATCCCAGAGCTTACCCTCAGCACGCACAAATTTTTCTGAATTTAGAAGAGCATTGACTAGCAAAATGCGTCTCTACGACATGTCGTTAGCAGAAGTCACACAGCTGATGTCACAAATTCTAACTGAATCTGAATTCAACAGTTTTGAGTCTGCTGTTACTTCTGAACTACAACATGCCAGTAAAGCGGATTTGAGAGAAGGTGTTTTGAAAATTCTAAAGAATATCATGGGACCCAAAATAGACTGGTCCAGAATCACTAACTGTGTGCAAAGGAAAGAAGAAACTGTGAATGAATACAGTGAAAGGTTCTGCCAGTCAGCTGTAACTTACAGTGGAATAGTTGAGGATCCTGAAAGTGTGCTAGATGACAAGGGACCCTTAGTCCGCATCTGGTCAGATGGCCTTGTAGCTGAGTACAGAAAAGCCTTGACATTCCTGGATTTAACTTGGTCTAACAAAACTCTCAGAAGTAACCTAGACATGTTAGCTATTTGGGAAAGAGACTCTGATGTTAAAGCAAGAGTAAAGATTGCAGCAGCATCCTTTCAGGTGAACATAAAGAACCAACAGAAAAATAAATGTCCTAAGAGGGAGGGTAATTGTCATTACTGTGGTAAACGTGGACACTGGATGAAAGAGTGTAGAAAAAACAAAAAGTATGTAAGAGAAATGAACAGTGTAAATCAGCTCCTTCTCAGTCTGCTTGCAACGCTGAAGCAGACCCTCCCCACTACACCAAACTCGTGGGGCAGCTTGCTGAGGTGCTAACTGTTAAGGCTGTGAGTTCTTAATTACCCCATTAATCTACAACAAAGATGAAAAGATTCTTTGCAAATAGAACAAAAGGAAGTTGACTTCCTTCCATTGGGGGACTCTGGTTAAGTACACTCACAGCCAAAAACAATACTACAGCACACTACAGTCACTCATCCCTCCTCTATGGGTTATGATGTTTGTTGTGACTGATGTTTCATTAGAGGATGGAGTGATTGCACAGTTAGGTTCGCACACTAACTACAGGGACAGACTAGGACACACAGGACAGTGAGGAGCCCAGGGAAGAACCGAAGTGCAACAGGCCTCGGGGGCCAACCCTGTGGTGAAGATTTCCTCATAGGTTTTTCCCCTCATCAGTTTGTCCCCACCTCACTGGTCCATAGGTGTCAAATGACTTAAGACTAGGTCAGCAAAACCACTATACGATCACTAGACTTAAAACCACTATACGATCAACAGAAGTCTAAAATGTCTATGCATGAATACTGCTGGTCTGCTGTTTCTCTGTTTTCTTGTGTTGCAGGTATGTGTACATGCCATGATGTCTTCAAAAGCAGCATCCTGGAGTAAAGCATCACCTCAGACATCCATGAACAAGATTCATGAGGACAAAGAGTCATCTAAGTGAATCTACGTGGGAAATGGACTACAGAAAACTACACAGCTAGACTACACAGCTATTCAGGCGCCATGGACGTCAGGACTTCCACTCTTACGCTACATGGTTTTCTGTGTCAACATGTAGCTTGTACGACATGTTACCATCCATGTCGTATGTGTCAACAGTTATGGTTCTGAAAAGAACTATTACACCTAATTAAATCTAGGACAAGACACAGATTAAGATATATGAGCCTGTAACTATTTCAAGTTACATGAATGGAAGATGGGGCTTACTGTTAACAAACATAGGCTATAGAATGGATTTATGGAGGTTTAAATTTGAATTATGTGAGAGTTATTAGAACTCTCAAAGGGGGGACTGAAAGATTACAAATTTAAGAATCTGTTTAAAATATGCTGATCTTATGCATATTTGTTATAGGTTCCAATATAACAACTGAACTGAAAAAGTTATGTATATTGTGACAGTCTAAGAGCAGGCAGCCCAGGCCCTGAGACAGTAACCTTTAAGTTTTAACTTAAACTTTAAGTCTTTATGCAGTTCCTGAGCATCTGGCAGGTTTTCCCAAGTTAAGTGTGAATTCTAAGCTCAAGGTACAACTGTGCCTTTTGTTTAAGCACCTATGCATTTGAATGACACTTGTATGCTAAATAGATCAAGGCTGGGATAAATCTTTAACTGAGCTGTTTTCCTGTACCACATTTGCATGCTTTGTTTAGATTGATTCCACCTCTATGTACTCCTCCCCCTTCAAACCTATATACTCTGCTGTGCTGAGCTTTGAGAAGACTTTTTGATGAATGCAGTGCCGAGCAGCGAGTATCTGAATAAAGAGAAACTTCTGCTTCAAGATATCCAAAAACGTCTCCTGGTCTCTAAGGAAAAAATTCACAACACGTCTCAGGGCTTGGGCTGTCTGCTAAATCACAATATACATAACCTTTTAGAAATTTGTAATCCAACAAATTCCTTTTCTGATAGTGTCTGTGTGACGCGGTTATGGACGAATCGTGAGACGTTGGATCCATATGCAACAGTTTTATTAAATCCAGCAGAGTAAACAGGCGTAAGTCAACAACGGCAGACAGTTGTGGTGAAGGCAAGTCCAAAGGGATAGTGATAGTCCATGCACAAGGTCAGGGCCGGCAGCGAGCAAACACAATAATCCAAGAGAAAAGCGCGGGTCGACAAAAGGCAGGCAGCAAAGGTTCACACACAACGTTGACAGTCCGGTTGGCAACAGTAAGGCAGTCCGATAAGAAAACGCTCAGGATTGAAGGCATAACCAAACAAAACTTTGCGACAAGCGCGCTGAAGCGGCATGCAAAAATGGCCACCAGAGGGGAAGTGAACTGAGAGACCCGGAACCGGAAGTGGCGAGCCCCGGGCACGGGATGATGGGAAATGTAGTTAAAATTCTGGTGAAAGCTCCCGCTGGTGCGGGACAGGGGAGCCACAGAGACCGCGTTGGTGACAGAGCCCCCCCCCGCGAGCGCCTCCTGGCGCGAGGAGGCAACCGATGCCGGGGCCTTCCCCTTCCACGGGGGCCTGGCCGATCTGGGTGAGTAGAGTGGAAATCAGCAGTGAGAGAAGGATCCAAGATGTCCTCTGCGGGCACCCAGGACCGCTCCTCGAGGCCGTAGTCCTCCCAGTCGACCAGGTACTGTAGGCGACCGTTCCGGCGTCGGGAGTCCAGGATGGTATTGACTCGGTAGGCCTCCTCGCCATCGATGATCAGGGGGGCAGGACTCTGTGCGGCAGTCTCGTCTAGGATCTCCGCCCCTCCTGGGTGACCAGCGGGCTTTAACAGAGAGACATGGAATGTGGGTGAGATTCGGTATTCTGCGGGTAAATCTAGTCTGAATGACACAGGAGTAATTTGACGGATTATCTTGAATGGACCCACATACCTGGGGCTTAGCTTTTTGCAGGGCAGAGGAAGGCACAGATCCCGGGTCGAGAGCCAGACCCATTGCCCGGGCTCGTAGGGTGGATTGGGACAGCGACGGCGATCAGCCTGGGTCTGATTGCGATGAACCGCCCTCTGAAGGTGGACGTGAGCCCGGTTCCAGGTCGCCTCGCTCTGCTGGAACCAGGAGTTGACCGCGGGTAGATCTGAGGGTTCCCCTGACCAGGGGGGGTTGGAAGCCTAGAATACACCGAAAGGGAGTCAGGTTAGTAGAGGGTTTAAGAATAGAGTTCTGGGCGTATTCGGCCCAGAGAAGGAAACGGCTCCAGTCCTCTTGATGTTCTTGACAGTAGGAGCGTAAGAAGCGGGTCAACTCCTGGTTCAGCCTCTCCACCTGTCCGTTAGCCTCCGGGTGGTATCCTGACGTGAGGCTGACGTTGACACCCAGGAGGTGGAAGAAACTGGACCACAAGCGTGAGGTAAACTGAGGGCCGCGGTCAGACACGATGTCCTCCGGGAGACCATAAAACCTGAATACAGAGTTACAAAGTGCTTCGGCTGTCTCTAGGGCGGTGGGAAGCTTCGGGAGGGGGATAAAGCGGCAGCCTTTAGAGAATCTGTCCACCACTGACAGGATGGTAGTGTGGCCCTGGGACGGAGGTAGGTCCGTGACAAAGTCCACCGCTATGTGCGACCAGGGGCGCTTGGGAACCGGTAGAGGTTGTAGTAAGCCGGCGGGCAGTTGACGGGGAGTCTAGGAAGTGCTGCAGATGACACAGTTCCTTACGAAAGCGGCGGTATCCGAGCGTAGAGTGGGCCACCAGAAACTATTGCGAAGGAGGTGAATGGTAGCCTCTATCCCGGGGTGACCGGAGCTTGGGGTAGAGTGGACCTCGGAGAGAATTCGTGGGCGGAGGATCGCGGGAACATAGGTGAGATTACGGGGACATTCAGTGGGAGGAGGATCCTGTACCTGAGCCTCTGTGATCTCGGTCATGATATCCCAGGTGACGGGTGCAACGATCACTGAAGCGGGTAGGACGGTTTCTGGAGGATGGGAGGCGTGGTCAGGCTCGTGAATACGGGAGAGGGCGTTGGCCTTGAGGTTTTGAGAACCCGGGCGGTAGGTTATTTCGAAACGGAACCGGGTGAAGAAGAGCGCCCATCTAGCCTGTCGGTGGTTGAGGACCTTGGCAGTACGAAGATACTCCAGGTTCTTGTGGTCAATTAAAATGACGAAAGGGTGCCGCGCTCCCTCCAACCAGTGTCGCCACTCCTCCAGGGCGAGCTTGATGGCAAGCAGCTCCCGATTGCCCACATCATAATTCCTCTCGGCCGGACTGAGCTTATGAGAGAAGAAAGCGCAGGGGAAGGTCTTGGGAGGCTGGCCCTGTCGTTGCGATAGCACGGCGCCTACTCCGGTGCTGGAGGCGTCGACTTCAACGAGGAAGGGTAATTGGGGATCCGGGTGCCGTAACACTGGAGCTGTAGTGAATCTGTGACGGAGCTCGTGGAAGGCGTGTATGGCGTCAGGCGACCAGGTGAGACGAGTGTCACCCTTCTTGACCATTGATGTGAGTGGGGCGGCTACCGTGCTGAAACTACGGATGAATCGGCGGTAAAAGTTGGAGAATCCCAAGAATCGCTGGAGTTCTTTGAGAGTCTTGGGATGGGGCCAGTCGCGCACAGCCTTAACCTTGGCATCATCCATTGCCGCGCCCTCGGGGCTGATCACATAACCCAGGAAGGCGATACTTTCTTGATGGAATTGGCACTTCTCCTCCTTAGCGTACAGTTTGTGCTGGATGAGATGCTGGAGCACTGCCCTGACGTGTTGAACGTGTTCGGCGTAGGAGTTTGAGAAGATGAGGATATCGTCGATGTACACGATAACCCATCGATTAAGCATGTCTCGGAACACATCATTGACGAACGCCTGGAAATAGGACGGACTGTTGGCCAGGCCGAAGGGCATAACCCGGTACTCATAGTGACCAGAGGTGGTTGAGAAGGCCGTCTTCCACTCGTCCCCCTCACGGATGCGTATTAGGTTGTAAGCTGAGCGGAGGTCCAGTTTGGTGTAGAATCTGGCTGATCGTAACTGTTCCAGGGCCGGAGGAACGAGCGGGAGAGGGTACCGGAATTTCATGGTTATTTCGTTGAGTGAGCGATAGTCTATACAGGGTCGTAAACCTCCATCCTTCTTTTTGACGAAAAAGGACCCCGCCGATGCGGGAGAGGTGGAGGGTTGGATGAAACCTTTAGCGAGTTCTTCTTTGATGTACTTCTCCATGGCCTCCGATTCCGGCTGTGAGAGAGGGAAGATGCGGCCACGTGGTGGTACAGCCCCTGGTACGAGGTCGATGGCGCAGTCTCCAGGTCTGTGGGGTGGTAGTTCCGTGGCTTTGACTGTGCTGAAGGCCTCGAGCAGGTCATGGTACTCGGTGGGTATGGTGCTGTTGAGAGGAGGCGTAGAAGCCCTGGGCGTAGTCTTCGGAGCTGGATGAATGCAGTGCTGCTGGCAGTATGGTGACCAGTGAGTGATTATACCTCCCGCCCAGAAGATGGTTGGTTCATGACGGTTCAGCGAGGGGAAGCCCAGGATGATAGGTGACTGTGGTGAGGGGATAATGAAGAATCGGATGGTCTTATGATGGTTGGGTTCTAATCGGAGGATGAGATCGCTGGTGGTGTGATCGATGCGGCCGGATCCTAGTGGTCTCCCGTCGAGGGCGGCCACTGACACAGGAGAAACACATGAGAGAGTGGGTAGTTGGTTAAATCTCACAAAATCCTTATCTATGAAGTTGCCGGCAGCACCGGAGTCAATCAAAGCGGTAGTCTTGATAGATATGCCGTCAGAAATGAGTAGCACAAGAATTTCACACCGGTTCAAACAAGATTTGATTTCACTCACCGAGGTAGAAGGTCGCGGTGGTCGTGTGGGACAGGTGGCCCGGATGTGTCCCGCTTGTCCACAGTATAAGCAGAGGTTGTTTCGGATCCGGCGCTCCCTCTCCTCGATGGTGAGCTTGGTGGTTCCCAGCTGCATGGGCTCGGGGGTTGAAGTGGTAGAAGGTTGAGTTGGTAATGGGGTGGTGAAAGGCCGGTTGGGTTTGCGAGAGCGCATCACGTTGTCGATCCGGATGGACAGATCAATATACTGGTTGAGTGTGAGGCCCTCGTCCCGGCAGGCCAGCTCCACCTGCAGGTCGGAATTTAGCCCCCGGCGGTAATGGAGCTTGAGGGGACTATCGTTCCATCCACTTTGTGCCACCAGCGTGCGGAAATCCAGGGCGTAGTCAGCGGCGGTGCGACGGCCCTGCCGCAGTGCAACGATCTGCTCTCCAGCCTCGCTGCTCTCTGGACTTGGCTGAAACACCTCCTTAAAGCTCTGGAGGAAAGTGGCGAACGTGGGGTAGGTGGATTGGCCCAGGTCTCAGACCGCGGTGGCCCACTCTAGTGCCTTTCCGGTGAGGAGAGAACACACGAAAGCTATCTTGCTCTCGTCCGTAGCATACAGATTCGGCTGCTGGTTCACAAACAGGGTACATTGTAATAAGAATCCCTTACATTTAGCAGCCGTTCCATCAAATTTCTCCGGGAAGGCGAGTCGGGGGCTGGCTGTGACTGACTGAGCCGCTGGGGGTTGTGCAGGTGGAGGAGATGCGACGGGTGGTGTGGCGACCCGCATCCCCTGGATCGCCTGAACCAGTTGTTCGGTCAAGGCGGTCAGTCGATCCAGTTGTTGCTGGTGCTGAGTCAGCATCGAAGCTTGTGCTGACATCTCCGACGCGATCTGAGAAACTATCGCTGGATCCGTTGGCGGCGAAGTTTTCTGTGACGCGGTTATGGACGAATCGTGAGACGTTGGATCCATATGCAACAGCTTTATTAAATCCAGCAGAGTAAACAGGCGTAAGTCAACAACGGCAGACAGTTGTGGTGAAGGCAAGTCCAAAGGGATAGTGATTGTCCATGCACAAGGTCGGGGCCGGCAGCGAGCAAACACAATAATCCAAGAGAAAAGCATGGGTCGACAAAAGGCAGGCAGCAAAGGTTCACACACAACGTTGACAGTCAGGTTGGCAACAGTAAGGCAGTCCGATAAGAAAACGCTCAGGATTGAAGGCATAACCAAACAAAACTTCGCGACAAGCGCGCTGAAGCGGCACGCTAAAATGGCCGCCAGAGGGGAAGTGAACTGAGAGACCCGGAACCGGAAGTGGCTAGCCCCGGGCACAGGATGATGGGAAATGTAGTTAAAATTCTGGTGAAAGCTCCCGCTGGTGCGGGACAGGGGGAGCCACAGAGACCGCGTTGGTGACAGTCTGATAGTTTAATAAATGCAATAGCCTATTTATATTAGAGTATTAGTTTAAAACAGGGGTGTCAAACTCCGGTCCTGGAGGGCCGCAGCCCTGCAGAGTTTAGTTCCAACCCTGTTCTAACACACAAACCATGTAGTTGTCAAACAAGCCTGAATGACTTGATTAGCTGGATCAGGTGTTTATAATTAGGGTTGAATCTAAACTGTGCAGGGCTGCGGCCCTCCAGGAACTGAGTTTGACATCCCTGGTTTAAAAGGACTTGGAAAACCCATTTAAGTTTTCATTATTTGTAAATGCACACTTTACAGAGCTTCCCGCATACATTGTCGATATATAGGCTACTATACTATATGATGAGTGAAGTCAGCATGTTGATTTAATTAGTTTTACTAAAAGTAAATTTAAAAAAAACATCCAATTGAGTAATGCAAAAGTGGTCATTCATGCATATTAGCATAAAGTTTTATATTTTATTTCTGGTGTGACGATTTATTTCAATTCCACATCTTAAGCTGCCTAATATACAAAAGTAGCTATATGAATGATTTTCTACTATTATGACCAAAAACAACTATTAAAGTTATTATGTTATAAGAAAATAATCCAAGTGAATGCGCCGGCACACTCGTCCAAGATTAATTTATCACATCAGAATTAAAACCCTGTTTTAGAACAATGACACTCAATCAGATGTACTAAAACTCTTATTTAAAGGTGCTAAAAAATAAAGATTATTATTATACTGTTATTATTAAATTGACTAGCTGTAGTTTCTGACATTGACTCTAACGTTGTGTCGAGTGATAGGACACTACTGGTTGCTCTTGGGAACCCAAACACTTCTGACAGCATTGAGAAAAGGCCAATGAAATTGGGTGTGCAGAATTTGCATAGCTGGCCACGCCCCGAACATCTAGGTATAAACAGACAAGCATGGCATTTGCTCACTCGTTCTGGTTTGATGGCAATGTTAAAGAGAAGATTTTCCTCCTGAAAGAGCAATTTTCTCTAAAATAGCTGGTTTGCGTGTTTACAACATGACTTTCCATCCGTGTCTTTCTGGTTGCGGTTTCTACCTTTCCCCGAACAATCGTTGTGTTCAGTGTTTGGGCCGTGATCACGCTGAAGCAGCGTTTGCTGAGGGTTCATGTCAGGCTTGCGAGGACATACCCTTGAGCATGCTCCATTCGAGAGACGCGTTCTTTACGAAGAAGCCACGACTCACTTCAACTGCTTCCCGTTCTGGTCCTCCTACTTCCGGGTATGAGGCCGCAGCAATGTGCGTTAAAGGAGAGAAATGAGCGAATCCTTGCCGGGTAAATCCCCACAGGCTACTTGTCCCCTGTGTTCACCGGTCGGGCTTCCAGATGACTTTGATAGCTTGTGTCAGTACAGGCTTGATCTCTTATTTGAAGCTCCTGCTGGGGAGGAGGAGGTAACTGTAGCATCGGAAGGCTGGCGTGAGCTAGTCTCTGCGGGGGCTGAGTCTCAATCAGTGGCAGACGCTGAAATGGCAGCCGTACTTGAATGGGCAGCCAAAGAAATCGGGATTGGAGTGGAATTCTCTGCCTTACTCTGAGCACTCCAGGACACGCTTGACCCCAATGCCTTTCTTCCCGGAAGTGCACCAAGAGTTGGCAAAATCGTGGAAAGCCCCTTTCTCAGCCAGGATATGATACACCAACTCCTCCTCCCTCACCACCCTCGATGGGGGTCCAGCAAGGGGGTACACAGAGTTTCCCTAGGTGGAGAGAGCGGTTGCGGTGCATCTCTGCCCGCAAAACACCACCACCTGGGGGGACCGCCCGAGACTCCTGTCGCAGGAAGGTGGCACCATCAGCTCGTCCACAGGCTACAAGGAACCCTCGTAAGGCTTCAAAGCGTTCCTGAGACAGGCAGCCCAGAGGAGAGGGACCAGCTGACCTGCCAGGATCCACTCTCAATGACGGCTACCACATGGTCAGTAAAAGAGCAATTTCCTTCATCTCTGGGCCTTATTCACAGCATTTCTGGACCTCTATGAGATGGCCAGATGCTGATATTACCAACCAATTACCAACACATCTTGTGTTTCCGCATGTTCTAGAACACTGAATTCGCCATCCAGATCCCTGGCACGGACGCTCCTCTGGTCGGCTCTTACCTGATGAATTCAGCGGACAAAACACCCGGTGGCCTTCAGAGCTTCTCACCTCCAGCCAGGATGCTTTTTGCTCCAACCAGCCCCAGTGCCCCCACTCCAGGTACGTTGAGTGTAATTCCCTTGAGACTGCTGGCTTAGAGTTTAACAGATTGGCTGAACCTTCCCATTCCATCTTGTTGGCTTCTCAGGACCATCCGACTCGGCTACGTGATTCAGTTTGCGAGGTGTCCACCCAAGTTCAGTAGCATTCTCTTCACCTCAGTCCGAGGTGAGAATCCTGTGGTCCTCCAGGCAGAAATTTCAATACTTCTGGCAAAGAATGTGACAGAGCCGGTCCCCTCAGCCAAAATGAAGAGGGGGTTTTACAGCCCCTACTTCACTGTACCCAAGAAGGGTAGCGGACTCTTAGATTTGAGAATTTTGAATCGGGCCCTTCACAAGTTTCCGTTCAAAATGTTAATCCTCAAACACATTCTCATGTGTGTCAGGGATTAGGATTGGTTTTTGGCAATAGATCTGGAGGATGCATACTTTCACACTGCTGGGTCTGATACAAATCAGACTGCTGCAGCACTGGCTTCATATCCGAGTCCCGAGACGGGCAAGGCGCCAAGGTACACATTGTGTGAACGTCACACCTCTGTGTCGCAAAACCTTCAGCCCTTGGGAAGACATTTTGTTTCTACAGGCAGGGGTGTCATTAGAACAAGTGTCCAGACGCATCGTTACAACAGATGCTTCCAAGAAAGGCTGGGCTGCTGTGTGCAACGGGCATACAGCCTCAGGGGTCTGGACGGGCCCTCGGCTGCATTGGAAAATCAATTGCCTAGAGTTTCTGACAGTGCTCTTGGCCTTAAAGAGGTTCCGACCTTTGGTTCAAGGCAAACATGTGTTGGTCCATACAGATAACACAGTGACTGTAGCGTACATCAACCACCAGGGCAGTGTCCGCTCCTTTTGCATGTTGCAACTGTCCCGCCATCTCCTACTTTGGAGCCAGCACAGACTCAAGTTTCTGCATGCTACTCATATTCCAGGCAAGCTCAATCGTGTGGGCAATTCTCTCTCATGACAAGTTAAGTTTACAGGCCAGAGCTTCCTCCACTAGGCGGCTGTACAACCTGAAATGGCGTATTTTTTTAAACTGGTGTTTTTCCCAAGGGAAGGACCCACAGAGATGTGGCATCAAATCAGTGCTATCCTTCATCCAGGGAGGCCTGGATAGACACCTTTCTGCTTTAACACTCAAGGTCCAGGTGGCAGCAATATTGGACAACCATGACTTGGTGGAAGGCAGATCGGTGGGGAAGCATGATTTGGTTATCAGATTCCTCAGATGTGCTCGGAGGTTGAACCCTCCCAGGCTGCGCCTCATCCCTTTTTGTGATCTGTCTGTGGTCTTTCAGGCTTTACAGCTAGATCTGTTTGAGTCCTTTCAGTCAGTTGATCTCAGTGCCCTCTCCATGAAGACGGCCCTCCTGACTGCGCTCACCTCTGTCAAAAGAGTGGGAGATCTTCAAGCCCTCTCGGCAGACTCTCACACTGAATATGCGTAATCCCCTTAGGGCGATTACGCATATTCAGTTCAATAATTTTCCTTAGGTGAACCCTGAACCACTCTTTCCATTACACATAGCTAGCTCAGAGGAGGAACTTGCTATTAGAACCCAATACAAAGTAGGTTGCCCTTTGTGAACTCTTGTATTGGGTTGGTGCTCCACATGTAGTGGCTCCTCATGCGGCCCCATGTGTGTATTCCCCACCTGTATTCCCTAGAGATGCGGTGTTTCCCCTGAGACAGGCTCGTCTCTAGGTTCTGAGTTTTTGGTAATCTCTCCTTACGTGGAGCCCACCTCAGAATCCTCCCTATGTAGTACTCCCTCTGTGAGTTCTTAGGTGGTTATTCACATGTTACCTCCCCTTCGGGTAGGATGTAATCTCCGTAATGTTTCTCCCCCCTCGGGAACAGACACTGTCCCAACCTTCTTCCAAGATTTTCAGCCATTCTATTACTGTTGGTTATGAGGAAAGGTACCGGCTGAAGGACCTCTGCCTTTTGGCGGCTCTCCAGCATTGGCTTGTTGATATCTGCACCCTCGTTCACTCGAGTCTGGCAGTTGTGGCGTTTAGTATAGGGACCCCTAGTGTCGTATCACTCGACACAACGTTGAAGTGAATGACAGAAAGGGAACGCCTCGTTACGTATGGTAACCCTCGTTCCCTGATGGAGGGAACGGAGATGTTGTGTCTTTGATGCCACAACTCCGGACTGCCTCTAAGTGGGTTGAGACGCTTCTCGACTCCTCAGAACAGAACAATCGAGCAGATGCCACGCTGGCCTATTTATACCTGGAAGTAAGGGTATTCTACACACCCAATTTCATTGGCCTTTTTTTAATGCTGTCAGAGGTCTTTGGGCTACCAAGAGGGACCCCTAGTGTCGTAACACTCGCCACAATGTCTTTGATCCCTCCATCAGGGAACGACGATTACTATACGTAGCTGAGATGTTTTCTTATGAAAATCACTGAAATATATAAATGTCAATGTCATTAAAATCTGTACCTTTCAACGTGGCCACAGCCTCACTGTGCTGTTATATGTGAATAATGTTTTAGGTCGAAAATGCGAGTGAAGTAAGTATGTGGTGAATATGGAAACATTTGGATTCATGCAAAATGAGAGAGGACTTTAGTTTCACTTTAAATTAATTTGTTTTGGCTTGACATTTATATAGTCTGAATACTGTTAACTCCCTGGGGTCGACGATCACGCCGGCGTGATCAGCTCACGTTTTTTAAGATCAGCGCGGAAGACACTAAAAATACTCCGTCGATTTTGGTCACACAAATAAGTGTTATACATCATTGGAAACCATTAAATGTATACTTTTATTTGTGCACACTCACAATAAAAACTTAACTGTGTGCTTCTTTAAATTAAAGAAAATAAACAGGGTGCTTTCTCAGTCTTCACTGTCTCCGCGAAGGGCTTTTAGAAACGCGTCAATAAAATGAACCTAAACTCAATGAATACTCGGCACACAGACAGGAGAGATATATCTATAGAAAGCTTGATATCTGTACTTTTAAACAAATCAAGTCTTATCAAAAACAAATATTCTGTGCTAAAGTAATCCGTGTGAAACCAACATGATGCCTAGTATTTCCCTCAGAGCAAATTATTTTTAATGTGATCACGCCCAAGAGCTGCTTTTGCTTTTGATATGAAAAATAGCCAAGTGCGCGGCGCAGTGTGTTAGTGCCCACATCATAGTAAACAAAGCTTGACATTTCATCAAGTTCATCTCGGCTACTGTTCGTTTCTGGAAAAAGACGCACTGAGAGGAATAACAGAATTTACCTTCAGAAAAAAGAAAACGCACTGAGAGGAATCACACAGAATTCACCTCAGATAAAAAACACAACGCGATGCGCAGCTGATCCAGAGGAAGAGATCAGTCTGATGAGTAAGTAATGCTCTTTTTTGGATTAGTTAATGTGTTATTTTGACATAAGCTTGAACACATTTACTAGCACATGTACATTTTGAAAATGATATGTAGTTCATTGTATCTAAATTTCTTACGACGCGACCAAGTTTTCATGTTCTATATCGTATAAAACAAAATACGATATAAAAGTAATGAGTGTACACTGTAACACGATGAAAGCTACGAGTCGAAGTATGCCTAGATCATGTTTATTAATAATACTCTGTTCCCAAAAAGAGTTTTATAATGTGCTAAACAATAATTTGTTTCTCAGATATAACGTCCTTTTTACATAGTACAAAGTAGGCGTGAATCTGTGATTACAAGATCGTTATATACAGATTCTTCTGATATTAACATGCTCAGAGATGTTTTTTTGTTTTTGTTTTTTAGTGATCTGATATCTGCACCACAGATGAATCTTGCTGATTTTTACTGGAGTCCCTTCAAACAGTTTCCTTCTGAGAGCGCTGTACCAACATCAGATGTTATTTTTCACTAATTTTATATGGTAAAATAAGCTCTGTGACTATGTTTTTTTAATTCTCTTGAATCCATGGAAAGAAGCAGCAAACACTTAAATATCAGGTATGGTTTACTAGTTTGACTTGCTGAACAGGAATGACACAAGGTCTGTTCACATCTCTGTGGTTAGGTCAGTGAGTACAATAATAATCGTTGACCTTCATTATGTATGTTTTGATTATATTGTGTTGTAAATAAAATACAAATGACCAAAACCCCCCATTATCTTACTTTCGTCTCATTCTTTTTTACCTGCCTCATAGTGACAGTCACACTGATGGGCCATTAGGGGACGGGCTTTTGTCTCTCAGGGTGTAAATCACTAAATATTCATGGGCCATTATCCTTCCCTTGCATATGGCTTTCTATCACAACACACGTCTTAGAAAATTTACATTAATATATTGTTTTCTGTGAAAGAGTAAGCACAATCATTTTCACATCATTTTGAAGTAAATATTGTAGCCTACAAGAGTGATTACTCAAAAACCTTGTTCAGGACTATTCAGTATGAGTTTTATGGCCTTATTTCAGCTACATTTATTTTCCAAAAACTTACTAACCACGCATATTTTTTTTTTTCTAAAAAATGCAAACATCAAAAATGCAAGTACATCCATCTTGCTCAAATATTATTGTAGCACCGTTTGTGCTGAATACAAAAAAATATATATGTTGGCCAGTGGTATGTTATAATTAGCTGAAATAAGCACAAATGTCAGGGCATGTCAAAACATCTAAAGTGCCCCAAAATCACCTCAGACCCCAGAGGGTTAACTTTTTGAGCAGTGAGGGGAAATATGGCCTATAGCTGTTTATAGTGTTAAAAATTATTTCTAAATGCAAAATGCGAAGTATCTGTGACTTTTTTTCCCTCCAAAAATCACAATTTTATAGTAGCATATATATGTATTTTAACACTGCAGCAATTATTTTAATATAATTTGGAAAAAAATAAAACAACTGAGAATCACATGACAAGACAGTGAACCAATAGGTGTGTTCGATTTGAACCATGGCAACAGATGGCAGTCAATGAGATTAGCCAGTTGTAGTCGGGGGCAGAGTTGAAAATGGACACATCAAGTCAGACACTTTTTGCTCTCGATAATGATGCTCACGATGTGTTTGTGTACTCGCTCACAGATGGTGTGAATACAATACATTATTTGTCAAAAACACAGACATTTTAGAAACATTTTCATGATCAACAGAAACATTTTTTTTTTTAATGTACTGCTTAATACAGCACCATCTGTTCAAGAATAAAGTTCAACATAATCATGTACTATTTAACTCCTAAATACATACCTTGGGTTTCACTACCCTCTCCCTCCTTCATTTTTTTTTTTTCTTCAAGTTTGACATCAACTTTCTTAGTATTCCTCAATCTATTCAGCAATATAACAAGAAAAAAATAACAAATTATAAAAGAATATCTATTTTCTGATAATTTTTTTGTAAAAAGTGTATAGGGTCGCTAGAGACCCAAGGTGTGTAATAGTGTAAATATATTTTTTGTGCGTAAAAATATGTAATATCTGATGAGTCAATATGTGCAATTCACCTTTATTTCTGGAGGTGGCACTGTTTGATGGACAATAATGATGTGATGTTTCAATCATACTTATCATAGAAATAAAACAAAAGAATATCATCAGCAAAAGTTGAATTGGTTTGAATGGCTTTACTGCAGAGCAATTACTGTACACAGTAAAATATAAATGCCACTTTTATTTGATGGTGGATGTGGTGAATAAGCTGCCAGTGATCAAAAGCAACAACAATGTTGGCCAGCGACAGCCTATGACATCACTTCCGGCATGCCTCGTCGCTGCCGGTGCGGTAGAACATAACATTCTCTTCTTCATCTTCACTGACCTTTTGTCTGAAACTAAGCATGAATTGAGTGCATGTTCTCTCACCAGAGGTTTTAAGAATGGCTTGCGTGTGATGATGTGCAGTAAAGAGCCAGTGCTCTTAGCTCCCGAGGGAATTTATTGTGCTCATTGTATTCATTGCTTGTCTCTTGCAAGAGGCAAGGACGCTCTGATACCCGCAGCTTTCATACGGCTCACGAGCTGTGTATGTATGGTGAGGAGTAAGCGAAAATCAGCTCTTGAGGGAGTTGAATGTGATCATCGCATTGATTGCTTGTTTCTTGCAAGAGACAGGCACGCTCTCATACCCGCTTATACAAGCTCATGGGCTGTGTGTGTGTGGTGAAGAGCAGCGCGTCCAGCTCATGAGGAAACTGGATGTGCTCATTGCGATGCATTCGCAAAGAAGGGAGGTGAGTCTTCACTGTTTACCCGAGTTGTAATACCCGAATTAGCATGAGTGTGCTCGCCTCTCGCGGCATTAACAACACATTTGTGGGGGAATCTAGCGTGTGGGTGGACTTACTTAAGTGCAGCTATCTGAGGCTAGCTGTGTGTTAACTTGCCCCTTCCTGGTAGCATAGCTATCTGAGGGTAGCTATGTGCTAGCTAGGACCCTTGTTTGTTGTTCTTAATAGCGGCTTCCTGGAGCCCTGCCAAGATGGTGCTGTCTTCTCTTATCGGGTTTATAGTTAAACAGCCCACTGCTGGTGGCCTCGGCAGGTGCATGGTCCCCTTTCCTAGAGCCAGCTATCTGAGGATAGCCATGTGCTAGCTCAGTGATTGCTCCCCTTCCTAGGGTTTTTAGGTAGCGGTCTCCTTGAGCCCTTACCTAAAAAATGCTGTTGGCCCCTCTTTGGAATATAGGTAGACAGCCTACTCTCTGCAGACTGGGTGGTTTCATTCAGTTCCACCTCTGGTAGCCCTTCCTACACATATATGTATCTGAGGATATCTATGTGCTGGCTCAATGACTGCTCCCCTTCCTAGGATCTTTTAACTAGTGGTCTCCTTGAGCCTTCGCCTAGATAGCGCTATCTCCCCTGCTAGGGTTGTAAGTAGATGGCCCACTCTGGTGGTCTGGGCTGCCTCTAGCAGGGTTTATCAGGGTTTTGTTATCGGTGCTGGAAATACGGGACTAGCTGCTGATAGCTCAGTGATTGCTCCCTTTCCTAGGGATTTTAAGTAGCGGTCTCTTTGAGCTCTTACCCAGACAGCGCTGTCTCCCTTGCTAGGGTTGTAAGTAGACAGCCCACTTTTTGTGGTCAGGTTAATCTCAGCTGGTCCCCTTCTGGTAGCCTTCCTAGGCACACTGACTTTCTGAGGATATCTTTCGCTTACTCTGTGATTGCTCCCTTTCTTAAGGTTTTTAAGCAGTGTTCTCCCTGTGCCCCTGCCTAGACAGTGCTATCTCCCCTGTTAGGGTTATAAGTAGATGGCCCACTATGGTGGTCTGTGCTGCTTCACAAGAAGGTTTACCTGGCCTAACTGGAGTCATGCTCGGGAACCACGGTGGGTGAGTACGATCCTGCTACTTTGTGTCTAGCCTGTTTTGCTGTATTTCTGGGACCTGTCTGTTGTGCTTTTCTTTTAGTTTAGGTTGGTCCTCTTCAAGCACCCCCCTCTGGCCTGCTTGTCTATTTGGATCTGCCTATTTTTCACAGGATGCTTCTGAACACCCCTGGCTAGACACCCCTGCCTTTGAGGCCACCTGACTGAGCTACTCTATCTATGCATCGCCCTGAGGGGCTTCCTGTCTCAGGATATCCACCCAATCATCATGCCCTAACCTCATACCTCATACTGACCCCTTATCGTTCTTGCAGGCTCTGCGGGTCTGGTCAGAACGAAGCCCATGCTTTCTATCAAGATAGTTAGCTCATGACTACTTGGGTTGGTAATGGCTAATGCCCCTCGGGAAAATAACCACCACAGCCCAAGGGCTGGGGGCACTGCTGCACACTGCACCTGTGAACGGATCTCATTTCCAAGGCCTCTTTGGCAGGGCATGGCGATGCTCCCCTCGCTGTGGGAGTGTCTCTTAAGAGCTCACCACCCCTGGGCAGATCAGGTGTTCCTCCTTGTCTCTCGGGAGTTAGAAGCCTGTTCCTAAGCACTGACCTCTCACTTTGGTTAAGTGTATCAGCTCCATGGCAGAACTATCAGACAGCTAGCTCCGGCTAAATTGTCTGTTTTGGCGTAGTGATGCTCCCCTCACCATGAGGGTTGGCTCTGAGCATTGCCCCAACTGGGCAACTGAGGTTCTCCCTTACTGCCTAACACTTGGAGCACTGTTTGGAAGGCCTAGCAGTGTTCACCTTGTCTAGAAGGTTATCTACTAGCACACTGCTTTTGAGTAAAGCGGTATTTCTAAAATCCATGTTATGGACACGCAAGTCTTTGGGCAGTTTCTTAAATCCGTGTTTATGGTAAGTGCACACGCAAGTCTTTGGGCACTTTTCTTAAATCCACACTGTGGTATGGAATGCACCTAGATTTTGCATCCATTCTAAAATCCTATATGGTAGAGATTCTCATGCTTCCAGCCCATACCCTTCTTGAGTTCGTTCAGACCTGGCCACCTTGGGTCCCACTGGATACCTTGTGAGCATCTGCTAGGCTAAGTCCCCAAGTAACAGTAAATGCACACGCTAGTTCCTTTGCACTCTCTAAATCCTTTATGGTATGGGTTACATGCTCAATCCCGTTCCCATTTTCATAGGTGGTGTGGAACCTATGCAGAGCCAGCGGTAGCCCCCTGGGTGACAGGCCAAACCTAGACGAAACCCTAGGCACATGGCCATATCCCCTTAAAGGAATATCTTCTGATTCCAAGCTTCGAGCTTTACCCTGGGTCCAGCGTTTCTGACCCCTTTCAGGTAAGACTTCAGGTATGCAGCTCAGGCTTTTGGCCGAAGGGGATAATGTCACCCCTAGAGGACGCAGTGTCTCATTCCCTTCTCAGGGAACCATGGTTACATACGTAATCTGAGATGTTTTTTAATATTGTAGAAGTTAGAGATCCATCTGTGCTGGATATATAGGTGATTAAAGACCAGAATATGTAATAATGGTTGGCAAAACATTCATGCATTTAAGGGTTAAATACTAATAAATTGGGGGTACATATGCTTTTATCCATTTCGTTTTTTTGATAAACATGACTCAATATAACATTGTGACTACAGTTAAAAAGTTTTTACTGTTCTAAAAATACAGATTTGTGGCCATTATTCGAAAAATAAACATAGCGTCCAGTGTGCAGACAGTACTAATGGGCCGGTAGCCTGTATGGAGGGTATGAATACATTTAGGGCCATTACTTTTTACACTTTACATGTTACCCTAAAGAGATTTCATTAAGAAACATGGTGTTAGCTTTCACTGTTATGATGATGATGCTCTATATTTGGCAAAACATACCAATTTGAAAAATTAACGGAATGCATAGTTGATATAAAAAACTGGATGATGAGTAAAACCTCTGCATATAATAACATAAAACACTGTCTAATACTTGATGGCTCCTCTGTCAATTCTTCGTCATCAGTTAGGAGTGTGCTGTTTGATAGCAATCTTTCCTTCAGATGCCAAATTTCTAGCATTTGCAAAACCACATTTTTCCATCTCAAAAAAATATATTGAAATTATAACATATGCTCTAAATGTCAAATGTAGAAATGTTAATTAATGCGTTCATGACCTCAAGGTTTGATTATTGTAATGCTTTATTGGGTGGTTGTTCTGCACTCGTAATAAACAAACTCCAGCTGGTCCAAAATGCAGCAGCTAGAGTTCTTACTGCAACCAGGAGGTATGACCATATTAGCCCGGTTTTGTCAACACTGCACTGGCTCCCTATTAAGAATTATATAGATTTTAAAATCTTGCTAATTACTAATAAAGCCCTAAATGGTTTAGCACCTCAGTACTTGAGTGAGCTCTTATCACATTATAGTCCTTCACGTCCGCTGTGTTCTCAAAATTCTGGCCATTAGATAATACCTAGGATATCAAAATCAACTGCAGGCGGCAGATCCTTTTCTTATTTAGCGCCCAAACTCTGGAACAATCTACCTACCATTGTTCGGGAGGCAGACACACTCTGTCAGTTTAAATCTAGATTAAAGACCCATCTCTTTAACCTGGCTTACACATAACACACTAACACATTTATAGTAAAAGGATTATTAGACTGCAATAATTAGGTCAACCGGAACTAGGAACACTTCCCAAAACACCCAATATACTTGTTTCATCATAAGAAGAATGGCTTAAGAATTAATCTGTTTAGTTCTTATTCCGAGGTCACCGTAGCCACACGGATCCAGTTCGTATCCAGCCCGGATGGTGGATCAGGACCTAGAGACAACCTGTACAGCCCTGAACTGGCCCCCCAACTGAGCCTGGTTTCTCCCATGTTTTTTTTCTCAATTTATGTCACTGTCACCTCTGGCTTGCTTAGTTGGGGATACTTAATTTCCAGCGATATCGTATAGTATTTAAAGTGAATTGAGCTGGATGATGACATCACTGAATTCAATGATTAACTGCCTTTAACTGAAAATTGAGTGTTTACTGTTGTCCGTTTGCATAATTGTCACACTATTTTCCTATTTAATACTGTAAAGCTGCTTTGACAATCTGTATTGTTAAAAGTGCTATATAAATAAACACTGACTTTACTTTGTCAGGATTCTGTCACTTCAGTCTAGTTTATTCGTGGTTTTGTGGCAGAGCCCTGATGCTCCCTTCTTGTCTTGTTTTCTCGGGGTCGGGGTCCAGACACTCATGCTCCATGTTCTGTCGTGCTGTGGGAGTGTGGGGTCTCGAGTTTGCTCAGGCCTCATGCTCCTCTGTCCATGTGTGTTTTGTTTTGTTTGGCACACGGTTCGTGTCTGGCCACGTGCATTCTCGTTGTTCTATTTTGTTGCACGCAGCTTGTTTTATCGGCTACATCCTTACTTTTGTTTTGTCTTCTGCTGTGTGGCATGCAGCTTGTGTCTTTCACTGGCTGCGTGCTTTCTTGTTTGTCATGTTTTGTGTGAACATGCAGCTCATGTGTGTTTGTGTCCTGTCTTGCACATGGCTAGTGATTTTGTTTTGCTGGCCATGTGCTAGTGTTTGTTTTTTGTGTGAGCACATGGCTTTTGTTTTGTTTCTGTGTGCCATTCTGTGTGCCATTCGTGTTGTTTTAATGTGTTTATGTATTTTTCATGTTTCTGATATTTTGGAATGACTGAAGATCAGCACGGAATTCAACGATCTTGTGGATGGACTGCAGCAGGTCCTTTTGCAGTTGTATCATCAAAGCGCTATCCAGGCAAAATGGGAATGACTGCCAAATTGTAGAGCTTGGGCATAGTTGGAAGTAAATTTATTTACTTTATAAGTGCACATATTTATTAGAGTCTGTAAGCGTTAAGATTATAAGGCACATTTTGAATGTTTCCCTTTGTTTTTATTAAAGCACACAGGATTTGACCAGGAATTGATCACGGACATGACAGTTTAATTATAGTTGTGAGTGACCACAATGAGCACCATCAATCTGCAGTGATGTAGCCATGGTAATAGAAGAAGAAATTTTGGTGATCTGGATTTGTAACACATTGTGGTGTTGTGTACTGCATTAGACTTCCCAGGGCTTGTCACAGAAAGAAACTCATTAAGGTTTAGAACAACTTGAGGATTAGTAAATGATAATTATAAATGATAAACGCTTTAACAATATTCAGACATTTGCAGTGAAAAACAGCTTTAAAATCCTGAGGAAGTACATCTTTTTTTTTTTTTTTTTGCTAATACAACTTATTGTGGTTCTTCCTAACCAATTTTATTTAAAGAATATAATTTGACGTATTATTTTCCTTGAATTTTCTTTAATTGGTATTTAAAAAGTCTTTAAAAAAAATCTTAAATTTATCCTCATAAAAGAGGTAGGAACCCTGTTTATGGACATCTTAATTTATGATAATGTTGCTGAATCCTGAAAATGTTCAGGCTCATAGCAGTGCTCATATTGGCCATTAGCAATTTAAGAGTCACACTTTAATCTGAAAAATACAGTGCAACATACTATTATTTAAAAGGATTATCTCTTTACACTAAGATATTTTCAGTTCTTTATTAAAATGGTGGGAAAGATTAGACTGAATTGCAAGCAAGCATAATTGGATTAAAGAAACAAAAAACCCTCATATGTTGAACTGATTTGTCACATTTTATGACATTCAGAAGAAATGTAAAATTTCTGCACAGGATGGCCTATAATTTTACACACTAACACAGTGGTTCTCAAAGTGTGGTACAGGCTCCCTCTAGTGGTACGCAGATAAGTCACTAAATTAAATAAAAATGAATGTTAAAACACAATACAATTTATTTATTTATTTTTTTTTTTGAGTAAAGTTTTTATTTTTATTATGTATTATTTTTACATTTATGTCATGTCCATGGACTGTCTGTGTGTGTTTTTCTCCCCATGTGCTCCCTGTGACCTATGCTGCATTCAAGTCCTCCTGGGATGTTCATACTTGGTCGGAACAAGATGGCGATTTACCTTTTCTACATAAAATTCAACAATTATTTAAACTCTGCATCTACAAAATGATGAATAAAGAATGTGCATCATTGTGTTTTTGCTTTTTTTTCTGGAGGGGGGAGGGGGTCAGGAGAGTGTCACGTTGTGGTGTCCCGTGAGCTCTGCAGGCTGGACTTATTAATGTAAATCTGTCTTTTGTGTTTATTTGATTTGACCAGTTACACTGACCATCTGTTACGTGGCTAGTCTCAGAAAAGGGGGAGTATCTGTAAATTAGTCTTTTCCTGTGTTTCTTACATGGGTCCTAAATATTCTTATTAGGAATGAAACTGCCTCGCTTTTGAGTTGTGCAGAGCTGTAGCTGAATAGTTAAGCCTACTACGCTACTGTATTTTAATGCTGGTCATTACGGTGGTACTTGGAGAGCCAAATATTTTCTGAGGTGGTACTTGGTAACAAAAGTTTGAGAATCACTGCACTAGCAGGTTCCAAAATTTATAAAATAGGTTGGAGTAAATTAATTCACACAGGTTATCAGAGAAAATCAGACATTTGAAAACTTGTGAGACATAATTTCAAAAATATAATGCTTCAGGGGTTCAAATTTGTACAGGCTTTTAATGGTTTAATAAAGGGAGTTTATTTTGAATGTCTGTAACCAAACAGTTGAGGAGCACCACTGACTTTTGACTTTCATAATTGGAATAAGAAGTGAAGTACCTCACAACTGTTTGGTTACAAAGCTTTAACAAAATATCTTCCTTTTTGTTTAGCTTAACAGAAATGTATACAACTTGAGGGTGAATTTTTTGGTAGCTGTCCTTTTAACAAAACACACAGTAGTGTATGTACACGTGTGTGTGTGTGTGTGTGTACTTGTTTTTGCTACATTGTGGGGACCAAATGTCCCCACAAGGATAGTAAAACCTGAAATTTTTGACATTGTGGGGACCGGCCTGCGGTTCCCACAATGTTAAAAAATGATTAAAAATAGTAAATGATGTTTATCTGAAAATGTAACGATGCAAACATGTTTTCTGTGAGGGCTAGGTTTAGGGTTAGGGTTGGGTTAGGGGATAGACAGTATTGTTTGATCAGTATATAGAAGTCTATGGAAAGTCCCCACAATTCACAAAAACAAACGTGTGTGTGTGTGTGTGTGTGTTCAGTTGTTATAAAGTTCATACGTTAATGTAATATTTTGTGTTTTCCCAGCCATCCAGTGAAATTGAGGATGTTGTAAAACAAATTGACGTGGATGTTATGATTTGTAACTGAGGAGCAGCAATGTGATGTGCTTCCCAAGGAAAAAATCAACATTTTGGAAGAACATATTGTCGTCACTGACATCTCCGACGTCCCCAAGGCATATGAAATGAAATACACCTTTGAGGCTCTGCAAAAATTTGTCATAGACATTGGTGGGAGCGGCTGTTCTTTGCATGTTAATGGGCTTTGCAACAAGCTATTTTCTATGTAGCCTGGGAAGTCACCTGTAGGAGAAAAAAAAAAATCTATCAGTGGCAACGGTTTTGCAATTTGTCCCCTCAGTGTATAAACCATGCTCACAAATTCTATTTTACATTATGCTAATTACCAATAGGATAAAATACAGGCGGCGATGTTTTACTGTCACAAATCTGGCCGGTGACCTTCGGTCCGCTCACCACCAGATGTCACCCTCTCACTCCATTGACATTCACATTACACTGACTGTTGTATTGTATTGAGTTAGCATCTTTACGGAGCCATTTCTTAGTTATCCTGTATCTAGTCATTCGAGTCCTGTTTCAATGCCTTATCTCGTCTTGTCTGTTTTGCTGCCAGCCCTTTGGAACTCTAGTTTTATCGGAATACCCCTTTTGCCTAGCCCCCTGGATTACGTTCACCGTTCATCGACCCTTGCCTGCCTTACATACCTGTCTGCCGATGTTTGACCCTGCCTGTTTTATGACCATGCCTTTGTCTCGCTCTAATAAGTTATTTAGATAATCATTCCATAACAGAATACTCGGCCACACAAGGATCCAGCAGCTTTTTGCCCGGACACTGGCCAAGTATGGACACTGCAAGACTGTTATTAGCCCTCGAGCAGGGCACGCGATTGTTCGAGGGCTATATACAAGTGTATTTGGCAATTGCACACTATTCTAATCTGCCGAACTGGGTGCTGAACGATTTTTTCTGCGAGGGCATTAATCAGCCACTCAAGTTAATACTTATTCACGAGGCTCCGCGTTCATCACTTGTACAATTCATAGACTTTGCTTTGCTGTGTGTGGGCTTGCCATTCACTGTGGGCGTCGTGGAGGAGGACCACGACAACGCGATAATGGTGGTCATGAGGTTTAGTCAGCCAAAGCCCCAGGACATTCTAGTTTTCCGATCGTTACTCCGGTGTGCAAAACCACTCGTGAAATAGTGGCGACAGCGGAGCCTGTCTACAAAATGGCGGCGACAACAACGCTCCGTCATGTCACTGCTGCCATCCCGGTGTCATGCAACATCACAGCCGTGCTTCCTGAGTCAAGTCAAGTTATAGCTGTGTTTCCTGAATCAAGTAAAGTCAAAGCTGTTGTTCCCGAGCCAAGTCAAGTCACAGGTCATCTTCATGAGTCAAGTCAAGTTACAGCTGATCTTTAGGAGGGCCATCAACGAACTCTCTGCCCATCCTGTCACAGCTATGGAGGCCGTCATAGAACTCTCAGCTCCGTCTGTCTCAGCCAAAGACATTGTCTTTAAACAGTCCACCTGCTCAGTTCCCATAGAGACTGCTAATAAGCCCACTGTTTTCCCTGTCTCTCTCCTTGCTGTTCCGTCTGCCTCTTCTGTCTCTGTTTTCCCCAGGTCCCAGTCCATGCCGTGGGTGTCTGTACCACCCTGGTGGGCTCCTGGCCTGTCTGCTTCGCCCTGTTGGGCTCCTGCGCCACCTGATCTGCCCTGGTGGGCTCTTGGACCTCCGGCTCCACCCTGGTGGGCTCCTGCTCCGTCTGCGCCGCCCTGGAGGGTTCCCGCTCCGTCTGCTCTGCCCTGGAGGGTTCTCACTCCGTCTGCTCCACTCTGGAGGGCTTTTGCTCCGTCTGCTCCGCCGTGGGGATCTTTGGTCTCGTCAGCTCTGCTGTGGTGGTCCCTCGCTCACCTTGCTCTGCCGGTCCTACCTCAGTCCCCAGGTCCTCAACATGGACCTGGCCCTCCTTCCCTCGCCTTGTTCCGCCTCCACCCCACCACTCTCCTGGACTGTTTTTTTGGAGTATCTGGAAGCAAACTCTTTGCCCTAATTCAATTAAGTAATCTTAATTTAACTGTATTAGGTGTAATTTTTGGTCTTATCAACTAAAATATTAAAAGTATTCCTTACTTATTTTGAGTTCAATTTACTTAAGCCATTTAAGTTCTGTTCATTAAATCTGTGATCTGAGGAACATTGAGAGTAACTATGCTACTCAAAATTACTGACTCCTAGAATGCATTGCGGCATGAATAAATCATGCAATTACTTTGTTTTACTGTTGCTTTTTTTATTTGCCAATTTTATTTGCTGTCTTGTGTCAGTAGTAGCACAACAAAAAGAGCAAATTGTTACAATTAATAAAAATAAATTAAATTAAATTAAATTAAATTAAATTGTTAGCATTGTTGTGTTTAGTGTACTGTTGAAATCTGTGTATAACTCAAGTGTGGTTGATTGCGAGATATTGCCACAAATATTAAAGAATTATATCAACCCAATTAAAAGCTTCACAAGGAGTTTATGAAAAGCCATAAAATCATAAACGATCATTATTCAACATGAGAAGTACACTAGCTAATGATTAATTAAAAGTTAGATCACCTTTTTAAATCGGTTTATTACTTATCTTTCTTTGAAACCAAATAATTGTGATTTCCTGTTGCATTGTTGCATCAATAAAAAGAGAATTATAACAAAAAAAAAAAAAAAAAATGTATGAAGGTCCAAGTGCCCAACCAAAGGGATCACTAACCACTATAATGGTGAGATCAAACAAAAAAATATTTTAGGAAAACTGACATCCATTTATGAAGTCAGCTTATGTGATGTTCTCTCTAAATTTTTCAGTTGTATTGACAATTCAACATTCAAGATGACTTTGGGAAACGAGTGAATGCAACTATAAAAATATGACTTCCAAAGCAGAGGAAATGAGTAAAAAGTCTATTAGACTAAGAATTGCCCTGCCTCAAATATTTTTTTTTCTTCTTCTGTTGTTATGTTGCACTGCTGCCTCCCACTGGTGTATTAATATCATTGGTTCCTTTGTGGTTACTTGAATATTTTAATTATATGGCGCTCAAAACAGTAAGCCAAGTGTTTTATTTGCCTTAAAATTAGCTGTAAATTAATAAACCTAGTAAATATAACAACTAAGTAAAGATAACTAATTATATCAAAGTAAGGTAAACTGTTGGATTTTACAGTGTATCCTATTGGTGATTAATGTAAAAAAAATACTAAAAAGAAGACTATTTTGTTAGTGTGAATCAGGGTCTCACATACTATCAAAAATAAAGTTTAATAAACACAATACAATGCATCCCGCACCTAAACAGGTGGCCTGGTTGAATCCGCCAGTACAAACTGGGGGTAGGACCACAAATTCGTGAGTACAGTTTACAAACCCATGGGAACGCATGTGCGCAATTATGAATTTGCACGGTTGTACAATGTTATACACATCTTAGTGTTTCAGTTAATATTATACAGTAGTATAGTACACAAATTTTTCACTCAATTTCAAGTGCTGTTTAGATCTTTAGTGTGTGTTTGTGTGTCTGTGTCTGTTTATACACAGACAGCAAATTGCAAATTTTTAGTTCAATTTAAATGTGAATGAAAGCATTGTCTCTATCTTTAAATAAATGGAAGAAAAAAATGTTTTATCATCTTTATTTAAAATTTTAAGGCAGTGAGGTAACAAATTTGCTTACATTTAAATTGGACTTTGTTAAAAAGTTAATTCCACAGTCAGGACTTGTCTTCTGATATTCCTCATTGAATCAGACTCCTTTTATCTGAATAATGTCTTACACTTAAATATCATTAAGTACATTATTGATATCTGCTTTGGGTAACACTTTATTTTGATGGTCCCCCTATAGATAGTCTGCTGACTATAAATTACTTTGCAGTTGCATATCTACTTACTCTCATCAAGGTAGTATCTGTAGATTGTCTATTAAATGTTCTGTAGCAATCATTACAATGTCTATAACATGTAAGCAGCTATTAAACATTTGGTCAGTAAAGTGTTATCAATGTGTTATTAATTCAGGTTGTAGATGTTCAACAGCATATTAGCAGACATGCAACAAATCCTCAACAAGTTCTCAGTACCTTTATATAGCAAAGTAAGAGCGTTTTAGTAGTTAGCATGTAGCGGTTAACCAGTGTATCAGCAAACTTTCAGTACACATTCAGTTGTCTGTAAGTAGCAACACATGATCATTTCAACATATATAATCATACTTACTCCTGATCTTTTGCTTTTGCAACTATTTACAAGAGTGCTCTACAAACTGTTTGTTGCATATAAGTTACCTTTCAGTAGACAGTAATTATACTTTCAGGTACTTTCATCTATTCATCTGTTGTCACATTAGGCCCATCAGAATGAAGTGAAAATGTAAGAAATGCTGTTGAATGACTCTTACATTACAGGTAGTCAGTGGATGTTCAGCAGACAGTCAATAGACAGTTAGTACCGACACTGGCAATTGTTTGATTTAAGATTAAGAAGTATATCTTAATCTTAAATCTGCCAAATGGGAAAGAAACAACAGTCATCACTTTGTTCAGTCAACTGCTTTTAATGAACTGCTGTCAAGGAAAAAATAAAAGACAAGAGAGAATCAAACATAAAAACAAAACAAAACAAAAACATTAGCCTGTTTTCAGAAAAATAAAAATGATTTTGTACAGTAAAATGTTCCCTTCAGTTCGAAAAACACTGTTGCAAAGAAAGATAAACACTTGCAAACAAACTCTTAGCAAATAGTAAACACAGAAAACGTCTCAGGTTACGTATGTAACCCCAGTTCCCCGAGGGAACGAGACGCCGCCTCGAAACGCTATGGGAACGCCTTCAGCGTGACCGCGCTCTGAATCACATGTGTAATCAGTCCAGTGAAAGAGCGAGACGTCATAGACGGGTGACGTCACCAACCAGGAAGCTATAAATACACGTGCGTCGGAAGCCGGTGTCAGCTTCAGGAGAGAAGCAGCGCTCGCAGGGATGCAGGAGCATGGCCTCGAGACGCGGCGTCTCGTTCCCTCGGGGAACCGGGGTAATATACGTAACCTGAGACGTTCCCCTTCAGGAACTTGAGCCGCGTCGAAACGCTATGGGAACGAGATGCCCACGCCGCCAGGATCTAAGTCCCTGCCTAGAGAGAGCTAGGGCGAAGGACAGAAGAGCCAGGAGCGACTCGCAGGTCCAGGTCTTAAAACCTGATGAAAGTAAGGGGTGTGGACCATCCCGCAGCGTTACAGATGTCTTGCATAGAAACACCTTCAAGAAAGGCTTTGGAGGCAGCTATACTTCGAGTCGAGTGAGCCTTGACTCCTAACGGAGGAGGGAGACCAGAGGACTCATATGCACATAAGATAGCATCCACAATCCAACGGCTTAGAGTTTGCTTAGTGGCCGGAAGGCCTCGCTTAGCCGGACCGTAACATACAAAAAGTTGGTCCGACTTCCTCCACATGGCAGCTTTGTGGACATATGTGTCCAGCGCTCGAACTGGACACATACAGTTTAGCTTCTGCTGGTCGGGCTCCCGGAAGGGAGGAGGACAGAAGGCCTGCAGTACGACTGGCTGTGGTGCTGAGGAGGGGACTTTAGGGATGTAACCCGGACGAGGGTGCAAAAAGGCTTTCGCTAAACCTGGCGCAAAGTCCAGAAAAGAAGGGGCCACTGAGAGGGCCTGAAGATCCCCAACTCTCTTTAAGGAAGTAATAGCAATCAACAGAACTGTTTTAATCGTAAGATGATGACCGGAGATTTCCTCAATTGGCTCGAAGGGAGGCCTACAGAGAGCCTCTAGCACCACCGACAAGTCCCATGAGAACGTACAGGAGGCCTCAGCCTCAGTGCACCGCGGAGGAAAAGTGTAACAAGGGGGTCTTTCCCCACTGAGAGACCACCGAGAGGGGCGTGGTAGGCTGCAATGGCCGCCACGTAAACCTTCAAGGTGGAGTGGGTTAACCCTGCGGAGAGCCGATCCTGCAGGAACTCCAGCACTGTACCAACTGGGCAGTTAACTGGGTCTTGCTGGTGGCGTCCGCACCAAGAAGTGAAAAGCTTCCACTTCAAGGCGTACAGAGGGAGCTCTAGATTGGAGGATGGTCTCAACAACCTCGGTTGAGAAACCGGAAGCTAAGAGGTGTGCCCCCTCAGAGGCCACACCCAAAGTTTCCACAGCTCCGGGCGGGGGTGGAAGATGGTGCCCCCCGCCTGTGAGAGGAGATCCCTCCTGACGGGAATCTCCCATGGAGAGCTGTCGAGGAAAGAAATCAGGTCCGAGAACCAAACTCGGCCCGGTCAGAACGGGGCTACTAGAAGGAGGGACACCCTGTCCTGGCGCACTCTCTCTAGAACTCCCGGGAGCAGAGCGATCGGGGGAAAAGCGTACAGACAAAGCCTCGGCCACGTCTGTACCATGGCATCCAGCCCCAGGGGAGCTGGATGAACTAGAGAGCACCAGAGGGGACATTGCATGTTCTCCCTCGTGGCAAAGAGATCCACTTGGGCTTGACCAAACATTCTCCAAATCTACTTCACCACCTCGGGGTGAAGCATCCATTCCCCGGGCCTCGGCCCCTGTCTCGACAGGATGTCTGCTCCCAAATTGAGATACCCAGGCACGTAAACTGCTCTCAGCGAGAGGAGTTTGCCCTGGGACCACACAAGGATCTAGTGCGCCAGCTTGTACAAGGGGCGCGAACGCAGACCTCCCTGGTGGTTGATATAAGAGACCACCACTGTGTTGTTGGTGCGGACCAACACATGACGGCCTCTCAGGTCCGGGTGGAAGTGTTTCAGCGCTCGAAACACGGCCAGCATCTCCAGGCAATTTATGTGCCAAGTGAGTTGGTGACCGCTCCACAGACCGCGGGGGGGGTGGCCACTCATGACCCCACCCCAGCCGGTGAGGGAAACATCTGTCGCTAGCGTTACGCGGCGACAAGGAGCTCCCAGCACCGGGCCCTGAGACAAGAACCAGGGTTTTCTCCATATGTCTAAGGCACGTAGGCATCGCCGCGTGACCTTGATCATGCGGAGCGGGTTTCCCCTCAGGGAGAACCCCCTGGTCTTGAGCCACCACTGTAGGGGTCTCATGTACAGCAGGCCAAAAGGTATCACGTTGGACGCAGCTGCCATCAGACCCAGCAGTTGCTGGAACTGCTTTACAGTGAGTGACCGGCCTTCTTTTACCCTCGTGACTGCGGCGAGGATCGACTCGATCCGAGGGGGAGACAGACGTGCCCGCATCGTGGTCGAATCCCACACCACGCCTAGATAAGTGGTCCTCTGTGACGGAGAAAGCACACTTTTCTTGGCGTTCAGTCTCAACCCCAACTCTTTCATGTGAGCGAGCACAACATCTCGATGCTGAGCCGCTACCTGTTCCGACTGACCCAGGATCAGCCAGTCGTCGATATAATTTAGTATGCGGATCCCCTAGAGTCGTAGAGGAGCCAGAGCTGCATCCACACACTTCGTGAAAGTGTGGGGGTAGAGTGCTAGGCCGAACGGAAGAACCCGATATTGGTATGCTTCGCCCCTGAAAGCAAACCTCAGGAACTTTCTGTGCTGAGGAAGGATGGAAACGTGAAAATACACGTCTTTTAGATCTATCGTCACAAACCAGTCCTCGGACCTGATCTGTGACACAACTTGCTCGACTGTAAGCATTTTGAACTTCAGCTTCATGACTGAGCGGTTCAACATGCGTAGATCCAAAATGGGACGTAAGCCCTCATCCTTCTTCGGAACAATGAAGTACCGGCTGTAGAACCCGGATTCTCTGTCGTGAGGGGGAACCACCTCAATGGCCTCCTTCCTCAAGAGAGTGGCTACTTCTTGTTCCATTACCAGACCCTGCTCGGGGCCCACCAGGGTGGGAGAGACCCCGTTGAATGGTGGAGGAGGTGTGCCGAATTGTATGCGATAACCTCTGTCTACAGTGTGCAGGACCCAAGCAGACACATTGGGCAGTAGTTTCCACGCTGCCAAATGATCTACTAAGGGAACCAGTCTCTCGAGACTGGCCTCTGGTGTTGTTTGAGCTGCTAGAACGGTGTCCTGTAACGGTTTCCTGGCAGGAAGCACCTGAACTGGTGGCCCCTGTGACCCCTCGGGGGTAGCGAGCTCCCTGGCTCCGCTACGTTTCCGGGCAGAAGAAACCGAGGCGGATGCTCGCTGGAGGCCGCTGCGCCCTGGAACACTGGCAGGGTTAGCAGGACGGCCTCCTGAGGGCACAGGGGGGAGGCGGACACCGAAGGATGCGGTGCACCCCGCTTCCCCCCAGATGGGGCTGCCCTCAGCGGTCCTGAATTGTCAGGACCGCTTCGCCGAGGACTTCTTAGCCTGCAGCACGACCCTCAGGTCGGGCCTTGACTTCGAAGTCCCCGACTTTGAGCGTTGCACTACTCGCTCTCGTTGGAGTGGAGAGCGAGAGGCAACACTCTGCTTTTGCGCCTCCCTGTATGAGGAGCTGGTAGACGGCCGGGGCTTCTCCCGCCCAGCAGCCCCGTGAGCTAGATGGCGGAGGGGGAGGAACCGCTGGAACGCCGCCGCTTGCTTACGGGCCTCCTGGTATCTGTTGACGACCGAGTTGATAGAGTCGCCGAACAGACCAGAAGGCGAAAGTGGGGTGTCCAAAAGGAAGACCCTGTCCTTTTCTTTCATGTCAGACAGGGTCAACCAGAGATGTCTCTCCGCGGCCACAAGGGCTGCCATAGACCGCCCAATGGCACGGGCGGTCTCCTTAGTGGCGCGGAGAGCGAGATCAGCGGTCCTCCTGAGCTCTACGATATCACTTTCTTTGATCTCTTCTCCCTCATCCAGCTCTTTTAGCAGGTCAGCCTGGTACGCCTGTAACACAGACAATGTGTGCAGACACGCACCAGCCTGACCCGCAGCCGTATACCCCTTGCTGACCAGCGCTGAGGTGACTCGCAGCGGCTTGGACGGCAGGGCCGGAGCCTTCAGAGACGATGCCGAGCCGGGGGACAGATAGCTGGCAAGCGTCTGTTCCATCCGCGGCAACGCTCTATAGCCGTGCTCGTCCAACCCCGCGACGTTGCTGTAGTTGTAAGAAGCGGGGATGAACAAGCGGGCCGAGAATGGAGAGCTCCACGATCTCGACACCTCGGTGTGGAGAAAGGAAGGCTCCGGCGGGCTGAAGGTGGCCGAGACCGCAGAAATCTCTCATCCAGCTTACTTTTCTGCGGTTCGGATTGTGACTCGGCGGGCCAATTGATATTTAACTTCTCTACCGCACGAGTCACCACCTCCAGCAGCTCCTCATACTGCACCGATTGAGGCGCTTCTTCGGCGCTCTCGACATCAATCTCCTCGGAGGATGATAATCGGAGTGTCGAGCCCGTCCCCCGGGGGGAAGAAACTGCAGAACGGGCTTCCGAACCCGCGAAACGGGCGACGGATCTGCTGGGTGAGGCAGGAGATAGGGGGTCACCCGTCTCCATACCCTCCAGCAGATCCAGCTGTGAACCCCACGAGTGCAGCCGCCGCTCCGCCTCGGCGGAAGCGGGACCGGACCCGCAAGGAACGCTGGTGAAGGCTCCCTCCTCAAAGAGAGCCTTCCGGGAGCGGAGCGTGCACAGAGGAAAAAGCTTGCAGTGCGGACAGTCGGCCCCCTCGAGAGCCGACGCCACATGCTCCGCTCCCAGACAAACCACGCATAGAGCGTGTGTATCCCCGCTCGTGATGTAGCGAGAGCAGGGAGGAACACACGCTCTAAAACATGGCTTGTCTACATGCTTGGACTTTTCTTTTGATTTCTTACTAGAAGACATTGTGCTCAAAATAAAAGTAGTGCAAACTAGCGACCAAAAAGGAGCACAATCAGACACAGACACAGAGCGCTGCTGAAAGACAGAAGCTGACGCCGGCTTCTGACGCACATGTATTTATAGCTTCCTGGTTGGTGACGTCACCCGCCTATGACGTCTCGCTCTTTCATTGGACTGATTACACATGTGATTCAGAGCACGGTCACGCTGAAGGCGTTCCCATAGCGTTTTGACGCGGCTCGAGTTCCTGAAGGGGAACATTCTTCTTTTTTTAACACATCACTTATTTAGACAAAAAGGCAAAAGTGATCCTTTCTTTTTCATCGATAGCACTTTTTTTTGTACATCTCCTACAATGTGTTCTCTCGGAAACTCGGCTAATTTCCCTGGTGTGAAGCTGATGCTGTTAAACTGCTCCCTTTCTGCAAAGTACAGCTCTGCAATTGGAGCGAGCTGGGCCACTGCATTCCGTGAGACACCTTCTCTTTAGAAGGCTTTGGTCATGGTTGCTCCACGTCTTGTCAGCTTCAACAGCCTTTTATAGCGATGTATGACATCATGAATATTGTTAGCTGAAAAACAAACTAAAGTGAACACCTCAATGACAACGATACCCCCACCCAAACAACTTATTTAAAAAAATACAGAGCCATATGTTTCTTTGTGTTCTATAAAAAGTTTTTAAGCCAAGTGAACATTTAGCCTGCCTTTAAATAATTTATTGACAAGGATATTACTTTTTTCTTAACTAACTTTTCTTAACTAAGACTAGTTAAAAAGTATCTTATCAATTTGTAAACATATTTTTTTGGGGGGTACTAAGAAAAGGGAAAAAAGTATGCTGCTCTTGAGACCATCTGCCTTGTACAGAAAGATCTATGACTTCTGTTGTGACAGGAAACCTGTCAGTACTTGTCAGTATACTGCATATCCTATTAAGTTAAATCACTCACAACATATGGATTACCCTAAACCTAATTGGTGGTTTACTTAATGACTTCAATTACTTTCTTTTCATGCACAAATATATATCTTGAGTAATACAAATGACTTCCGTCCTGGAATGTATTATCATTTTATTTTCAGTTCAGTTGTCTGTAATAATATGAAAGCATACGATGTTGTTATAGTGCCATTGTAAATATTGTACAATTCTAAAATTATGAGATTAAAGTCTGAACATTTCAAGAAAGTGTTCTGTTTTGAGAATAAAGTCAAAATTATGAAAATTAATTTGTAGAAACAAAATAGAATATATTCTATAGCCTATTGCGCATGCAAATGGCCTGGACTGGGAGCACCGGGAAAAATTCAGCTTTCAGGGGTTTCTACAGATATGAAATTTAAGACTTTTTAAGACCTTTTAATACCACCTTATATGAAAGTTAAGACCTAAACCTGTACTGGAAATACACATTATATTACATACATATATGTAATATTTAATGTGTTTAATGTAAAAAGAAAACTACATTTCATCGCTGTCATAAATTATATTTATTACTACTATATACATTGAACTTTTCATATCAGCAGATAATATTCCATACAAAATATTCCCATAAATGTACCACATTACCAAGATTTTTGGTGGTGTAAACTATTTATTCTGAAGCAATATTTTCATCAGTGTTCTATCAGCTTTTACATACTTAAATCTGCCCTTTTTAACTTTTGAAACGTATCACCATTCATGTCAAATTATTACAAGTTATCATTAAATTCTATAGGGCAATTACCAGTCAAACTAAAAAATTTATGCTTCAAATTTAAAACTGCAATGAATAATGTTATGAGAATAATGTTTTAAATACATTTATGAATATACAAATAAGAAATGTCAGAGGGAAAATGCGTACTTTTAAACATACCAAACTACAAGTAGCTGGCAGTGAGTCACTTAATGAGTGAGTCATTGAGTTATTTCAACTGATTTCTTCAGAACGCTGAATCATTTAGCAGCAAAACACTGTCTAGTGTTGCTTGGAAAATGTGCTATATTTCTGCTGTGTTCCTTGTTTGGAACTATTTTTGTTGGTGAAACAGAACAAAAAAAGTAAATATTGTGTCTAAAATTTAAGTAACTTAACTACTTGACTATTTGTTTATTAAAGTAAAGTCAATGTAACACTTGCAATCGTGAGAATGTTCAGCAAAATAAAAACCCTTGGATTCTTACTGAACTATGATGTTATAAATAAACAACGCATTTTGAATTTTTACCTCAATGTGTTTTTTCTTAGTTTCTTTATGTGTACTGTTATGCTCATTTGTTTTTAAGTCTTTCACAAAGACACAGGAAGCGCAAGTTTGATACCAAAAATACACTACCCATTATCAATCACTGTTTTTGAATGTATTAAAATAAAAATGATTCTTGTATTTTCGATGCTTCGCAGGTTATTTTTTGTCTTAAGTTTTAGAGAAAAAAAACTTTGGACTGTCCAACGATTGTAAACAGTCATTAGGTCCTTCAGACTAAAGATATTTTAGCGGTAGTGTGACCAAAAATATTTATCGATTTTGAATTTAAGACATTTTAAGACTTTTTAAGGCCTTTTATTAGGAAAATTTTATTTAAGACTTTTTAAGGACCCATGGTCACTGTTTAATGTGGTGTGACAAATCGCTGTATTCACCTCAGTTTAAGCAGCATGTGAATCAATCTTTCTGATTACAATGAGTCATTCGTTTTGTTGGATTACAAATTTCTAAAAGGTTATGTATATTGTGATTTAGCAGACAGCCCAAGCCCTGAGACGATAACCTTTTGTCTTTATACATTTCCTGAGCATCTGGCAGGTTTCCCAAGTTAAGTGTGAAGTCTAAGCTCAAGGTACAACCGTGCCTTTTGTTTAGCACCTTTGCATTTGAATGACACTTGTATGCTAAATAGATCAAGGCTGGGAAAAATCTTTTACTGGGCTGATTTCCTGTATCACATTTGCATGCTTTGTTTAGATTGATTCCACCTCTATGTACTCCGCCTCCTTCAAACCTATATACTTTGCTGTGCTGAGATATTGTCAGACTTTTGAGGACTGCAGAGCTACGCAGCGCATTCTCAATAAAGAATTCTGCTGAAGATACCCAAGAGTCTCCTGGTCTTCGCTTCTGAGTTTCCAACAGTTTTGGTGCCGTGACCCGGATAGAGCTCCTCACCTGAATCCAGATTGAAGCTCAACAAGCTCAACAAAGATCTGACTTCGTTCCAGACTGAATCTTTCTGTACCAAGGGTTGGTGAGTATCACTCTATCCAAAAGAACCATTAGAAGCCAGTACATGTGGTTATCCTCTGCGCCGCCAGAGAAGTGTTAACAAACAGCTGCAGGGTTTGTTTAACAGACAAGTTATCCTCTATTTCAGGTAGAGAAGATTAGCATTACGTGCTAATATCAGTTATCCTCTATTTCAGGTAGAGAAGATTAGCATTACGTGCTAATATCTGTTATCCTTTGTTTCGGCAGAGAAGAATTGTTGATCCTCTCTTCAGGGAGAGAAGTTTAGCGTAAAGTGCTAATATCTGTTACCCTCTGTTTAGGCAGAGAAGACTAGTGTAAAGTGCTAGTAGTTTGTGTTGTCTTCTGTTAATTCAGGAAAGGTTAACTATAGTTGATCTGTGTTAACAAGCGTACCCTCTGTTGATCAGAGAAGTTTTAGTGTTGTGATTGTGTGGTAACAAAGAAACTCACAAAATGGTTAGAAAGAACGCTAGGCTGATCCCCACAACTGAAAAAGGTGGTCTCGCAACTCCTTTGTGGTCAGATAGCGAATTCAAATCACTGTTAGGAGTGCAAATGAACCTAATAGTAACTGAAAAAGTTAGACAAGAATTGACTAAGAAATATGAGATCCATCCAGACAAGACTTGGTCTGTAGATGAGTGTAAAAAAGTACTTGGAGCATGTATTCGTAAGAAAAATGTAAAAGGCATTATCTGCTGCCACAGAGAATTTGGTTTAGCGCTAGCTACACAACAGTCTCAGCGTAACTCAGAGCTAGAGGAACAGAACAAAGAGCTTCGGGCTAGAATATCCGCTTTGACTAAGAAATTGAACCGCAACAAAGCTTTAGAAAAAACTGATATGGAAGTTAGTCAGCCTGATAACCTTTATCCTGACTTACAAGCTTTCTTTGAAACAGATGTAGCCATCCAATCAGTAACTGATGTGCCTGTAGATTCAGTGAAGGTTTGTGGTGCTAGGAGAAGATCTCAGGGAATTGAGGGAATTGAAAGTGTTCCTCCCAACTCTGCTGTTGTCCAGGTTCAAGCAATTGCAAAAATGCTGGAACCTAAAGATATAGAGAGATTGTCCCAGGGCTTACCCTCAGCACGCACAAATTTTTGTGAATTTAGAAGAGCACTGATTAGCAAAATGCGTCTCTACGACATGTCGTTAGTAGAAGTCACACAGCTGATGTCACAAATTCTAACTGAATCTGAATTCAACAGTTTTGAGTCTGCTGTTACTTCTGAACTACGACATGCCAGTAAAGCGGATTTGAGAGAAGGTGTTTTGAAAATTCTAAAGAATATTATGGGACCCAAAATAGACTGGTCCAGAATCACTAACTGTGTACAAAAGAAAGAGGAAACTGTAAGTGAATACACTGAGAAGTTTTGCCAGTCAGCCGTAACTTACAGTGGAATAGTTGATGATCCTGAAAGTGTGCTAGATGACAAGGACCCCTAGTCCGCATCTGGTCAGATGGCCTTGTAGCTGAGTACAGAAAAGCCTTGCCATTCCTAGATCTAACTTGGTCTAACAAAACTCTCAGAAGTAACTTAGACACGTTAGCTACTTGGGAAAGAGATTCTGATGTTAAGGCAAAAGTGAGAGTAGCAGCAGCTACGTTTAGCACAACAAATCGAGACAAGAGATGGTCTAAAAAAGAAGGGAAATGCAATTATTGTGGAAAACTAGGACATTGGGAGAAAGAGTGTAGGAAGAAGTTGCAAGATAATAAAAGAAATGCTATGCATAATTCTGCTCCTTCTCAGCCCGCCTACAACCCTGTAGTAGTTCCACCAGTGACCAGTGAAACGTTAGGACAGCTCGCTCAGGCTCTTCTAAGAGCACAAAAAGAGCAGGAAAAAAACTAATTGTTGGGGCTGTGAGTAGCTACCTTTCCCCTGTAATACATCACAATGACAAAAGAATTTTTGTGAAAGGTAGCATACAAGAGAAAGAGATTGACTTTTTGCTTGATACAGGTGCAGAAATCACAGTAGTTCCTACAAAATTGGCTAAAGATTTAAACATTCCGTACAAGAAAACTAAACTTTGTTTAACTGGTGTAGTAGGTGAAGATTCTGTTTTGTATGAAACTCCACCCATAGAGGTACAATTAGGCCCGAAAACTCTGACTACAAAATTGTTATGTGCTCCATTAAATACAGGTGCAATTCTAGGCATGGATCTACTGAGACAAGTACATCTAACATTAGACATGTCCTCAGAATCTGCTAGCATAAAAATTGCTTCAGCACAAGTTTCTACCAGTAATGCAATTACTCCTGAGTATGCTTTTTTACAGAATCATCCAATTTGGGCTAAAGACAAAGATGATTGCGGGTTTCTCACAGGTGTAGAACCAGCCAAATTAACAGGAACCGCCCCTCCTGTTACCAAACAATACCCGATCAGTGAGGAAGCTATACAGGGAGTCAAGCCTATTGTAGAAAAATTGCTGAAGCAAGGAGTGCTCGTTAAAACCAATAGTCCCTGTGATTCACCTATATGGCCCATCAAGAAAGCCAATGGGTCATGGAGACTCACAATAGACTACAGAGTAGCCAATAAGCATACTGAAAAAATCACCCCCCTAGTAGCCGATCCATCTACAATTTGTAATGGCTTACCATTAGATTGTAAGGTTTTTTCAGTAATTGATATGTCTAATGGATTCTTTTCTGTACCCTTGCACGCTGACAGCCAGCCATGGTTAGCTTTCACAGTTGACTATGAACAATATCAGTGGACACGTTTGCCACAGGGATTTCAAAATTCCCCAACCATATACCATCAGGCTCTCAGACGTGATTTGTGTGACCCAGAATGTCCAGTCAAACAGTCCACTATGATTCAATATATCGATGATATTTTATTTGCCTCAACAGATCATGAGGTACATCAAACTGAATTGACAGCATTGTTGGACTATTTGCAGAAGAAAGGACACAAATGTAGCTTTCACAAAGCTCAAATTGCTAAAAATCAAGTTACATTTCTGGGTCAAACAATTGGTACAGGAAATAGATCCATTACACAGGATCGAGCCGCTTCAGTCAAAGCAATACCTCCGCCTACTAACATTAAAACACTAAGATCATTTTTAGGAACAGCAGGTTACTGTAGACCTTGGATAGAAGACTATGCCTCGATTGCTCAGCCACTCTATGACTTGTTGAAAGGTCAGGTTAGAGATTCCGATACAGTTTGTATGGAAGAAATTCACCTCAAAGCTTTCAATGATTTGAAGAGAGCATTATGTCAAGCGCCAGCATTAGGAATTGCCCAATCTGATAGGCCCTTTGTGCTTTATGTTCATGAACACTTAGGCTTTATGACTGCATGTCTAATGCAAGATCATGGGGGCAATTTACGCCCAATTCATTACTATTCTGGCAAACTTGACATAGTCGCTCAAGGTATGGGCCCATGTCTCAGAGCAGTACAGGCAGTTCATCTAGCTCTTCAGGCCTCATCAGGAATGGTGTTAGGACAGACTGTAAATGTAAGATGCCCTCATGCAGTGTCTGCACTAATGAATCAAGCAAAAGTCACTTCTGTCACATCCTCTCGTTGGGGAAATTGGTTAACAACCCTCACAGCCCCGAACATTGTTTTACAGCGTGCACCAGTCACAAACCCATCCTCATGTATGATGTCTGCAATGACTGAAGTTGTCTTAGAGGATGAAGGAGAAATGGCTCATGATTGTGTTACGCTTACATACACACCTACAAGTGAAATAACAGAAACTCCCATAGATAATGCCGAATTGGAGTTGTATGTTGATGGTTCAGCTCAAGTTATTGAAGGTAACAGACGAGCAGGTTATGCAGTAACTTCTACCACTGAAGTCATAGCTTCAGGTCGTCTTCCAGATCATTTTTCAGCTCAAGCTGCAGAACTAGTAGCCTTAACTAGAGCATGCACGCTAGCGTCAGGATCAACTGCAAATATCTACACTGATTCCAGGTATGCTTTTGGGGTAATTCATGATTTTGGTATTATTTGGCAAAGTAGACAGTTTTTAACTTCTGCTGGATCACCCATTAAGCATGCTGGATTAGTGAAAGATCTAATGTTTGCCATGAAACTTCCAGAGAAATTAGCTGTGATCAAAGTGAAAGCACATCTCACAACTAATACTACGGAAGCTAAAGGTAATGCTCTTGCTGATGTAGCTGCTAAACAGGCTTGTTCATATGCAAATGTACAGGTGTGTTCAGGTAGTACAGCACAGAAGACAATTCTGCCTCCTGAATCAATCATTGATCTGTACAAAGACGTTCCTTTATATGAAGCATGGACATGGTTAGACAAAGGAGCCACAGTGGATTCATCTGGTTGCTGGACCAAAGGAGGAAAATATGTTGCTCCCGAATCACTGCTGCCATATTTGGCTCAACAAATACACAATTTGGGTCACAGTGGTCCAGCAACAATGAATCACAGGTTCTCAAATCAATGGTGGAATCCAAAATTCAGAAATGTAGCCACTGAAACAGTCAAGAGATGCGTTACATGTCAAAAAAATAATGATGTGCCAGCAGCAACTACAGCAGCAACACATACCCCAGCTCCACCAGGACCGTTTCGTCACCTACAAGTTGATTACATATCATTGCCTCCTTGTAAGGGAAAAACTGACGTTTTGATAGTAATAGACAAGTTCTCAAGATGGATAGAAGCTTATCCAACAGGGCGTGCCACAGCTGCACATACTGCTAAATGTCTTGTCACTGATTTCATTCCCAGATGGGGATTACCAGATAGCATTGACTCAGATCAAGGAACCCACTTCACAGGACAGGTAGTCAAGGAAGTGTCTAAAATGTTGAAAATTAAGTGGAATCTTCACTGTCCTTTTAGACCACAAGCATCGGCGCAAGTCGAACGTGCAAACAGATCAATCAAAACCAGGCTAAGCAAAATGCATCAGGAAGGAGTAGTATGGGTCGAAGCGCTGCCAGCGGTATTGTGTAGTCTGAGAGCATCACCTAACAGATCAGTAGGTCTAAGCCCTCATGAGATTATTACAGGACGCCCAATGCAGATGCCAGGTGTGATTGATCTTAGAAATGCTGATGTGCACATTGCCTCAGATGCCCTGATCACTTATTGTGAAAACCTTACAAAGGCAGTACAGAGTTCCAGAGAAAGAGTTGAGTCATGTTGGCAGAATCCACCAGAAGGTGGACACACAATCATTCCAGGTCAGTGGGTTATGATAAAGTCATTCAAAAACAAACCATTAGAGCCTAAGTGGCACGGACCACATCAAGTGATGTTGATTACAGCAGCTGCAGTTTTGTGTCAGGGAAGGAAAACCTGGACTCATGTGTCACACTGTAAAGTTGTTCCCCCACCTACAGGGATAGGATAGGACACACAGAGCAGTGAGGAGCCCAGGGAAGAACCGAATGCAACAGGCTTCGGGGGCCAACCCTGAGGTGAAGACTTCCTCATAGGCCTTCCCCATCCACTAGTCCATCCTTACCTCACTGTTCTTTAGGTGTCACAGGAATTAAGAACTAGGGAAAGAAGGAACAACAAGACTAGACTCAGATTGAACAGAGGCTACAACTCTATTGTTTGCAGCCTTTTACAACAAATACTGCTCTGTCGTCTTTTGTTTTCTTTCTTACTCTGTGCAGATACCCCTTGATGGCTGTCCCGAGACCCATACACATCGACCCCCTCACCTGTGTATGAAGCTACAAACTTTAAAGGACAACTAGACCCACTGCCGAGCCAACTGTCACGGAAGACAGAACATAAAAAAAAAACACAACGCAGAGAATTAAATGAAAGAACTTCAGTCATCCATCAACATGATCAAGATTGCCGTTCTAGTAATCATCGTGAACATCGCACAAGCTATAGACTCCAGAAACAACATATTCTTAGAACTGATGAATATGTCAAGAAATGCCTTGTTTGCTGGAAAGAACGTTTGCATGAACAAAATCCAACGAGACATTCTTGATCTTTCAGAAAAATTACACCAAATGACTGAAGATAATTCTTCATGGTTCGGAGAACTGTTAGGTAAACCCTGGCTGTGGATCAAGGAAATAGCAATTCTGCTGTTATTCTTCCTACTGGTATACTATCTATGCGTCCACAGTATCAAGTGTTTCATTCAACAAATGACTCACGACCATCATGAGGAAACAACAGTTCCAACCAGAAAAGACTATTACCCGTAAGAACTTCACGGACCCTAGAAGCATGTTTGTTTCTGTGTCAGCATGCTTTTTATCACTACAAACAATCAACACAGAACTTTTTAAGTGTCTAAATTTGTATTTTATGAGAGTTTTTTTAGAACTCTCAAAGGAGGAATTGTTGGATTACAAATTTCTAAAAGGTTATGTATATTGTGATTTAGCAGACAGCCCAAGCCCTGAGACGATAACCTTTTGTCTTTATACATTTCCTGAGCATCTGGCAGGTTTCCCAAGTTAAGTGTGAAGTCTAAGCTCAAGGTACAACCGTGCCTTTTGTTTAGCACCTTTGCATTTGAATGACACTTGTATGCTAAATAGATCAAGGCTGGGAAAAATCTTTTACTGGGCTGATTTCCTGTATCACATTTGCATGCTTTGTTTAGATTGATTCCACCTCTATGTACTCCGCCTCCTTCAAACCTATATACTTTGCTGTGCTGAGATATTGTCAGACTTTTGAGGATTGCAGAGCTACGCAGCACATTCTCAATAAAGAATTCTGCTGAAGATACCCAAGAGTCTCCTGGTCTTCGCTTCTGAGTTTCCAACAGTTTCATTACATTAGACTATGCTGTTTTTTTCATGCCTTCTGATGTTTCTTCACATTCATATCATGCTATAACTTGAAATAAAGAGGAAAAACATATTTATTTCGCGATAAAACTGACAAATTGAAAGCTGACCTGTGCTATAGCTATTAAAAGCAACAAAGCACAAAATTATTGCAATTATGGGTGGCTGGCGCACTACAAATGATGAATGGGTTTGATGACATTAAAAAAAAAAATATTTCCAATTATTTACTGTATTATGGCATGAATAAAACAGCTTGTAAATTATTAACATTATATACCTCAGAAAATACATTAACTTGTGTTAATGAGTTGGAATCCACTTCAACCTTTAGAATGTTTTATTGCTGTTCTTAATTAAACTCATGTGAAGAATGAAAGGTTGGATGCCACAGATGTTTTTTGCGGAATAGGTGGTGGAATTTTCACTAAGAAAACAGTAAGCTATAATTTAATAAAACTAATGTCTCATTGTAATCGAAAACGTGAGCGATTAACATGAATACAGAGATCTGTCACGGCACATTAAAGAGTGTAAAAGACAATTTGTTTTTTAAAAGACAAGTATAATTAATCATAATTTGTACTTACAGACTGCATAGGCACTAATATAATGAGATTTTGAATTGAATTAAAACTAGAATGATACTTTTAAAAATGAGACCAAAATTACCGGTCGGTGGGAAGAAGTCATTTATTGAATCGATTCATTCAAAATGGCTGATTCATTCAGGAGCGAAGTAAGAAACTGTTTTTAAGAATAAATCAATGAATCACTGCTCAACACATTCAAAAAACGCGAGTTCATTCAGTAAGGAAACACTGCTTTGTGCAGAGATGCACAACATGGTTTGTTTACAACTATTTTCCTGAAATAGTGCAAAAAGACAATATTTTCTGTATGATTTAAATCACTCAATATTAACGTATTTTTTAATTTTGTTGCCCTGACACTAAGTAAAGTCTGCCACGGACATTGCTAAAAGCAATCTGTTTATATAATCACTCTAAATGTGTGTGTCCTAGAAAATCTGCACATATAATACCATGATTAGAAATCTATATTTGTTGCTATACAGCAACAATAATATAATTTTGACAGATGGTAAGATTGCTATTATAAAATTCATAAGCTACGATAAGTTATAGATACCTAAAGCAGCTGCATTATGCTGTTTAAGTGCAAGTTCAATAGAAATTATTTTAATGACATAAAAACATTTCGACTTTATTCTCATAATTTCAACTTTATTCTACAAATATTTTGATTTTACCCTCAAAATATTTCGACTTTAATCTCGCAATGTTAGATTTTTTTTAATGTGGCACGCCATCATAGAAGAATAAGTATCTGCATTGCAAAAAATAAAAAAATAAGTAAATTATCATTCACTATGATGTAAACAGAGGAACAACCATAAAAAGTGTTTACCTCATTTTATCTTGTCAAATTCAATCTTCTTGCCCTTCTTCTTGTTCTTATGTTTCTTGCTTTTGTTTTTCTTGGTTTTGCTTTTCTTTGTTTTTCTTCTTTGAGGAGTCTCTTCTGAACTTGAAGAATCAGAAGAGTCATCACAGGAATCCTCTGTGACTGATGACTCTCTATCAGTTGATGTGTTCCCATCACTAGATAGGTCAACAGCACCAGTTTCTTTACATGCCACTGATGTACTAGGAATCAGGTCATCTGAATTAAGAAATACAAAATACTGCATCAAAATTACATTTACAAATGCAATATACAATTTTGATTTCCTTTTACTGTCATTGCATGATAGATAAAATGAAATTAAGGTGTACTATATAAATATATATAAAAATAAATATAAATATATATATATATATATATATTATAATATATAAATATATATATATATATATTGTGACGAGCGTCCCGATTGCCTGTCAGCGTCGCCTGGGAAACAGATGCACAGCACCTGCCTCTTACACTTGTGAGTTGTGTGCTTCTTCACGAGTTGTCCGAGTTGTGTGCTTCTTCACCCCGTTACAATATATATATATATATATATATATAAGCTTTCCCTTGATGTATGGTTTGTTATGACAGGACAATATTTTGCTAGTTGGTCAGACAAGTTCTCAAGACAAAATGTGGAATCTCAGGGTGCAAAAAAAAAAAAATCTAAATATTGAAAAAATTTACAAAATATCTTCATGGAACAAAATGGAGGCTTTTGCTACAAATATACACCTTGCAGAATATGCTAAATGTTAATCATTTTAACAAAATAAGGGATCATGAAAACTGTGTTTCCCCTTCAGTCGTTTCACTACGACGTTACATATGGGAACTCGCCTGAGAGACCAATCATCTCTGAGCCTTATTCAAAAGGCCAATGAACATTGGCGAGTGGTATTTGCATGCCGAGCCACTCCCCCGTACATACGGGGGAGTGGCGGCAGGCAACCACTCATTCAGATTTTCGCTTCGGAGCCTCGTCTCGAGCCTGGAAGCCTCTAAAAGAAGAAAAGAAAAAAGAGTTCCTGTGAGTTCTTGCTCTCTCTCCGCTGGCGTGCTGCCAATACTAAAAGAGCTTACTCTAAAAAGAGCGTTTGGCAGCCGTCAGCGAGATCCTGCAGGCGGCCGTTTTCATGGCCAGAAAAAGCCTCTTGCGATCCAGCGAGCCTCCCCGGTTTGAGTGCACAGTTGTGCCACGGTCCTCCCCGGGCAAACCGGGATCTAAAAGAGCTAATTTCTCACGGCTGTCGAGAGCATTTTTCCCGGGATGTCTCTCCGGCCGTGCGCTTCTGGGTGCGGTAGTTTCCTCGCCTCACTGGACGGACATGATCGCTGCCTCACGTGCCTGGGCCGAGAGCACGCTGAGGCAGCGTTCACGGATGGTTCATGCGTTCATTGCGAACGCATGACCATGGCCGCGTTAAGGTATCGCCGCTCATTCACGAGCCGGCTCCCCTCGTTGCCTTCCCGCGGTAAGTCGTTGAGCTGTCAAGGTTTTTCGGCTGCCACGGCAAGGCACTTGGGGGACATACAGGTGACCATGCAGAATGCTCCGCTGGCCAGTAAAGCCCCGCGGACTTCTGCATCACCACGCGGTCCCGTCGAGTGTCCAAAGCAGTTCGCTTCCCCGCACGCCGGGCCGAGTGTCTCCTTTGGTGCTCCACAGGAGGTTGAGATGTCTAGTACAGCATCAGAGGGAGAGTCGGAAAATGAAGCGGACATCTCGGTGGGTTGACGCCCCTCTGCGGTCGCCGCCCCATCTGAGGCGGACGCCGAACTTTCGGCTATGCTCCTCCGAGCCGCCAAGGAGATCGGTCTGGAGGTGCCCAAAACATCTCCGGCCGATCCTTCAAGGCTGGACGATTGGTTTCTGGGGAGGTCACCAGCGGCACCAATCTTCCCCCGTCGAGACAGTGCCACCCGCCTGTCCGTCGCCGAGGGCGCTCCCCTGCGGCTCCTAAAACACCAGCTCCGTCCCCTGCCGAGCCCAGACTGGCAGACCGACGTCGAGCTGGCCGCGGGAGAGCGGCGCCGCCCGCGCCTCAGGGACCAGCCAGGAACACCCGCAGCAGAGCTGCGAAGCGTCCCTGATGCGGGCAACCCAGAGGTGGAGGGGATTGCTCTTTGGGGGACGACAACATTTACGTCCCCACTCCCGGTGGAAGGCTGGGAGCCGCTGTGCGCGATTTCACAGAAAGAGTCAGTTTCCTCACCTCTGGGGTTCCGACCCCGAGTTCCCTTCTTGAGCGACGCCTTGCCTCCTCGGATCCGGACTCGGAGGTCGATATCGCCAGCGCGGGAACCAGGGAAGAAGATAGGCGCTGCCCAGTGCAGTCAGACTTTTCTCCAGGACGTTCTTCCTTCTGGGATCAGTCCCCTTCCCCCCACCAGGCTGGGAGCTTGGCTTCAGCTTCCCAGCCCCTCGCAGTGGTTGATTCGGACGGTACGTCTCGGCTATGCGATTCAGTTCGCCAGGCGTCCACCCAGGTACAGAGGCGTCCTTTCCACTTCTGTCCACTCGGACACACATGCCGCTGTCCTGCGTGCGGAGGTTGCAGTCCTACTGGCGAAGGATGCAATCGAGCCTGTCAACTATCTCGACGACTGGCTTCTCATAGCTCACTCGCGAGATGTGTTGTGCGAACACAGGAACCTCGTGCTCCGGCACCTCAGCCATCTGGGCCTTCAGGTCAACCGGGAAAAGAGCAAACTCTCCCCAGTGCAGAGGATCTCTTTTCTCGGCGTGGAGCTGGACTCGGTCAACATGACAGCCCGCCTCACCAACGAGCGCGCGCAGTCAGTGCTGAATTGTCTGAACTCATTCAGACACAAGACAGCGGTTCCTCTCAAAACATTTCAGAGGCTCCTGGGGCATATGGCAGCTGCGCCGCGGTGACGCCGCTGGGCTTGCTTCATATGAGACCGCTTCAGCACTGGTTACACGACCGAGTCCCGAGATGGGCATGGCACCGTGGCACACTTCGGATTGGCGTTTCCCTGCAGTGTCGCCGCCTGTTCAGCCCGTGGTCAGACCCGGCCTTTCTTCAGGCCGGAGTCCCTCTGGGACAAGTCTCCAGGCATCTTGTGGTTTACACGGATGCCTCTTCCACGGGTTGGGGTGCTGTATGCAACGGGCAAGCAGCCTCGGGCTCCTGGACAGGACCTCGACTGCAATGGCATATCAATTGCCTAGAGTTGTTGGCTGTGCTTCTTGCGCTGCGTCGCTTCCGACCGATGCTGCGCCACAAGCACGTGCTTGTTCGCACCGACAGCACTGCGACCGTAGCCTATATCAACCACCAAGGTGGTCTTCGCTCCCGTCGCATGTCACAACTCGCCCGCCATCTGCTCCTGTGGAGTCAGACGTGGCTGAAATCGCTACGTGCCGTTCACATTCCAGGAGAACTCAACCGTGCAGCCGACCAGCTCTCACGGCAGTCCACCCATCCTGGAGAATGGCGACTCCACCCCCAGGTAGTCCAGCTGATTTGGAGCCATTTCGGCAAAGCCCAGATAGATCTGTTCGCTTCCCCCGAATCCTCCCACTGCCAGCTGTTTTACTCCCTCAGCGAGGCTCCCCTCGGCAGGGATGCGCTGGCACACAGCTGGCCTCCGGGGCCCAAGTACGCCTTTCCCCCAGTGAGCCTCCTTGCACAGACACTGTGCAAGATCAGGGAGGACGAGGAGCAGGTTCTGCTGGTTGCGCCATACTGGCCCACCCGGACCTGGTTTCCAGACCTCATTTCCCTTGCGGCAGCCCCTCCCTGGAAGATCCCCTTGAGGAGAGACCTTCTTTCTCAGGGGATGGGCACAATTTGGCACCCGCGTCCCGACCTATGGAACCTGCACGTCTGGCTCCTGGACGGGACGCGTCAGACCTCTCCGGCCTTTCACAGGCCGTGATAGATACTATCACTCAGTCTAGAGCTCCCTCTACAAGGCAGGCCTATGCACTGAGATGGGGTCTGTTCGTTGACTGGTGCTCCTCTCGTGGAGAGGACCCACAGAGATGTCCGATTGCAGTAGTGCTTTCCTTCCTGCAGGAGAAGTTGGAGCGCAGGCTGTCCCTTCGACTCTCAAAGTGTACGTTGCTGCCATCGCAGCGTATCACGATGCAGTGGATGGAGCATCCCTTGGTAAGCACCAACTGGTCGTGAGGTTCCTTAGCGGTGCGAGAAGGGTTATCCCCCTAGACCGCACCTCGTACCCTCTTGGGATCTCGCCGTCACCCTCCAGGGTCTACGGCAGGCCCCATCTGAGCCACTCGCGTCAGTAGAGCTGAAATATCTGTCTCTTAAGACAGCGCTCCTGACCGCGCTGGCCTCCATCAAGAGGGTAGGGGACCTACAAGCCTTCTCTGTCGACGAAGCGTGCCTGGAATTCGGGCCCGGCGATTCTCACGTCATCCTGAGACCCCGGCCCGGTTATGTGCCCAAGGTTCCCACCACGCCTTTCCGCGATCAGGTGGTGAACCTGCAAGCTCTGCCCCTGGAGGAGGCAGACCCGGCCTCTGCGCTGCTGTGTCCAGTCCGCGCCCTCCGTATATATGTGGACCGCACTCGGCACTTCAGACGCACCTGCTTCAGTAACAACTGGCATCCCTGTGGGGTCCCCTATTGGCCCTCAGGGCGTTGGGAAGGTTACGTTCATATCCATCTGCTGACACGTCCGCCTGTCAGCACGTGGGTCTGTGCGTAACGCAGCGTCAGGGTCGTGGCCTGTTCCATGGGTCTGTTCCCATATGTAACGTCGTAGTGAAACGACTGAAGGGGAACGTCTAGGTTACGTAGGTAACCGTCGTTCCCTGAAGGAGGGAACGGAGACGTTATATCCCCTGCCACGACCCTACGTCGCGCTGACGCCGGGTTGCGACTCGGGTCCTCAGTGAAAACCTGAATGAGTGGTTGCCTGCCGCCATCTTATATACCCGTATGTACGGGGGAGTGGCTCGGCATGCAAATACCACTCGCCAATGTTCATTGGCCTTTTGAATAAGGCTCAGAGATGATTGGTCTCTCAGGCGAGTTCCCATATGTAACGTCTCCGTTCCCTCCTTCAGGGAACGAGGGTTACCTACGTAACCTAGACGTTTCTTTTATTTGGTACTGTTCTGAATAAACTATTTCACATAATAGATGTTTATATATACACCACAAGACAAAATAAAAGGTGAAAACATTTACTGATGCTTAAGAAGGCAATGCATTAAGAGCTGGGGGTGTAGACTTTTGAACAGGATGATGATGTGTACATTTTTATTATTTTGTTTAAAGATTTTTTTCTATTTAATATTGCACTTCAGAAGCTACATAAATATTTACGTGTCTTCTGGGAGACATATAAGTACAATTTACCCTGATCATCCAATTCAAAAAGTTTACACTCTCTGGCTCTTAATGCATTGCGTTGCTTTCTTTCAGTGAATGTTTTCATCTTTTGTAATAGTTATGTATGAGTCCCTCAATTGTCCTCGTTGTGAAAGAGATCAAAATCATACATTCACTTTTGGAAAGGTTCTAATATGCAGATGCTGCTGGAAAACCAAAGAATGCGCAGGAGCTGGAGGATTTTTCTGAAGAACAGCAGGCAGATGAACTGTTCAGGACAAACAAGGTACTCATGAACAACTATCACTAAACATAAAAAAACAATTGTGGATCATCCAGGAAACAACACACAGTATTATGATTTATATGTAAGTATGACGTATGTAAACTTTTATTATTTTTTATTATTTTGTCTTGTGGAGTATATATAAACATCTGTTATGTGAAATAGCTTATTCAGGTGAGTACTAAATAAAACATAACAATTTTCAGTACTTTTTCTGTTTTCTAAAGTTACATACAAATGTTTGTAAAATTACAAAAATAATCTGTAATTAATACAAAAACAAAAACATTAGATGATAAAAAAGCCAAATGACTGCCAGCAACAGCTACCCAACAAAAAGTAAAATATCTTTATTTATATAAGGTAAAAACACTGCTACAGGTATTTCATGAATTATTATGATCAAAGACCTTCACTGTTAAAAAATAATAATAATAATAATAATAATAAATAAATAAATAAATAAATAAAATGTCACATGACTGGCAGCAACAGAACATTAAACTGATCTCAGCATCTTCACTCATTACAATCCAATCTGACTTTATTTCTTTCACACAAAGCTTTGTATTAAGAATTAACAGAGTTTCAGTTTACTGGTTTAGTTGGGCTCTTGACCCTTGACGTTTTAACATCAGTTTTTCTCTGGCTGCTGTAACTGTGTTTCTAAAGCACATTTGTTACAGCAAAAATTGCAAGAAAAAATCAGATCAGATGAAGTTGGTTATTTATTGATGAGGATTCAATGATTCACTGATCTCATCCAGAATCTTCTTTCTGAGTGTGTTAGCTGTTAATTTTGCATTATTTACGGGGGTCATGTGATGTTATGACTGTTAGATATTCTGAATTTTTTTTTTCATTCATTATATAGAAATTGGTTTGAGCTGTCTTTTTGACTCACAAACATCAATCAGCACATGAATCTCAGAAATAGTGACATTTAACAAAACGCTTTTTTGACTTCAGTAGATTGTTTTTTGATGTTGAGTGTTGATTTGTTTTTTCTGAATATTTTGTGCATTGTCACTCTTGTTGAGGTTTATACAAAAACTTATAATGTCTGCGTGAATCTATGTGATCATATCCAAATAATTTCTGAACTTTCAAAATCATCAATAAGTAACCAATTTTACATTTTACAAATGTGCTGCAGAAACACAAAATTACAGCAATCAGAGAAGATCTAGTGTTAAAAAGCAAAGAGTTAAGATCCGAACAAAAGCAAACGCTTATCTCCACAATGGTGACTTCAAACTTTATTATTCTCAATAAATGTAAACTTCAATAATGACTTTTTGTATGAAAGTCAGACTGGTTTGCAATAAATGAAGATGCTGAGATCTAAAAAGATATGTTTGTGTTTTGTTCTGTTGGGTTTTAAAGGGTTTCTGTTTTTTGTTTTGTGGGTTACCATTGTGCTGAAGAGTAGAGTCTGTGCTTCAGAAGACCAAAAAACACTGATATGCTGCATTTTTGCCTTAAAAGCAATAACTGTGTAGTGATTGATGCAGTGATAGTTTCATTAGCGCATGTGTGCTATTGCTAGCTAGTTTTTGTTTGGCAGCAGTTTCTATCAGTCATTTACGGTGTTTTTTGTTTTTTTTTCTTATGATATTTTAACCATTATATTATAAAATATAATGTTATTATAAAAAGATTATAAAATCTATTAATAATAAATGTTTGGCACTCTGTGCTGCCATGCATTTTACTATTTTTTTAAACATTCATTTTTTTTTTTACAGTGTAGACAAGACACAATATTGTTACATTGCTCTAATAAAAGAAATTGAGATACTGAAATAATTTTTGTAAGACTAATAATAACATGGATTATTACAGGTGTTGTGAATTTTTTCTTAGAGACCAGGAGACGTTTTTGGATATCTTGAAGCAGAAGTTTCTCTTTATTCAGTTACTCGCTACTCTGCACTGCAGTCTTCAAAAAGTTGTCTTCTTCTAACTAAGGCAGTGATACATTGTAGTTTATATACATTTAGGGGGCAGTTCTTAAATCTGGAAACAAAGCACCTGGGTGACAACCCCAAACAAAGCATGCAAATGAAGTATTCAGGTATAGCAGCCTGCACCATTTACACCAGTCCTAATCCAATCATCATAACTACTCGAAGACTGGGCAGAGGTACCAAGAGCCATTACAAACAAAAGGAGAACATCTGAGTAATCTGGCTCATTTGACTTACAATAAGAGAACAGGAACTGGCAGGAACCTCTTGCTACAAACTTTGCTTGAGAGAATCATTTGTCTGATAACACCTTAGTTTATTATGTGATGCTATGTCAGAACATAAGATCAGCATATTTTAAACAGTTTTATCCTTCAGTCCCCCCTTTGAGAGTTTTAATAACTCTCACATAATACAAATTTAAACCTTCATAAATCCATTCTATAGCCTATGTTTGTTAACATTAAGCCCCATCTTCCATTCATGTAACTTTAAATAGTTACAGGCACATATATCTTATTCCGTGTCTTGTCCTAGATTTAATTAGGTGTGATAGTTCTTTTCAGAACCATAACTGTTGACACAGAAAACCATGTAGCGTAAGAGTGGAAGTCCTGACGTCCATGGCGCCTGAATAGCTGTGTAGTCTGTATTTGTCTGTAGTCCATTTCCCACGTAGATTCACTCAGATGACTCTTTGTCCTCGTGAAGCTTGTTCATGGATGTCTGAGGTGATGCTTTACTCCAGGATGCTGCTTTTGAAGACATCATGGCATGTACACATACCTGCAACACAAGAAAACAGAGAAACAGCAGACCAGCAGTATTCATGCATAGACAATTTTAGACTTCTGTTGATCGTATAGTGGTTTTAAGTCTGGTGATCGTATAGTGGTTTTGTTGACCTAGTCTTAAGTCATTTGACACCTATGGACCAGTGAGGTGGGGACAAACTGATGAGGGGAAAAACCTATGAGGAAATCTTCACCACAGGGTTGGCCCCCGAGGCCTGTTGCACTTCGGTTCTTCCCTGGGCTCCTCACTGGCCTGTGTGTCCTAGTCTGTCCCTGTAGTTAGTGTGCGAACTTAACTGTGCAATCACTCCATCCTCTAATGAAACATCAGTCATAGCAAACATCATAACCCATAGAGGAGGGATGAGTGACTGTAGTGTGCTGTAGTATTGTTTTTGGCTGTGAGTGTACTTAACCAGAGTCCCCCAATGGAAGTAAGCCAACTTCCTTTTGTTCTATTTACAAAGAATCTGCTTGTAACTGGAGTATGGGGGTTGCAGATGGAAGTGTTTCAACACCTTCTACCCTACTCTGAGCCCTTTTTCTCGCTCCACATACTTCAACTGCATTTACATTTTTATCTCTTAATCCAGTATTGCTATTGTCCTCTAGTCTACACAAAGACTGTAAGTCAGGATAGCTTTCATCTGACTGTTGGTCTTTTGAATCACTTTTGGTTGAGGCCTTGTTATGGCCCACCTTTTTAGTGAGACAGGACACTCTAGTTTGTAGTTGTTTGTTTTGTTCTTTTAACTTAGCAATACATTGAGCTTGTTCTTGTGCTAAGGATAAGGTAAATTCTCTGTGGCAGCAGATAATGCCTTTAATGTTTTTCTTTCTGATACATGCCCCAAGTACCTTTTTGCATTCTTCAATTGACCATACTTTTTCTGGATCAATACTAAATTTCTTTGTCAAATCCAATCTGACTGACTCTGTCACTATTGAGTCCATGTGCTCTCCTAACAATGATTTGAACTCATTGTCTGTCCATAAAGGGGTAGCTAGTCCACCTTTCTCAGTTGTTGGAATCAACCTAGCATTCCTTCTCAACATTTTGTAATGTTTTTCTGACACAACAATACACTTTTAACACCTCCCTGGCAAGCAGAGGATAAATTTGTTAACACAGAACAACTGTTGTTAACCTTCTCTGGCAAAGCAGAGGAAAACCTAGTTAATACACATTATCATGTATTCAACCTTCTCTGGCAAAGCAGAGGATTCCTGAACATAAACTACTAGCACTTTACGCTAATCTTCTCTGCCTAAAAACAGAGGATAACAGATATTAGCACGTAATGCTAATCTTCTCTACCTGAATAGAGGAAAACTAGTCTGTTGACCAAACCCTGCAGCTGTTTGTTAACACTTCTCTGGCGGCGCAGAGGCTAACCACATATACTGGTCTGTAGTGGTTCTTTGAATAGAGTAACACTCACCAAATCGTTGTTGAGCTGAAAAAGTTTCTGGAATTCAGTCTGGAACGATGTCTGGCGAGAAGCTCTATCCGGGTCACGGCACCAAAACTGTTGTGATTTTTTTCTTAGAGACCAGGAGACGTTTTTGGATATCTTGAAGCAGAAGTTTCTCTTTATTCAGATACTCGCTGCTCTGCACTGCAGTCTTCAAAAAGTCGTCTTCTTCTAACTAAGGCAGTGATACATTGTAGTTTATATACATTTAGGGGGCAGTTCTTAAATCTGGAAACAAAGCACCTGGGTGACAACCCCAAACAAAGCATGCAAATGAAGTATTCAGGTATCCTTCACAGGCCTGTCAGTTGACCTAAAAATTGTTATTTTGAGTCTAGTGCTTTTGACTTTTATAAAATAAGAGTGTGTAAAAATTAATTTCATTTATTCTTTTTTCAGTATGCCAGAGGGTGTTTTGGAGGTGCATGGAGAAGGAAAAGCTGGGTATTCGGAATGGTTGAGATTTTGCCCTCCCGAAAACCAGTACTGCGGTTGGTGGACAAAAGGGACAAGACAACCCTTTTGCCAATCATAGAAAAACATGTTAAAACAGGCAGCATCATTCATAGTGATGAGTGGCGTGCATATTCAACTCTTTCAGAGAGAGGATACCAACACCACACAGTGAACCATAGCATTCATTTTATTAATCCATCGACAGGGGTACATACACAGATCATTGAAAGGGCATGGGCAAACTTCAAAAGGGAAGTGTGGAGAATGTGGCAAACCGGTCAGAGAAGGCTCTCAAAAACCATCTAATATATATAGAATGGACTTACTGGTTAGGCAGAAGATACAGACAGGGAATTATTGGAAGACTTTTGCATGATGTCAGTCAGTTCTATCACTGACTCAATTTCTTTTTTTTTTCTTTCTTTCTGTATTTTTTCTTTTGTTTATTTAATGTTTCTAACCTTGTTGTGTTAACTTGGCCATACAAAATTTCCATGTTTTTTTTTTTTTCCTTTTGTTATATGTATATATATACATATATGTGTGTGTTTGTGTGTGTGTGTGTGTGTGTGTGTGTGTGTGTGTACAGTATCTTGCCATTTCATGTTGTCCATAGTAATGTTGATTGGACAAAGTGATGGCTCTGTTATTTCTTTCCCATTTGGCAGATATATACTTGTACTGTGGTGTTGTTGTTTTCTTGTTCTTAAACCGAATAATTGCCAGTGTCGGTACTAACTGTCTGCTCGGTCTATTGACTGTCTGCTGAACATCCACTGACTACCTGTAATGTAAGAGTCATTCAACAGCATTTCTTACATTTTCACTTCATTTTGATGGGCCTAATGTGACAACAGATGAACAGATGAAAGTACCTGAAAGTATAATTACTGTCTACTGAAAGGTAACTTATATGCAACAAACAGTTAGTAGAGCACTCTTGTAAATAGCTGCAAAAGCAAAAGATCAGGAGTATCCTTATATATGTTGAAGTGATCTTGTGTTGCTACTTACAGACAACTGAATGTAACTGAAAGTTTGTTGATACACTGGTTAACAGCTACATGCTAACTACTAAAACGCTCCTACTTTGCTATATAAAGGTACTGAGAACTTGTTGAGGATTTGTTGCATGTCTGCTAATATGCTGTTGAACATCTACAACCTAAATTAATAACACATTGATAACACTTTACTGACCAAATGTTTAATAGCTGCTTACATGTTACAGACATTGTAATGATTGCTACAGAACATTTAATAGACAATCTACAGATACTACCTTGATGAGAGTAAGTAGATATGCAACTGCAAAATAATTTATAGTTAGCAGACTATCTATAGGGGGACCATCAAAATAAAGTGTTACCCTGCTTTGTTCTGTTTACCCTGGGGGTTATTATTGCTGCTCTCCCCTGCTCATTCATGACATGCTGCTTGGATGGGCAGGGAGTTTTTTTTTGCCCAGAACAGAACCATGCCGCCAAACCAAACTGTATTCTAACTGTCTATCACTTTGATGACAGTGGTCCTGACAAAACTAGAGGTATTTCATACTGCCTGTTGTGAATGTACCCTATCCTATAGAAAACATTAAAAACTGCTAGATCTGATTACTTTTCATTTCATTTAGAAGAAAACAAACATAACCCTAGATATTTATTTAACACAATGGCTACATTAATGAAAAATAAAGCACCAACAGGTGTCGACTTTATGAACTACTTTAGTTCAAAGATTGATACTATTAGAGCTAAAATTGTAACCATGCAGCCGTCAGCTACAGTATCACATCAGATAGTATGCTATAGATCTCCTGAGGAACAAATTCACTCATTCTCTACTATAGGAGAGGAAGAACTGTATAAACTTGTTAAACTTTCTTTTAAGTCACATATTAAACTTAAGGTGGCCAAGAACCGAACATTACATCTTGGTGGTTTCGGTTACAATATATTTATTTGTCTTTAATGCTTCCAACTTGTTGCTTAACTTGAAGGGGTTTTTTTTGTTTTTTTCTCAGTCACTAACCACTAGTGGCTTACACTAGCAACCACTACCTGGGTTACACTAGTAACATGCTAGCAGTGCCAAAATGTTGAAACATGATAATTCATATTAGCAATGGGAATAAAGAGAAGGCCGTAACGAAATCATATATAAAGACAATATACATTTGTCTGTATTGAAGCCTGGACAGTTTTTTTCCTGTTTATGACAGTTAGGGTATGTTGAAAAAATCCCATCTCATGTTCTCCCCCAACTTCAAAATCGTCCTATATCACTGTTTTACCTTTTTTGTTAAGGGTGTGTGGCGTCACTAGTGTTCTCTGTGCTGCCTTTTTGTTTTTTTTTTGTTTGTTTTTTTTCCCCCTCCGTTACTCCGCCCATAAAAATATGACGAATTAAGGAAGACCAATTAGGTGAACGTGTGTATATAGGATACGGTTTAGAGACCGGAAGGAAGGTCGTACCGGCACTTTTGGTTCACGTTCCCTCGGGAGGCAGCTCTTGCGGGTGGATTTGGTGGATTTCCGGGAAAGGTGGAAGAGGTGTGCTACCTGGTTTAGCCTGTTGACAAAGGACATTTCGCTTGTGGATGTCTCGTTGGTTTTCTGGGATTTGACAGGAGGTTTTCGCCATACTTCGAAAATCGGCGTTTTGGAGTCGGGAAAAAGGAGCCGAAACAGGTCGATGTCGCCGATGTTCCCGAGTTACTCACTCCTAGCCATCCGTGCTGCCAGCTTGGTCAGTGTTCGCTCTTATCCATTGTCACACTTATATACATTGCACTCATTGCTCCCTCATATCTAAAAATTCTTTTTTTTTTTTTGTTGTTATTTGGTTTTGTTTCGTTCAGTTTTTTCTCTAAGTTTTGTAGTGGAATTTGTGATACTTACCCTGCCTCATTAAAAGTAAAGAAAATTGCATATAACTGTTTCAGTTGCATTGTCTTTGTTGATTTAAGCTAGCGTTATTTGGTTTTTTTGTTTTTTTTTTTGTTTTTTTTGTATGTAGCGGATGGTGTTGTGTTGTTGTGCTATCCGGGATTACTGTAATGAAAATGTGACCAGTATGTACTTGTCTGGCGCCCGAACATCAATAACTAATTTTTTTTTCTTTCTTTTGAGGTTTTTGTTAAAGTCAAGTAAAGTTTGAGTGCTGACGTCACTAACAGAGAAACGTGGTGTAGCGGTTCGGACACAGCGTCATCACACGGGTGACCCGGGTTCGCTTCCCGCGTCCGACAAAACTTGTTTTTTTTTTTTTTAATAAATAAATTAGCTTTTTTGGGCAACCTCCGTTACAGAAATGGCGCCCGAACAGGGACATGGACTAAACAACCTGGATTTGATGATGTGAAAATTTGTGACTGTGAACATTTGACTCCATGAACTTCTATGTCTGAACTTTTGAGGGAAACTAAACCTTTGTGAAAAGAACATTTATATCATTGTTTTCTGTGTGATTTCTGGGTTGAAAATCTACATACTGTGGTTTAGGAAAGTGTGAAATGTTCATGAAGAATCAATTGAAATCTTTTTGACCTTTTATTAAGAAAGTGTGTGGTAACTTTACTTTGGGAAATTACAAAATCTGTTTTGTCATCTGCTTTGGTTATGTGTTTTGGTTTGATGTTTGGGAAATGTTGTAAGTGATTTTTTTGGAGTGGTACTGTTTTGTTTTGTTTGTTTTTGTTTTTTTTTCGCCCCTGTTGCCCATAACCCAGACAAAGGCCTTACATTTTTATCATTTTTTTATTTTTATTCCCAACATTTCAAGTACATCTACACATTACAAGACATGGCCACTTCCCCTTCCCCATCTTCCACTTGTGTGGATATTGATGCACCTGATGCCCCTAGCATTTCCACTCCAACTTGGCCACTTCCTGTACACACCCAGACCCTTTCAGGATTCCCTCCACGTGCCCCAACCATGTATAACATTTCCACTCCACATAGTTTCACCTATCCTGGAACCCAGGTGCAGATGCTTTCTACTGCTCTTGGAGGCAGTTCTCCTGTGCAACCTCTCTCTTGGCCCTCTCAACATGACAGCATGCAAATTTGTACGTCCATGGATGTTACATCACCTTCGATGGCTCAGCATGATCTGCCTGGCATCCTTCCCACCCCTGGGCCGGGAATTCAACAATTTAATGCTCATGTGCAAGGTAACTGGGACAATTTGATGGAATTCATGAAAAGACAGGAGAAAGCTGTAAATGAGCTTACCCAGGTACTGAAGGCCTCCTCTTCCCACCATGAGAACCAGATATCCGATCTTGCAGTGAAGGTGGAGTCCAACAATCAACAGGTTGTCACCCTAATGACTGCAGCTAAACAACAAGAGGCAGCCGAGACTGACCAATTGATTAAGGCTGTGCAACTGATGATCACAAAGGAAATGCAAAAAATTGAACTGTCCTTCACCTCGATAGTCCAGGATAAGGTGGAACGGCTACGGATGGAGGTCCAACAGGATCTCAAAGTTGTCCAATGTGCACTTCAGACTAGTCTTGATCATGCAACCACAAATCTTCAGCAATGTGAAACACAAATTGACAACTGTCGTACTTGTGTGGTCGAGTTGCAACATGAACTCCAAGTGTATTATAAGCAGAATGTTGAACCACAAACCGAAAGAACAACAACCCAAGTTTTTAGTACTCACCCAATAGAGACTGTTTCCACTCCTTTGCCAGTGCCTCTGGTTAAAAGTGACCACATTAAATTGACATTTCCTACATTTGGGCGGCCTACTGATGATTCTGACCCCCTGTTGTACTTGACCAAGTGTCAAGATTTTCTAGCCCTACATCCTTTATCAGATGCAGATCTCCTGGCTACTTTTCGGACAGTGTTGCATGGCACTGCACGTGACTGGTGGGAAGTCAGGCGCTCCAATATAACTACTTGGAAGGAGTTCGAAACTGCGTTCCTCTCTGCTTTTTTGTCTGAGGACTATGAGGATGAGTTGGCTGAACGTGTCCGCACTAGAGTTCAAGGGGAAAAAGAATCTGTAAGAGACTTTGCATTCACTTATCGAGCACTGTGTAAAAGATGGAGAGCTACGTTAACAGAAAACGAGATCGTCAAAATGATCCTAAAAAATATCAAGCCCTACCTTGCAAGCCAACTGCGCAGTCGTGTTAACACTGTCGAAGATCTGGTTAGACTCGGACACCAACTGGAAAGAGACCATGAAGAACAGCTTCGGTATGAAGGTCGTGTGGGCTTCAAACAACAAGCCAATTCACAAAAACATTTATCTAACCGACCTGCTGAGAAACCGCCTGTTCAGTGTTGGAGGTGTAATGGACCACATCCTCCAAGCAATTGCCCAACATATGTACATGCCCCTCCCCAGCAGTCTTCTGGTCAACAACATTTCACTCATGGAAAGTATTCTCACCACTCTGCAAAATCAGGAGGACGATCCTCTAATAACAATGTAGCAGCTTCTGAAAAAACCCAGGCACAGGTAGGAATTCACACTTCAAGATCAAATGTAACCATGACCATACCACAGCAGCTGGTAGTCCCAATTCGTGTTGGACCCTGGTCGGGGAAAGCGATTTTGGATACTGGAGCAAGCTACACGTTGATTCACGAGAGTCTCATGAAGCAAATTGTAACCCCTGATGAGCTTCAACCTTGGACCGGTGGACCTCTTTACCTGGCGAATGGCAAAGCTGAAAGTCCTTTAGGATGGATAAATATTAATATTCACCTGCACAATAAAGCTTTTACAGTACCTGCTGTTGTTCTCCCCTCTCAAGCTCTTGCTTATGCCATCATCCTGGGTCTGGACTTCATCTTTTTCAGTGGCCTGCAAATTAATGTCAGTGAACAAAAATATTCTTTTAAGTCTGACCTTGCTGACGAACACCCATTTCAACTTGGAAATGCCAGTGAACCACTGAATACCTCACCAACGATGAAGGAAGGGAAAAGAACCGGCAAAAACAAACTAAACTTGACTCTGTTAAGTGCTGTCCCCCCTCCTCAATCTTCCTTGACCATATTACACATGGACAGTGTGGACGATGCAACATTAATTCGAGATGCTGTAAGTAAAGCACAGTTATCTACGGATGGGAAACAACAACTACTTCAGATTCTGGAAAGCAATCCACGAGTATGTACTCATCGAACTGGGCGAACTGATGTCTTGCAACATCGCATATACACCACCTGCCAGGTTCCGATCAAACAACGGCCATATCGATTATCCCCTGTCAAACAACAGGCAATGGAGGAGCAACTGGAGGTAATGTTGAGAGAAGGAATTGTGGAGCCATCACATTCTGCTTGGGCCTCACCGGTAGTTCTGGTTCCAAAGAAAAATGGAAATTTAAGGTTCTGTGTAGACTACCGTAAAGTCAATGCAACTACAGAAAGTGATGCTTACCCTCTTCCAAACATTGCAGAGATTCTAGAATCACTCTCTGGGGCTTCCATTTTCTCTACCATAGATCTCAACAGCGGATACTGGCAAGTGGAAATGGATCCTGACAGTAAAGCCAAGACTGCATTTATTGTGTCTGCAGGTCTGTATCACTTCAACGTAATGCCCTTTGGATTAAAAAACGCACCTGCTACCTTCCAGAGGCTGATGGAGACAGTCCTGTCAGAGTTGAGAAAGAAAATATGCTTTGTCTATATTGATGACATTATCATTTATTCCACCTCAGTGGCCCAGCACTTCTGTGACCTGAAAACCATTCTCCACAGGCTGGAAACTGCTGGTTTGACCATTAACTTGAAAAAGTGCAAGTTTTTTCTTTCAGAAATCACCTTTCTGGGACACGTCGTAAGCAATAAGGGCATCACAGCTGATCCAAGCAAAGTTGAGGCCATTCGTGCCTTTCCTGCTCCTAACACCTTGAAAGAAGTTCAGAGGTTTCTCGGATTGGCCGGTTGGTACCACCGGTTTGTGCCGAACTTTTCTAAAATTGCTGAGCCTCTTAATTCCCTGAAGAAAAAGGGGCAGGTGTTTAAATGGACAGCACAATGTCAACAAGCGTTTGACCAGTTAAAAGCATGCCTCACCTCACCCCCCATTCTAGGCCCCCCTGATCTTCAAGTTCCTTTCATTGTATACACAGATGCCAGTGACACTGGACTGGGGGCCATTCTCACACAGAGGAAAGATCTAGGCAAAGAGGAGGTTATTGCGTACGCCAGTCGGACATTAACTGGAGCAGAGATCAATTACACAGCAACAGAAAAGGAGTGTTTAGCAGTTATATGGGCCTTAGAAAAGTGGGAACATTACCTTGAATACAAACTTTTCACTGTTGTCACGGATCACTCTGCTCTACAATGGGTCATGGGATCCACTAAGACCAACAGCCGCCTTATCCGATGGGTCCTGAGACTGCAAAAATTCAATTTCATCATTGAATACCGTAAAGGAAAATTAAATGTCGCCCCTGATGCTTTGTCCAGGTCATTAATCACCGCAAATTCTCCCATCACAGCACTTTATGCCAAGCAAAAGACGGACCAACACCCAGAGCTTCCGGTGACAGATATTGTCTTATGGGAGGAGCAGCATAATGACTGTGAAATAACGAAGTTATTACAAGCAGTGGCAGAAGAACAAAGCCCTCAGATGGATCAATATGAAGTGGTAGAAGACAAGTTATATCATAAAACTCACCTGAAGAATGATCAAATACACTATAGAGTGTATGTTCCTGGTAGTCTCCGTCCAGCTCTCCTGCAGCACTATCATTCACATCCCCTGAGTGGTCACTGTGGAATTTATAAGACCTATAAGCGGCTCCAGGAAGTAGCGTTCTGGCCAGGGATGTGGACTGATGTCAAACATCATGTCAGGGAATGTGTGAAATGCCAAACTCTCCGGCATGATAATCGGAAACCTGCAGGGAAACTCCAACCAATTACTACCACTAAACCAAACGAAATGCTGGGAGTTGATATTATGGGTCCCCTACCCCGGAGTACACAGCAAAACGAGTACTTGCTGGTTTTTGTTGATTATTACTCACGATGGGTTGAGTTTTTCCCCATGCGTCATGCCACTGCTCAAAGTATTGCAACCATTCTCAGAAAAGAAATCTTAACTCGTTGGGGAGTTCCAGACTTCATTCTTTCAGACCGAGGCACCCAGTTTGTCTCATCTGTGTTCAGAGAAGTATGTGAAAAATGGAAAGTGACACCAAAATTAACCACAGCATATCATCCTCAGACCAACATGACGGAACGTGTTAATAGAACTCTCAAAAATATGATTGCGTCATACGTGGACGATAACCATAATAAATGGGATCAGTTTTTACCTGAGATGAGATTTGCAATTAACTCTGCTATCCAGGAAACCACTGGAGTAACTCCAGCAGAATTGCACCTTGGAAGGAAACTGGAAGGGCCAATGGATAAAATTCTGCACGGTCCAGATCTCACTCCTGACACCACCTCCTATGACGTAATCTCTCACATACAACAACTCCAATGTCAAGTGAAAGAGAGTAGTAGAAAAGCCCAACAGCGACAACTTCGGAACTACAACAAAAGAAGACGAGACAGCACTTTTAAGATCAAAGACCGGGTATGGCTTCGAAACTTTCCTCAATCTAGTGCACAAAACAAGTTTAGTGCCAAATTGGCACCTAAATGGAAAGGACCTTACCGGGTTCTGACGTCATTGGGACCAGTGAATTACCGCATAGCGTTGGAGGCCACAGGAGAGGATGCACGCACTGCACATGTGTGCAATCTTAAAATGTGTTTCCCCACAGCTGAACAGTTGGAGGTTCAAAGAAAGAAGAGACTGCAGGATATCTTTCAAGAAACCTCAGATGAGGAGGAATTTTTAGGCTTTTGATTCTCTTCTCCTAACAACCATGGGTTGTTTCATCCTGGGGGGGAGAATGTGGCGTCACTAGTGTTCTCTGTGCTGCCTTTTTGTTTTTTTTTTGTTTGTTTTTTTTCCCCCTCCGTTACTCCGCCCATAAAAATATGACGAATTAAGGAAGACCAATTAGGTGAACGTGTGTATATAGGATACGGTTTAGAGACCGGAAGGAAGGTCGTACCGGCACTTTTGGTTCACGTTCCCTCGGGAGGCAGCTCTTGCGGGTGGATTTGGTGGATTTCCGGGAAAGGTGGAAGAGGTGTGCTACCTGGTTTAGCCTGTTGACAAAGGACATTTCGCTTGTGGATGTCTCGTTGGTTTTCTGGGATTTGACAGGAGGTTTTCGCCATACTTCGAAAATCGGCGTTTTGGAGTCGGGAAAAAGGAGCCGAAACAGGTCGATGTCGCCGATGTTCCCGAGTTACTCACTCCTAGCCATCCGTGCTGCCAGCTTGGTCAGTGTTCGCTCTTATCCATTGTCACACTTATATACATTGCACTCATTGCTCCCTCATATCTAAAAATTCTTTTTTTTTTTTTGTTGTTATTTGGTTTTGTTTCGTTCAGTTTTTTCTCTAAGTTTTGTAGTGGAATTTGTGATACTTACCCTGCCTCATTAAAAGTAAAGAAAATTGCATATAACTGTTTCAGTTGCATTGTCTTTGTTGATTTAAGCTAGCGTTATTTGGTTTTTTTGTTTGTTTTTTGTTTTTTTTTGTATGTAGCGGATGGTGTTGTGTTGTTGTGCTATCCGGGATTACTGTAATGAAAATGTGACAAGTATGTACTTGTCTGGCGCCCGAACATCAATAACTAATTTTTTTTTTCTTTCTTTTGAGGTCTTGTGCGGTTCGGACACAGCGTCATCACCGCGGGTGACCGGGTTAAACTTCCGTCCGACAAACTTGTTTTAATAAATAAATCAGCTTTTTTGGGCAACCTCCGTTACACAAGTTTCTGTACTTGCTTTGCAGCAGCAATAATCAACAACAACGGCAATAACCATCAGCAGCAGCAATTCAGCAGAGCAAATCTATTCCACCAAGAAAATGCACTACCATGCTAAAATCTTTTATAATTCTGTGTTATCTGTGTTATTTAAGCTAACCATTTTATGCACTTTATTCAACATAGAAGGTGTTAAATGTGAAATGTGTGATTCACTCCTTTCTTAGTGCTTTGTAACGTCTCCCTCCATGGCCCTGCCATTTTTAAAAAAGGTGGAAATCTACCATGGTTGAGACTCTGCTGTCCCACACTGTGAATGGGGTCAAAGTCCGCAGCAGGGCCCCACAGGCCCGGTACACCTGTCATTACTCTCATACAGCGACGTCTAATGAGGTGGAGCCCAGCGTAATTCCTGAGGACACTTTGCTGTGTCTCCACAGTGGGCCTCTGATCTTTCTGCTCTCAGAAACAAAGCGTTCGGAAAGCCTCCTGCCTTCAGCTCTAAGGGCCCTGTAACAGTCACTGATTCGGGTGAAGTGTGCTTGAGCAGGTCAGCCCATTGCCATTGCTGATTGGCCCCTTGTAGGACTCTGGTGGTTTGGCAGGGTGTTAATGAAAAGCAGCCCTCTTCAGTGCCTGGCTGTATTAGTGACACAGCAGCAGGTTAGCAAGACGACAGAGTAAAGTGACACATTCCACAAATTAGCAAAGGCTATTATAATGTCAGGAATGGACTGATGTTACTTGACAAGCAAGGAGAACAAAACTGCATTAAATATGAGTGACTAACTACAAGAGAAAATGCATTTTTTATACTCAGAGACCATGCTGTAGAAGCTACAGCAAGCTTCACTGTTCCTACCCTTGCGAAAATGAACTGTTTTAATGCAATTGCAGTATTCTAACGATAAAAGTGCAGTTTTATGTATTGAAGTATGTAGTAAATGCAGTGCTACAGTGAAAGTGCTTTAAAAATGTAGTTCTTAGATGTTATACTGTAGTGTATTTGCAGTTTAGTGATGGAAAGAAAAAAGTTTATACATTGCAATCCTGAGAAATGCTGTAGTTTTGTAAAATAATTGTGTTCTTTCACAGAAGTATTTCATTCCAAGATAAAATTTCCATTCTTCTGCAAAAACATGTGTTCTCTCACAAAATATTGCAAAATATTGCATCCCACCTAGGAACATTTTCTCACAAAATGTACATTCTCTCACAACTTTGCATTCCCTTGTAAAAGTATTGCATTTCCCCAGTAAAACTTTGTATTCTCTAACAAAACAATTGCATTATCTTGCAAAAGTATTCATTCCCGCCAAAAATTTATTTTCCCCCCTTCTATTCATTCATTAACTCATTCATTCATTCATTTACATTGTCATGTCCCTTTAGGACAGTGGTGTCCAGTCCTGGTCCTGGAAGGCCAGTGTCCTGCAGAGATTAGCTCCAAACCCAGATAAACACATGAACTAAGGTAGTCAAGGGTCTTCAAGATTACTAGAATCTTTGAAGCAGGTATGTTGGGACAAGATGGAGTTAAACTGTGTAGGACGTTTAAAAGGAAAAATGCAGAAAGTTTCCTGTGACCGGTAGGTTTAGGTGTAAGTTTGGTGTAGGGCAATAGAAAATATGGTTTGTGCAGTATAAAAACCATTGGAGAGTCCTTACAAGGATAGCTGACCAGATGTGTGTGTGAATATTTCATATACAATATACATCGTTCTCAACAATCTCTCTAATATTTCCAAGATTTTGGGTTGCTGATATTCAGGTATTTTCAATGTGCACAGGTACATTCATGTATATCATCTTATAAGCGCCAACTGTGACAATACCATGATACGGGAGCGGTATTAGAGGGCAATGGCACTGAAGATTATGTATCATGGTATTTACAGTGGTGCAGCCAAGAATACAATGGTGCTGTCATGCACTTAAAAAAGGGTGTAGAATTTACTTTGAATCAATTTTCACTCAGAAATTAGTACATTTCACAGATAATTACAAAAACACTTTGAATTAAATGTGAAACATTTGAAGGGGGCATGAACTGAGAAATTACAATTCCCTTGATTATTTGACATTTAAAAGGTCATCGTACTATACAAACATTATGTAAGTTTCAAAACCAAAAGTTTGTCATTAGTCTTAATGACAAAAGCTTATACTGAAGTCATATTGAAGCCAGTCTGAAGACATGAAGACAGGTTATGAAATGTCCCACTCTGTAATGTAATACAGTGGCCAAACATCGCCTCTGCAGAAGAAGATCAACGGCTGCTGCCTGTCTTTGCAAGATCCTTATATAGCCCTATCTGAACAGTAACTGTTTCTCATGGGGTAGTTGTTTTATTGCCGTCTGAATACAAAATGTTGTGTTTATGTCTCACCACCCATGTAAAAATCCTGGCCGAACTACCTACTGTTTTTGACAAACACCAAAGTCGTGTTGTTTATGAGAAGAAATCAATTCAAAATCCAATGTTTAATACTTTTTTAAACACTGCTGAACACCATATGGTAACTGTTGTACTTCACTGTAATTTGCATGCATATTTATTTCTGAAATGCTGGAAAGGATTGCAGAAATGAGTACACCCTAATTCAGCAAATGTATAATATTCTAGTACTTAGTATGTCCTCAAGAACTTTAAGTATACTGCTCTGACCCTTCTTGGCACTGAGAGTACAAATTCATGACAAATTTTTCACATCTGTCCTGTTTATCTCCTGGAGGACAACCTCCTTAAATGCCCTGGCCTTTAATGGGGAGTTTTGCTCAGCTCGTCTCTACAGAATCCCCCACAGCTGCTCAAGATTGAAGAGTGAAATACATGTCCACTGAAGGATTTTCACCTTGGGAGAATGAATATCATCATTGTCATGCTGAAAAAATGTCCAATAATGCAGGGAATGAGGGGAGAGTAACATCTGCAGTTTCAGTTTTTTGTACTACATCACGCAGTGGTGTGTGAATTCATGACAGCATTGATAAAGTACAACTCCCTCCCACCTTCAGCACTCATACATCCCTATAGAAGAGCTTTACTACCACTGAACGTCACTGTGGGCACCAGGCACTTTTCACTGTACTCCTCCTCTAGCAACACCAGAACATTTTAGATGCTTTTGGATCTGAAATGATTGACTTGGTCTCTTGAGACCAGAGTATGGATTCCCAGAAGTCTATTTTGGGACTCAGTATAAGCTTTTGTCATTTTTAGGGGCGCTTCAGTCCCCTTTAAATTTAATTTGGAAATTGCAACAGACTTCTATTGGCTCCTCCCTGTCTTTCAGTGTGTTCTTCAAACCGCAGACCGCGGTGGCGCAGAGGTATGTGTTTATCGATAGATTGTTATAATATCTTCATCTGTGCAGTTAAAATACAGTTTACAAAATGTCATGGGGGAGCAATCGGTTCCCCATCTACTATTTTACACAATAATAAAAATTACATTTGTAAACAAAATTAATTTTATTTCTAGCAGACAATCATGTGATTGGCCACGTGAGCAGCACGTTCCCGGGTTCGTAGGATCACAGAACTCACTCCTCCACTGTGAATAAATTGCCACCTGAATCCATGAGTTTTATCACTGAGGTGATATGTAAAGTTATTTTTACAGACGTCCATATGAAAAGCAATTACCGTCCGAATAGGGCTTATGTCAGTAAAAACTCTGCCTTTTGTTCACTACATTTTACAGTGGATTTGTTTACAAACAAGGCACAGTTTGACGTAGGATTTTCAGAAAGATTGAAACAGGGGACAACAGGGGCATCAAAACAGGACAGAAAATATCCTATTACGTCTAAATTATGTTTTTGATTTTGAAAAATCTTGATAACATTATAACTGGATCTCAGAGAACAGTACAAAATAATAAAAACGGCAGTTAATGAACCCTTTAAGTAAAAAGACTGATTAGTAGTAGTTCTTGTAAAAGATTTCTTTCCTTCATTCATTATTTTAACAGTCCAACACCATGTCCATTGTAATACTCAACAAACTTAGCAGTGTTAATTCAGCTTGAATAGAAATGTAAGGTCTTATATGTAGATATAGAGTTAATTTAACACAGCCACTCAACTAAACTAAGCCACTCACTCAACAACACTGAGACTCCACAGGGTTGATAGTAGGGAAATAATTGCTTGGTAACCTTCTTAGATGGTATGTATGCACCTCTCTCATTATTGCCTAGAGACACACTCATTAAAGAAATCAATGGGGAATTTCTCTGAGAGGACCCTCGAGATTCCAGCTGATCTCACTGATTCATGGATGAGAACGGCTGAAGAACTCGCATGGAGAACACAACCGCTTCATCTGGAGTACAAACTGCCTTATGTGCATGGAAAAGTCGGTATAGAAGAGGCATAAAATAGCTAAAGGATAAACCACAGCACCAAATGTATGTGTGTGTTACACCCAGTTTTGCTTCATTGTTTCTTTTCCTCAAAGCTAGTTCTCAGCTATTTTCTATTCTGTTTGCTTTGTTTAAAATTCGCCGGTAGAAACACTTTATGCATGTATCTCCTAACAAGGTCACAGAATGTGATACTCTTCTTCCTCCAAAACAGGAATGATATTGGTCTTAGTAATTCCAATTATATCCCAATTTGTAAGGATTATGTTTCTTTTGAAGTGTGTTTGAAA
>VONZ01001213.1:0-189804 GCA_012976165.1 Labeo catla
ACTAGCTAAAACCAGCCTGGCCAGGCTGGGAGACCAGCTAAAACCAACTACTTCCAGCTACTTCCAGCTTAACCAGCTAAAACCAGCTTGGCCAGGCTGGGAGACCAGCTAAAACCAGCTACTTCCAGCTTAAACCAGCTAAAACCAGTCAACCAGCTTAAGCTGGTTTTAGCTGGTTTTTTCAGCAGGGTGTCCAATGTTTTTTTCTTCAGAATCATAAGAGAACCACAACTTCCATTTAAAAAAAAACAACAACAACAACAACCCAATTTATCCAGAATCACGCAGCTCTATTTTGCAAACAGCTCTTAAGCGAATCTTGTTTTTATGTAGCCTGTTGATTTTTGTTCATGGGTTTCAGCTGCAACTACATGTTTAGCAAACAAAGAAACAGAATAAATATGCTTGATATCATCTTTTATTCACATTGGAATCGAAACTGGGAATCGAAAAGAGTCAGAATTGGAATTGAAAATATTCTAACGATACCCAACCCTAGTGGGTAGTCAGTTGCAAGCAAGTAAGATGCAAAATCGATCTCTTCACCACTAAACCAGTAATGTGGATGGAGAATAGCTTTGGCTGCCTTTTGGAACCAGCGGAGGTCTCTGCAGCCTTGAACATTTAATTGTTCTTTTCCTTGCCAGCATGGTCCATAGTTCATGTGCCTTGTTTTACACCCATAATTGGTAGGTAAAATGCCGGTTTACTTTACAACCCCCTGAGGAAAAACAATACCTTTATTAAAGTCATCACCTCATTTATGTAGCATTTAGTACAACAGAGATTTTTTTTTTCAAAGCAGCTTCACAACAATAGTCAGTGATGCAAACTTTATCAACTTAAATTCAAATTTACCTCTAAACAACATTATTGTAGTGTAATTCACCTCAAGCCAGTTCAGTTTTGTGTATCAAGTAAGCTTAGTGATTTAAAAGCTTTATATTGTAACAGACAAAACATTGCATGTTTTTATTATTGTATTTTGCATCTCTATTTTTGTTCATTTCCTACTGTGTTGTATTTGGGCCACATGTAGTGCCTCTAGGAGCAGCTTGAGGGTGCTATTGCCTGGAGGTATTTGAGCATATAAGTTCATATAAGGGTATGTTTATAGGCACCTGTGGGAATATAAAATAGGGTTTAAAGAGCATTTGTTTTGTGAAGAGAGTTATTTTTCAGTACACGTCAAATATCTGTTGAACCCCTCAGAGTAACATCAGGAGGTGTTACAATATATTAAACTGTGCCTTTACGTGTATTTATTTCTATTAATTTAGTTTAAAAGTAACTCTATATTAATATATTATATGAATTATAAATTATAATTCATATTATATAAATAGGATGAATATTTATTTTTCAATAATCTGTGTCTCCAAAGTTCTTTTACTGTAACCTTGTTTAATCTATAACAAGACATGTCTTTTTCACACACCTAGTCAAGTTTGGGTTTGCACTCTCTAACCTAAAATAAATCTTATCTTGGTAGCATTTAAAACCTTCTTTGTGAAACAGGCCTTCAATTTATTTTTTGATGTTCAATGATTGTTATAGTCAATATGCAACAACATTTTAGTTGTCAGTCTATATCAGGGGTGCCCAAACTCAGTCCTGGAGGGCCAGTGTCCTAAACAGTTTAGCTTCAACCCCAATTAGACAAACCTGTAACAGCTAACCAAACACTTACAATGCATAATGGAAACTAAACAATTCAGTTCACAAACAGTAACAAATATCTCACTGGATGTGCTGGAAAAAATGTACTGCTTTGACTATCTACAGTGTAGTCAAAAGTGTAGAAAAAACAACTTTTTGACTTGGTGTCAGTGGCTGTCCTTCTTTGGTGGTTTGTCGTCATTTCACTGCAGCCTGAATAATTCACATCACATTCAGTAACAAATATCTCACTGGATGTGCTGGATTTTTTTTTTTAACTGTCTCCATCAACAGGCAGGTAAATGGCAAATGTGTTGAATGATACCGTTTCTGACTTGGTGTCAGCGACTGTCTTTGTTCCTTCCTTTGTGGTTTGGCGTCCTTTCTCTGCAGCCTGAATAATTAACATCACAATCAGAGACAAATTTCTTACTGGATGTGTTAATTTTTTTTACTCCCCTGACTATCTAAAGTACAGGTAAATGGCAAACGTGTTGAAATCATACACTTTACGCTTGGTGCCAGCGACGGTCTACATCATAAATTGAGATGTGTGTTGAGTAACCATTTCTGATCATTAGAAATAGTATGTAGGGAAAAGGAACCCCCTGTATGTACCTAGGCCTCTTTCGTTTGCTCTCGTTAAAATCTTTGAAATTCCTCCTCTGAAACAGCAAGTATTTTGCATTCAGTATAATGAACCTGTAGGTAAAATATGAATAAACATTCAAGTGTTAAATAAATACATGAAACCCATAAAACAGTATTAATGATTAAGCATTCCGAATAAAAAAATACGGTAATGAAATATGTTTGGTGTCTTCAGACTCCACTATTTGATTACCCTGAGCATCCCTGGCATGCAAAAGTCTGGGAAAGTTTTGGTCACTGCTGGAAAGGGTTCAAATATGCAAAAGATGCTGGAAAACTGAAAGAGTTCCCCAAATGCACACTGACAGTTCTTTCACAAAATAACAGTCCTTTAAATTAGCCTTTATCTTCTTCCATTTCTCACTATGTGTATTAATAGACCTTCACCAACATCAACGTGTATGATAGAATGTTTTAAAATTGAACAATAATCAAGAAATGTTTTTTTTAATTCTTGATGTATAATCAATAATGCAAACTATTTTCGTGTACTTTTTGATGTACTGTGACAAAGTGTGTCATTTTATAGGAAAGACTGAGTTTGGTTATCACAGGGAAGTTGTCTCAATCAATCCCCCCCCCAAAAAAAAAAACCCTCGACTTAAAAATCTAAATTACACACATATGTTACAATTGAAGAGTTCAGATACAAAAGCCTCTAAGTGCCATCTGAAATTTAAATCTAAAATTTGCGTTTTTGTCAGGCTCCTATGTGTAGGCTCAGTAATTTTACTCTAGGAGCCTGATAAAAATGCTCATTTTAGAAGAAAATTTCAAATTAGAGGTTTTTGCATCTGAACTCTTCAATTGTTTTCTTTAGCAGCTGTTGGATTCAAACTATTAATCAAAACTCTTACAACAGTGTCTTCAGTCCTGCTCCTGGGGACACACTGTCCTGCAGACTTGCCCTACTCAAATACACCTAAACCAGCAAACAACAAACCATGTGCTTCAGGATTACTTGTAGAAAAAAAAAAAGGTTGGAAATAAATTCACAGGACAGTAGGTTCCCAAGTGTAGGACTGAAGATCTAGACAACAGTTCATTTCAAATTTCAAAATAACATTTATGTACAGAAGTGCATACTATTAAACCACACTTTTATATAATGCAATTTATACAATTTATTGATTACAATATTGTTAGCCAAAATAATATGTTGATATTTTTGTACATAATTTTCAAAAATTTCCCAGTTTCATAAATTTCATAAATCTTACTATATATATTTTGCTGTTACCAAATATGATGTGTAATGGAAGGTTCCAAAAAAAAAATAAAAAATACTTAAACCAACCTAGAAAATTACACTGGAATAAATAACAAGTAGCCCCAGTCTCTCCTATATATATATACACTACTGAATTAAATAAATACGTACATCACAGTTTTCTGAAATTTGTTCAGAGCTTTGATAGGTAATAACAGCAGAAATGTTCTCTGTAGGAAAGGGTGTAAAGTTAGGGACTTGGAGTCTTTATAACAATGGGGCCAGATTAAACATATGGACAACTGGGTCAAGGGGTACCACACAATACATTTTTGCCTGTTCAAATCTTTTTGAGTTTTCGATTTAGTGGCTATTAAAAACTTTGTGATACCACATAGTAAAGCCGCCTGTGTGGCAGTAGTATGGATGTTATTTATACTGGAATAAATATAACGATTAACTTAAGTTGCCACTGAGGACAACTGAGAGACTCAAACACAACTATTAAAAAAGGTTCAAATATTCACTGATGCTGACCGAAGTTCGCCACCCCTGCTATAGCTCAGAATTTAGAGATGGAAAAATTACACTTCACAAATACTTGAAAAATGGGTTTAATAGGAAAGATTGGGTTCTTAACTGATGATGAAGAATTGACAGAACAGCCATCAAGTGTTAAACAGTGTTTAAGGTTACTACATGCAGAGATTTTTGATGATAATTTTCATGATAATTCTGATAATTAACACCCTGTTTTTTTTTGTAAAGTTGTGGCCTAATTGTTAGAGAGTTGGACATGTAACCCATGGGTTCGAGTCTCAGTTCCAGCAGGGTTTGTAGGTGGGGGGAGTGTACAGAATGTACAGTGCTCTCTTTCAGCCTCAATACCCCAACTGAGCTAAGACCGCTGAGCAAGGCACTAAACCCCCAACTGCTGCCCACTGCACCGGGTGTGTGTGTGTTTGTCCTAGTCCTGGTACTGAGCCTTGTGGTACTCCATACTGCACTCATGACTAGTATGATACCTCTTTATTCCCTGCTACGAATTGATGACAGTCAGAAAAGTACGATTTGAGCCATGCCAATGCACTTCCACTAATGCCAACATAATTTTCTAGTCTATTGACCTTATTTCTATGCCCCATGATTCCTTTTTCCAGCGTTTTCCATAGTATCGGTCATAAACAGTGTATAGTAGCAGGCACATAGTGGAGTGGAGTGGTATTCATCCAGGCTCATCAAAATCAGCACCATATCCCTCAAGTGTGTCGTCCACAGAAGGCTTCCCCAAACTTTTCAAGAATCAATCAGAATTTAAAACTTATGTCAATTCCTCTGTGATGGTGCCACTATTTCAGATACAGACGGATGGTCGCCTTCAGCGGTGTTACAGATTAGATGTAGAGAATAATGTGTCTTCTCAAAACCAGTGTGATCTACAGATACCACATACAGAACATAGTACAACACTAACCTGTGTCTCGCTTTTTACTCAAGTGGAGAAGTTGACCAAAGAGACCCAGGGACAGAGTGCATCACAACTGTGGCATGATGCAAGGAAGCTGTGACTGACTGTGAGCACAGCAAAGAGAATTCCAAAACGGAGCACTACACTGTAAACACTGTTTTTTTTACGAAAAAGTGACGTCATCGCTGAACGTGCACTCAGGCGTTTCAAACAGATGCACAGAAGTTCGCGCTCTCAGGGCGAACTATTTGGATGGCTACAAACATATGCAAGTATTCAGCTGTTTCAAATAACGTTGCTGTCTGTATATATATATATATATATATATATATATATATATATCGGCTACACTCACGCCATTCACCCACGTTAGGTTTACCAGTTAATGTGTACAGTTTTTCAGAATATTTAGAATAGAGCTACCAGTTAAAAGTATACAAACATATCTAAATTTCTCTAACATCAGGATATTAAATGATGCACCACACATGAACATTTTTAATCATATTAAGTCATGTATTTTTTCTATACGTGTAGTCATCTGCAGGTTATCTGGTGAAAGTGCGTGTTCTATCTTTTTTCTGTGTGTTATGGATAGTTTTCTTCGACGTTTTGATGCATAAAAGTAGTCTGAACTTAACAGGCCTATCCGGTCCATCTGTCCACGCTGTTCTTGCAATTTCAGTTCCCAAGGTGAGACACAAACATTTTTGTAACATAATCCTTAATTTTGTTTAATGAAAATTGCCCCGTTGACGCTAAATGTTTACGTAAATCTGAAGGTCACTGCCAGTTGAAATTCATTTTTTTGTTAAAGTGATAGATAAGGTTGTCTTTTGTTTGGATGCATACTTTTTGGGAATATTAAATGATGCAGCGCACATGCAGTCTGTATGTTAGGCCTTTCTGTTTTGTTTTTTTTTTTAAGTTGTGTATTATATAAATATATACATAAAGTACGCTGCAGGTTATTTGATGAAAATACGTGTTCAATCTGTTTTATTTGTGTTACGGGTAGTTTTCTTTGACGATTCGGTGCATAAAAGTCGTCTGAACCTAACAGGCCTGTCGAGTCCACGTTGTTCCCGCAAATCCAGGTCCTCAGGTGAGACAAGGATGTTCTTGTAAATATAATCTTATTAGACTAACATTAAAAAGTTGCCTCACTGATGTAAGTTTTGTAAATTTGAAGTTAAATGTTATTTCATTTGAATTAGCCCTAAATGTTTTAGGATTGTCACTGCCTGTTAAAATTTTTTTAAAAAGTGCCAAAAAAGGTTGTCTTTTGTTTTGAAAGATTGTTACAAAAAAAAGATATTAAATGATGCAGTCGTCCACGACCTTGCGCCGTAGGAAAACAATAAAGTGGACGTGGACAGGCAACAAAAAGTTCAATGTAGTAGGAGTCTCAGGCGGAGGACGGACTCCCGGGAGGAGGACAACAAACAGTCCAGGGTGGTGATGACGGAGGGTTGAGCCAAGTAGGAGACAGAAGTGTCCAGGGTGGGCCTGATGGAGGGTTGAGCCAAGGAGAAGACAGAAGTGACCCGGAGCAGGAGGAGCCAGGTGAGACCCAGATCACAGCCACGAAGGTAGTCCACGGTGGAGCCGATGGAGGGAGGAGCCATGGTGGAGGAATGGCTGACAACTCCAGGGGGCCGACCGACGGCGGTGGAGCAGGTGGAGATGGAGCCCGAGGCGGAGACGGAGAGCCGAAGATCCAGGGCAACACCGAGGATCCGGAGGGCCAAGGCGGAGCCCAAGGCTCTGGCGACCGAGGCAGAGATCCGGAGCGACAGCGGACCGAGATGGAGCTGTAGGGAGGGAGGAGCCCAACGGAGCCGGTGGGACGTAGTGACGAGGTGTAGCCGAAAGAGTGGAGTCCTGAGGCGATGGCAGGACGACGACCGACCAAGGCGGAGCCGGAGGGACGATGGAGCCCGGTGGAGCTGATGGACTGACGGGCGACGATGGAGATGAGGGAGCTGAGAGCCGGGGTGGAGCCGCTGGGTAGAAGGGCCGAGGTGGAGTCCAGGACTCAGAAGCTGGAGGCGGAGACAAGAGATCCTCCAGCCATGACACCGATGGAAACTGGCAGACCCGCGGCGAATCCACCGCACAGATGGTGGGCTGAGGGTGAGTAGCAGGGCTGTCAGGAGACAGCGGTGGTGAGGCTGATCCAGCAGGGCCAACAGGAGGAGATACCACAGGGAGGGTGGGTAGGAGATCCAGGCAAGAATATTGTTCAGAGCAGGCAGGAAGTTCCACATGTATATCCTCAGTGAAATTCGTTAAGTCCAGTTCAATTTCTAAAAGTCCCAGTTCCAGACATCTCTCACCCTCAGCGGTGCAGTGGGCGGTGCTGTCCTCAGCACCCTCACGCTCCACTGGAACATCCCCTGTTGCGGGCATTCTGGCCGGCTCTCGCACCTGGTCGGACTTGATAGGCTTCGGCTCCGTAGCGTTCTCTAGCGCTGTCACTCCTAGTGGTGATGGCTTTGTCGCTATCGGCTCGGGCTCTCCGTCTGCGGTGGGCTTGGGTTCAGTCTCCGTGAGTCGGGGTGGTGGTGGGCTGGGCTCTGGGTCTTGTTGCAAGACGACTGCGAGGTGTGGCTGAATGAGATCGCTGTCCTCCTCCGCTTCGCCCAACGTGAACGTCTATCCGCTCATCCACAATGCGAAGTTTATGTAACTTTGTGGAGTCCAGCAGGGATCTCCGTGGGGCATGACGAAGCAGAGGTCATCGTCCAGACCACACCTAAATCCCTCCATCAGGCAGACGTCATCACAGCGGGCACGGTGGCAGGTGTTGACAAACTCCTCCACGTAGTCCACCAGGTCCCTGCCATTCTGGAAGATGAAGATGGTAATTCCTCCCAGAATGGTGTTACCCCTCCTTGGAACAACGTTGATTGAGGCGATGTTCATATGGCAAAAGGGAAAGAAAAAACTGGTGAAAACAAAAATAAAACACGGGAAATCTTGTCTCTAATTTATTTGTTTAAGTCAGACCTTCTGTCACGGTTGTGTAGAGTAAGACGAGCAACGACGGAATATAACTAAAAGTCTTTAATAATAATAATCCACAAACAATAACTCCAGGCAGACACAGAAAGGAAACACACATGCCAACATAACGTTAAAGTCCGACGACAAACACCGAATTAAATACAACTTATAAAGGGGTGCTAATGATACAAGGACAGGTGTGGGTGATTAACCAATAATGACTTAACAAGAAACGGAACAGGAAAAACCATATAAGGACACGAGGGAGAAACCAACAGAACAGTCCAACGGGGTATGACAAGGGCAAACCAACACAGAACGGTCCAAGGGGTCTGACAAAATGTTTATTTATTGCATCTGACGTTTAGGTTTTATTTATATTAATTTTTTTTTTTTTAGGATCTCTGCCGAGCAAGTTGAAAGTAACAGTTACAAAAATTGGGACAACTTACAGGTAAATTTGTCTAAGATTTTTGTTTGGTGAATTAGAGGGATGGCTTGGGACTGTAAGCTGTGTACAGCCTCATTTCAATCCAGAACACACTTGCTCACACACATTCGACTGCAGCATAGTCATTATTCAAAAGTTAGTCCGTTGCCATGTTTACATAAAGACTGTTCATTTTACTCATTTAATGCCCTGAAAACCCATTTATCTCAATATCACATAGGAGACAGTATTACACAAGAGGCTCAAAACTCAGGAACCTTTATTTTTTATCTGTCCAATTTGTTTTTTTAAGCAGCCGTTCTCAGACACTACTCTCTTCAGGCACCTGAGAGTCCATTTAAAAAGCCATGAAGTGGCTGAATATCCATACAAGAATTGCCAATTTAAAAGTAATGTGTACTCGTCATTCAATTCACACAAGAGCAAGAACCACCAATTTCACTCCACCTCAGATTATAAGGATGGTCTAATAGTCAGTCAGGAGTCAGATATACCACAGTGCTCTCATGCTATGGCATCTGACACTACAGAAAATGAACCTGGCCCAAGTAATGACAGCCTTGATGTAGCAGAGATGTAGTGTGATATTGACAAGTTGTAATTTGTCATTATTTTTGAAGATGCAAAGCATCCTCCATGTCTCGGACACAGCTTCACAGGAAATCATTTAACACTTGAATGAGATATTTTCCTTATCAAAGCCAATAGTAAAAGAGACCTTAAGAGAGACTCTTCAGAAACATAACTTGGCTGTTTCTAGTTCTGTTCTGGATGAACTAACTGAGGCTGTTATGGACTGCAATGTTGTAGTTAAAGCCACGTCAAAAGGCTCAGATTTGTCTACTGCAAAGCACAGAAAGGTCTTTGTTGAAAAAAATTACCCTCTGGTAAAGCCTGTTCAGTATGACTTGGAGATGTCAGGGAAAAAAATGGTTTATGTGCCTATTCTTAAAATGATTCAGGAGCTGTTCAAAAACACGGATATTCTTCACAAACTCCAGGAGTCTGTTAGTTTACCTGGTCACTATACATCCTGCTGTGATGGTTCATATTTTCAAACTAACACATTGCTTTCATCAGGAGAGTTCAGTCTGCCACTCCAACTATACATTGATGAATTAGAAATAGCACACGGACTGGGAGGCTTCACAGAATCATTTAGATCTGAGTATGCCTGTAGGTTTTGTTTAGCCACTAGAGATCAGATGAAATCTATGAGTGTAATTCTGGGGGATTTCCCCATGAGAACAGAGACCAGTCATGACATTCATGTTCGTGATGTTCTGCAGAGTGATACCCAAAGCAGTAAGTTTGGTGTAAAAGGAGACTGTGTGCTACGTGAAGCATTGAAACATTTCCACCCTGTCACCGTATTTGCTCCAGACATCCTTCATGACCTCTTGGAAGGTATTGTACCAGGTGAGTTGTGTTTATGCCTTCAAAAGCTGGTTAACAAGAAGTACTTCACTTTAGACTACCTAAACAATAAGATTGAATTGTTTCCATATGAACACACTGACAAAACAGACAAACCACACCAAATACCAAAAACCTGTTTCACAAAAGGTAGTGTTGGTGGAAATGGTCATGAAAATGCCACCTTACTTAGACTGTTTCCTCTGATGGTAGGTAGCAAAGTTCCAGAGGGAGATAAGACATGGGCTATCTTAATGGATTTAACAGACATTATTGAGCTGTCATTATCACCAGCATATGCGGAAGAAACTATCCAGTATTTGCAATGTAAGATCAGTGACCACAGGCAGATATTTTCTGAGGTTTTCCCTGAACCGTGTTTCCACCCTAAACATCACTTTGTGGAGCACTACCCGAATCTTATAAGGTGTTTCGGGCCACTAGTGCATCTCTGGACAATGAGCTTTGAGGGGAAGCACAGATTCTTTAAAAGAGTTGTACATGACACCCAAAACTTTAAGAATGTCACTTCTACTCTTGCAACTAGACACCAGAACATGATGGCATATCATCTAAGCTCACCATCATATTTTAAGCCACATGCACATACTTCAAGTGTCTCTTCAGTGCTAGTCTCAACACAGCCTGATTGTGCTAAGGTGTTCATTCAGGGACAGACAACTACTAGCATAGTGTACACCACATATAGGGTCACCATAGATGGCACTGACTATGCCCCAGGAATGTTTGTGTCTGCAGAAGCCTGTGGTGGATTGCCTCAGTTCTGGAGGATTGATGAAATCTTTCTTGTCAATAACAATCTGTCGTTGTCCCAGGAGATACATCTTGCAAAGGTATTGCTGAAGTTCAACATGGGTAGTTTAATGGGAAATGTTTCTGATCTGTGTTACAAAACACATTTTCAGATGTTGTGCATGTGATTGTTAATTTTTTTTTTTATTACTACTCTTCAGTCCATAGAAAAATGGCAGCTTCTTCCTATTTGATGCTTCGTGTCATTGTTGATGCCAGGACTACTCGGAAGATCACACTCGCCTCCTATCCTGAATCCACCAATGAACTGAAAAATGTTTTAAGAGAAAAACTGGACTTGGATAAAAACTTAAGCATACAATACGAAGACCCAGATTTTGATGGACAACTTGTATCTTTGGTGGACATCAACGAGTTGCCATCAAAAGCTACTGTTAAGCTTTTTTTGATGGAGGAAGTAGTTCTACATCAACAACAGACAGTGAATTATTAACTGATGTTTCCACACCTGAATCTGTTTCAGGGTGGCTTCAAGGCAATTTTCCAGTGCCAACATTTTCTTATAGGTCGAACACATACTTAGAGAAGGAAATTCTGCTTTTGAAAAAACAGGCAAAGTGCTGCAGCTAACCAGAGACCAGAAGCATGATGTCCTTGACAAATTAGCAGCTGCAATCTATAATTTTAAAGCCTACCCAAGTGACAAAGAGCTGTCAAAAGCAGCAGAAGCTCTGGTCAACAACACCCATGTCTGAAAGAGCTGGGTTCAGACACCGGATGGTTTGGATGGAAAACTAGCATCAAATATAAAATGGGAAACTACCGAAACAAGCTGAGGAAAGCAGGATGTATGGAGGTTGCAGTGAACGCTGGAAAACGAAGCAAAAGCAGTCCAGACAATGAACCATCACACTTGAACATAAAAAGGGCAAGACATGCCGAAGTAAACTACTTACCAGACTTACCCCAAGGTCACGATGCTTCAACTCTAGAGCAGCAGAGGGTTGAAATTACAGAAGAAGTTCAGAAGGCTGAAAAAATTGTTGTTGATAAGAAGATGCAGATGACATTTGCATTACGCAGGAATGAGATCATTACCAGTCCATCACCAGTGAAAGAGATCCTTGGACGCTGGCCAGCTCTACGTTTGGAATCACAGGTATAATTAACGTTAATTGTGTGTTTAAAAAATGTATTTAATATTTTCAGTTGGTTTGTGATGTGCTTTTCTTGTCTTCTGTTTCAGGTATGTGCTGAATTTCAGCGCATTACCAACCAGAATTTGACAAACACATTTTACGCAGAGCTAGACCGCCACAGTTTTCGCCTGATGACTTTATATCGACAGAGAGCAGCGAAGACTGGAAAAACTGCTGATGCACTTGCTGAATTTCTTCGGGTTCATGACTTACAGGTATTATCGTGGGATTATTGTTGTTTAATGCTTCAACAGACATTGTTTTGACTGTATATACTGAATATTATCACTTGATTTAAATATATAAGTCTAACTATGACTTGGATTTATCATGTACTAAGTGATGAGTAAACCTTTTTCAGAATTTTTTGTATTTAATTTAGAGCAGTGGTTCTCAAACCTGTCCTGGAGGACCTCCTGCCCTGCACATTTTGTATATCTCCCTAATCAGACGCACCCAATTTAGTTCTTGCAGTCTGTACAAAGAGCTGATGAATGGAATCATGTGTGTAGATGAGGGAGACATAGAAAATTTGCAGGGTAGGGGTCCTCCAGGAGAGAAGACACCTCAAAATTCTTTAAAATATGCACAGTAAGTCACTTATTCTGCATATTTCTTAGGATTATATTGCAGCATTTTTTTTCACACTGGTAAGATAGCATTTGGTAATTGTATTTCAATACTTTTTACATCCAAATTGAAGATGATTCAGAAGAGCCAGATGTTGATGTTGACAGTCGTCCGAGAACTCCCAGACATTGCTTTTAAGTACAAGATTTCGATCATCCTTGAGAATGAAGTTGTCATAACAAACCTTCAGAGACTCTCTGATGCTTTCCTTTTGATGTTTGGCTTAATCTATGCATTGGATCTCTCATATCCAAAAGAGACGGCCAACACATTTGAGTTTATTCAGAAGGTTCTTTTGGGTCTTGATGATGGCAAACTTAAGCCAAGGGTGCTGGCTCTAAAGAGTGACTTGCTGATTCATGCACAGTAATTTTATACTGTGTGCCTGTGTTGTGTTGTTTTCTTTGATATCAGGCATATGTGCAAGATTTCAACAAGACATAAAATTGGTGCTCTGCCTAAAATAAGCAAAAACAAAAAAAGTTCAAAACATTAAAGCTTAATCCTGTTTTGTATTCATTAAGGTAATATTTTAATTTATTATTTTTAATGAGGTGTGCCTTTTTTGTTACACAGAACTGTTGTCACTGTTTTTGTTGGCATAATGGCTGTTTAGGTAATATTTTAATGTATTTTCTTTGACCTGGTGTGACTTTTTGTTGCACAGCACTGTTGTCACTAATTATGTTTGCATAATGCCTATTCCTTTAGGTAATATGACAATTGATTTTCTTTGACCAGGTATGCCTTTTTGGTTGCACAGAACTGTTGTCACAGTTTTTGTTGGCATAATGGCTGTTTAGGTAATATTTCAATGTATTTTATTTGACCTGGTGTGCCTTTTTATTGCACAGAACTGTTTTAATGTCTCATGTTTTATAATAAATTTTTGTACTTTGTTTAATGATTTCAGATTTGTAATTTGTACTGTTAAGTTGTAAAATGTGGATATTTGAGTACAGGAAACTTAAAAAAAAAAACAAGGCAATCAGTTGCCACAAAATATTTAAGTAACATTACTACTACAATTTAAGTTATGTAAATTATATAATTTAATTTAATAACACTTAAAGTTCCTTAAACTAAGTTTAGATAAATTAAAAATTTTGATATATATTTGAGGGATATTTTAATTAAGTGAAATAATTAAAGTTGTCAGTACTCAAAACTTTGAGTTGCACTAAAGTAAAGATGAAAAAAACACTAAATATATATTTTGATTTAAATTAATGTTTATTTATAATTTAAAGGTACTCAAAATAAGTAGCTATATGCTTACTGATGATATTTAAGTTTGCAAACTTAAAAAAATAGTAGCAATCAGTTGCCTCAATTTTTTTGAGTTAGTAGAACTTATCTGGGTTTACAGTGTTCTAACCCACAAAATTCCTGAATGAACACTTGCATCCTACCTTCACTGGCAATACTGCAACCAAATATGGAAAAGTAAATGAGGATGCAACCATACAGCTCATGGAGGCTCAGGGGCACATTGTGGAGAGGAAAGGCCGGGTGGTATGTCCTGACCATCTCTGGTTTGGAGCCAGCCCAGATGGAATTTTAAACTCACAGCTCCTTGAAATTAAGTGTCCCCAAAGTATGCCACGTCACCTACAGAGTTTCTCGGTCGGCCAAATAGTGACATCAGAAGCTTAAAGACCGCCGTTAAGACGTGTAACAAATATTTCAATGCTGTGCTACAAGTGGATTGTGATGAGTTTCACAATGTGGTTGTTTTTGCGGCTGAAAAACACACTTCGTTTCTTCAGGCAAACAAAAACCAAAGTCCCGTGAAACTCAAGTTGTTCAAGCGTGGAGTTAGTGAGTATCCTTTTAGTTATTTTTTGTAATATTTTTGACAGTGTTGGGCAGTAACTAATTACTTGTAATTTACTTAATGTAATAATATTAGTTTTTGCAGTAACTCGTTGTGTAAATAATTACTAACAAGACTTCAGTAACAATATTACAGTTACCATCCATAAAATAGCTTAGTTACTTAGTTACTTTTGATGTCTCAACCCCGTTGATTTAAAATCCAACAATTAAAAAAATATATTTTCATAATTGTCATGACTGGTACATTTATGTGATGTGCAGCAGGCAAGCTTGGAATATGGAAAAGCTTACATTCAGCAGATAGAAATACTGCATTATATTGATTTTGTTGATCTGAACAATGTTGTATAACTTGTAGGTTTACTTTACTCTGGCATTACATCTGACTCACATGCTTGTGATAATTATCACATAATTGTGATATTACTATAATTAAAAATCTTTCTGGAAAATTAAACCGTTTTTTACAAACTTATGTGATTTCACAAAATACATAATGAAATATAATTGTATATGGGTAACAGAGAAGTTACAATCAAGCTACTCATGACAATGACAATAATACAACACTTATATTTGAATGTCAGTATGAATCACTACTGATTGTAGTTATGACTTATGACTGCGATCAAATGTGCATTTTGGTCAAATGATGAGGCAGAAATATGTCGTTAGTAACATTCTAGGAGAATTTTATGCTGAAGATAAACAGTTACAACTTCTGTGGGGTGTGAAGAAAACATAATGTAACTAGTAGTGTATCTAATTACTGTTGCCAGAAAGTAATAAGTAAAGTAACAATATTTTTAAATGAGTAACTAGTAACTAGTAATTAGTAATATATTATGTTCTTTGAGTTAGTAACTAGCTCAACTCTGATTAGTGATTAGTAATATGATTCTTTGTATAGGTAAGGATGCTGATGAGTATGACATACAGTGTGGAAGCAATACTGACATTTCTGTCGTCCAGAAAGTCAGTTTCCCTAGTAAAGTACCACCCTTAAAGTTCAAGACGATATGTGAGGTCAAGGAAATGGCTCTGAAGCAAAAAGTAAGTTATTTATTTTGTGCTATGTGTGTCAGTCTGGTTAACTGGTGATAATTTGTGTATGTTAGTGATTACTATAGATATATTTTATGGTGATGTGTTGTTTTGGTACATGTTTTGTAAGTATATTTAGACACATTTTTGATTTTATGATTTTTAACCAGTTATACTTTTGATTCAACAAATTTTCTTTGGTCTGGATGTGGCCTATGTTAATATTTGGTGTCCATGTTTTTACTAAAAAACTACTGTAACTCAATAGAAAATGAGGGAAAGGATGGAAACTACTGTGGCTGATATATGGACATCATGTGGTATTCTTATATGGTTCAGTTCTATTAAGTGATGGGAAGTATCTTATCCTTCCCAATAGGCAAAGTGGATACTACCTCCAGGTGAGTGAAAAATATTTTTAATATGTGAACTAATGTGACAGAACCATCATTAAAACAAAATATAAGCCATTTTATTTTACATTTACCATGCTTTCACACTGCCACTGGCGAGAGCGTCAAAGTGGCTGGAAGTCACTCATTTTCAATGTGAGCTGGCAGAGAGCTCCGGCAAGAAGCGGCACGGTGCATTTCGGATGATGGGTGCGTTGGGGAGAGTTTTTGGTAATGAGCAGGTAATGAGAGTCAGGTCAATTTTATGGTAATGAGCTATGATGTGGTTGGGCGGCAACCAATCGGAATGTAGAAGTCCAGTGCTTGAGAGGATTCCAGAGAACGCAGTTCTGTAAAGTTTGGTTTTGACCACATTAGTTCCCAAGCAAAATTGAGGAGAAATTGATTGTTTCTGTGGCGAGTTTCCCCATAATCTACGACTTGTTGATGTACATTAACATTATATATTTTCTGTAAATAAGCAGGAATTGCATGCTAACTTTAGTCCTGGAGCATGCAAAACAGTGTTGTTGCTGCAAAATATTCTTGACACATTGACACATATTGGATTAAACAAAAAATAGGTGTAGAGAGCTGTGGGGAAAATTTTTCTGATGGAGACGAGAGGTGTATGTAAAATATTTTGAAATAAAAGCAGTCACTTCTGCCTATTTTTTTTTTTCTACAAGGAAAAACAAAAGTGTTCTGTACCTGGTCTCCTCTCTGGTACTGTCAACAAATTGCTTAGCTGGAGAAAAAAATAATGATGAAGTCATTAGGCTTAAATATATACAGACATTCAGCCATGGTGCTACAGTGGGGTCATGGGCTTCCTCAACCCCTTCCTAGAGGATAGAATTACTGCCAGTAATATGGTAGGGGGGATTGGGGAAGCCCTGACCCCAGAGGAAAGAGAAGATGCCATGCACAGTCAGGCAGCACAGACGACACACACAACAGTCAACACTGTGAGGCAAACCAGAGTGAGAGCCCGAGCCAGTTCATCCTTCAGGTTCAGGAAGGACCATCAAGCCCGAGTCAGTCCAGTGTTCATGTTTAGGAAGGACCATCAAACCCAATCCAGTCCAGCGTTCAGGTTCAGGCAGGACCATCCAGCCCGAGCCAGTTCAGCATTCAGGGACAGACAGGGCACTCACAGCCACACATGCTTTTTAAAAAGCCTTCTGGAGGACTTTAGGATGCTGTCATTGAGGACCAGGCAGGATTTAAAGTTCCAAATTCACAAGCTAGTGTATGAAGCAAAATGTCTGGAGGCTGGACTCACTGAAGACTGGGGAGAGAGTAACAAGGGACAGCTGACAAGTCTCTGAGGGGTAGTGTTGGGCCGATAGACAATATCATTGTCCGTTGCCATTGGCTAATAGACATTACAATGTTGAGGCGGCATCACTGCAGAGCAGCAAGCTGGTTATCTGGACATCAACCAAGCACTTTGGGTGTTTGAGATTTTGTTTGACAAGGAATATAAAGAGATGCACACATGAAACACACTTTTCCAAGATTAGAGTATGATTTTGTAGCAAAGAAGCTGAAGTTCTGCCCCAAATACCTGAAACTTTTGAAAATACAGTAAGCAATAACAGGTGTTATGTCTTGTACACACAACAAACACCAGGAGCACTGTATAAAAAAAATCATTAGAAAAGTATATTACATGTAATCAAAAGTTAGATGTTGCAATAAAATTTAATTAATTTAATAAAAAATGTATTTATATATTGTAATTGTTACAAAAACATCCACTAATGAAAACATATTTTCTATTCAATTTCTGCTGATTTTCAGATGCTTTTTCTGATTTATTTCTAGAATAAAAGTGAGCTCTTTATCCATGAAGTGTTATGTACTGAATGTGTAGCTGTACCTCATTACAGTTTTTGAAATGTGAAATTAATGAAGTGTGTGTGTTAAAATGCAATATTAAATATCTTCTCATTTTTCACTTGCTATAAACTCACCTCTCAAATTCCCTAGAACAGCACAGATCTTAAGCATTTTATAATTTTTTGGGAGCAAGTTCATTGGCACTGATTGAAAAATAATCTTGAAAACCTTCATACGCCTTATTGCTCATTCAACATGAATGTGGCAGTGAGCAATGCGCCGAGTGTAAGTGAACTCTTTGGTCAGCTGACATGCTTTGCGTGTGAATGCTGGAATGATTTTCACTCTAAGCCCCTCCAGCAAGTCCCTGACTGTAAAACCCTGAGTTCGGTGTTATGTGCCTGTCACTGTATTTGCCACCATAAGCATCTGAAATGAACAGGATTATTCCAGAGGGAAAAATTTGCACTAAATATTTCAGTGTTGTTGGCATAGTAGTGACTGTATGATTTATTTCTAGAGTCCAGGCTTTTGGCTTTCTATAAGACAGTCTCTGAGCAGTCATTTACACAGGTTGTGTTTGGAAAGTGTTTATTTAAAAGCCTAGGGCATCATAGCTTCGATTGTTTCATGAGGCAAGATCCTTGGTGTGTTCAGACATTATGTCTATCCAGATTCCAACAGTTTGCTGACCTGACCTTGTGACAGATTTTCTTTTTTCAAATTGTCTTGCGAAAATCAGCCATAACAAAGTTTTGTCTTAGTTTCATTAAGGATTTGGTCAACAATGATAAAGTAGGGGCAAATGGTTGTAGGCAGGATACAAGAGTGTGAAATTCAAGGAGGGGAATCCTCTTCAAATAATATCTGCAATAGGGCAAGAAACCTCTTGTGTTGGTGAAGTACACATTCTGCAGATGATAGTAGGCCCTCTTGAATAGGTGTGGTCCTCCATCATTAGATCTGACCACTGTGTTTGGGAATCACATGAGGGCTTTGATGTAGAGCACGACTCCTCATCCTGATCCATCTTGTTAAGCACATCTGAGGGTAACAATACAGTTCACAATTATTAGGGTATAACAGACATTAATACTTTATCATTATTCGATTATGCTGCTAACACAATTTAGTTTTGATGGCATGTATATTACAGCTGATACCTATTGTGTTTAAAGAAGAATGTCTGAAGAACAAATAATACTGAAACTAGAAATGTTTCTTATTTCTAACTATCAAAACAACAGCCATCTCTCTAAAGCCTCAGGTGCTGAAAGTCCTAAAAGTCCAATTCTCAGGTGAAAATTGTCATTTTGAACCTCCTCCTAATTTGAATGATTCTCTGTTTCTGCCATAGGACCTCAGAAGATTCCAACCCTGAAACAACATACAGAACTACCAGTGCTGGGGAGTAGGTAGCTACAAGTAGCAACACTACTAACAAAACTAGATTTTTTAGTAGCTTGACAGTTGACAGTAACAGTGCAGCTTTTCAACGACAATACCTACATTCCATTATGTGAACCTGCAACGGACTGAAACAGCACAGCTTTTTTTTCTTTTCTTTTTTTACCAGATTGCATATTAAAATAGTGGATTACCACCATCTATTGGAATATTATGCATCTTGCAGCTTTAAATTTATGTTTTTTTTTTGTTAGTTTTTTTTTAATAACATTTAGCAAGTAACAGTGGTTGAAATTCATCCATAAAGTATTTTAAAACATATTCTAAAAAGTAAAAAGTATTCTAGAATGTTTTGGGGCTTTTTTAAAGGAGAGATTTAGATGATATTTTAAGTTCGACACACACTACTATCAACGATGGAAGAGAATCAAGAAATTGCGGCTGAATCGGAGGATGGAGATAATTACCCATGGCCTTATTTGTCGAAATTTGTGTTCCTCAAAGAAACAACGAGTAAAGGTTATGTTCTTGTATGTGATCTTTGTAAACCAAAGATTAAAATCCTGTCTGTGTCGAAGACATCAAGCACTAATTTAAAGATGCACATACGGGTGAGTAATATTAATTTGTTTTAAATATCTTGCTTTTTTGCACTCTAACCCCCAATTTCACAGACCAGGCTTAAGCCTATCCCAAAATGTAAGTCTGAGCCATTTCAACTGAAAAACACTTGCACTGACTGATCCTAAAATATACTGATGGACACCAGTAATGTTTTTTTCTAAGACATGTTTATATAATTGAATTAAATTAACTATTAATTAATTGAACTATGGCCTAATCATGGCTCAGTTAAACCTGTCTGTGAAATCAGGCCTACATCAGTTGTCTCTCATTAAGTGTTTTGCATTTATCAGTCTAATTTTCCCTGCCTCAGGTCTAAAGGTGCGTTCACACCAGACTTAAGTGAATAAATCGCGCTATTCGTGCGTAGTTGGATGCTTGAACATTTTGAGTTTACACGCTTCATTCGTGCGTGAAATTCGCTTAATTCGCGTGTGAAATTCACTTCACAACAGACGCAAATTTGCGTCATGGGAGGGTCTCTCCTGCCAGGCGGTTCCAGTCTCATTGCGAAATGGCTGACATGGATTTTGTTGCGAGGGTAGCTGCGCTTTATGTATTATGGAAGGCTGAAAAATGGCGTAGACTCGTTCGGCGCAGTGTCTGGGTCCATCAGATCCTTCAGAGGTGCACGCATCTTGGTGAGTCAGGAGCTGCGCCTGGATGACAGCTGCTTTCAGCGGTACTTCCGACTGAGCCGGTGCCGGTTTGATGACCTGTTGTCCCATGTTGGTGGGAGGATTTCCCTCCAGGACACCAACTACAGGTGCTGTATTCCACCTGCAGAGCGCCTGTCCATCTGTCTCCGGTCAGTAAATTATTTCATATTCTGTGTGATTACAAGTAATTAATGACTGAGAACCTCCACAGACATACAATCTTCTGAACACACAGTTATCAATACAGCACTTTAATGAAATGGCAATTAACTTTTGTCTACAACAGTCAAAGTGGGGTTTGAATTGTGCAGGTAACTGCTATGTTATAATATTGAATAATAGTCTGTTTTTGCAATGTAGCAAGCAAATCAGAGCAAATGCTAAATAAAGGTAAAATTTTAAGGGCATTTTATCAAGCTTGTTGTTTAACTAAAAAACTAAAGAGAAATGAAGATGTCACAAACACCAGTATTATAAATTTATATTTGCTAATATGGAATAGCAATCTGCATTTATAACAATGTTTATTTTATTTTTTATTTTCCCTCTCTTTCAGATATCTTTCCATTGGAGACTCCTTCTGGACCATCGCCAGCAGCTTCTGTGTTGGTGTCTCCACAGTCTGCAAGATTGTCCCAGACATGGTGACTGCAATCTGGGACTGCTTAGTGGAGGAGTCCATGGCTGTGCCCTCCACAGATGAATGGAGGTCCATTGCAGAGGGTTTCGAGGAGAGGTGGAACTTCCCGCTCTGCTGTGGAGCACTGGACGGCAAGCACGTCCTGATAAAGGCACCCCCCAACACCGGATCCCAGTTCCACAACTGCAAGGGAACGTTTTCCTTAGTTCTCCTTGCTGTTGTGGATGCAAGGTATTGCTTCCGGGTGATTGATGTCGGGGGATATGGGCGGACAAGCGATGGTGGGAACTCAGCCTTTGGCCAGGCACTCTGTGGTGGCACCCTCCATCTGTCACCTGACCATCCTCTCAGGAGCTAACCACAGAGGACCCCAGCCCCATGTCTTTGTGGCAGATGAGGCCTTTCCCCTCAGAAAAAACCTCATGAGGCCATTCCCTGGCCGCACCCTTCCCCGGTATCCTGTCCTCACAGTGGAGGATATATCACTGCCTCATAGAGGTTCAGCCTGATGTTGTGGAGAGGTGTGTGAAGGCGACGTGTGTCCTCCACAACTTTATGAGGAGATCTGCAGAGGCACCTGCTGTGAGGGGGGCGGTGCAAGGTGCAGAGGACTCGCTGCAGAGTCTCGGTCGGGTTGCAGCCAATAATTCTACCAGAGAGGCCATCCGGGTCAGGGACAGCTTCATGGCTCATTTTTCAGCTGAGGGAACAGTCCTGTGGCAATCAACTGAATAGTTTTTGTTTATTATATCTTGTGCTGTTTATGTGCTTTATGTTTAGCACTTGTCTTTTCTTTTGATTTACACCCTTTATATATTGTAAATAATCACATCTTTTCAACCTCTCTTGTAAATATTGCTATCTTTTTTCATCCTTAACTTTCATCATTTTTCAATCATTTTTTGTTCAAGTTTAGATTGTTATAGTTTTCTTGTTTTTGTTGTGGAGCAAAGTTGATGAATTTTCTCAATGAAGTCAATAAATCTCGAAAAGCAGAGTTCCAGATATCAAAATAAGACTTTATTGAACAAAGCAACAAAGCCGAGATGACAGCAGCTGCATCTAGTCTCCGTCTGTTCGGGTATCCCTACTTATACCCATCCATGCTTACCAAAATTGGTAATTCCGGTTACTCCTATCTGTTTTGGTGAGCCCACCTGGCCCATCTTCAGTGGTGGAGTTTGGTTATCTCGGTCACGATGATCTTGACTCCTCCAACCCAATTAAAAATGACCCTTACTTCACCATCTCCAAATGGTTGGAGGTGGTCACATGGGGCATACATCATAAATTGGAAGTTACCCAAAGTTCATGAGTTCACTTAAGTTCACTGATATGATCCAGTGAAAATCACCAGTACTGCCCAACAGAATACACATGAGACTCTCAATCTATGTTAAGACATCCAGTATTATAACAATCAACATTTTGATCAGTCTATTGATTGCTGTTGTGACCATACATTATATGTTTAAGTAAAATAATATCATATTGAGTAAAATAGCATAATATAATTTGAGAATACACAATATTTTCAAATAATAACTGGAGCCAGCCTCTAAAAGGAATCCCTGTGTCGTTGCTGCATTCTCATTACACTATACCACAACACTGATCCAATCACAAATAACTATTTTTTACTATACTATTGTGAGTGTATTTGCAATAGGATATAATTAGAATGAATGTATGTTTGCCATATGTATTCTAGTCTTAACATAGAAATAATATTTTTATGTAACAAATATAAATTATGATTTACTATGTTGTGCACAAAGCAACATACCAAAATTTTTGGTCATTGTATAGAACATTTATTTATTTATACAAAATAAATCAAAATCAAATAAAAAAAAAATACAAAAACTATATACAAAGAACATTTACAACTATTTACATGCAGGAATAAAAAGGATCTTGCTTGGAAGAAGGAAGAGTGAGGGCCAAAGTTAAGGAGAGGAGAAATGAGAGAAAGAGTGGTTCATTCCCTGCAGAGATTGCTGCCTCCTATTAAAACTACTATGGCTCCAATAGTTCCAAATTATGCACAGCTGTGCTGCTTTCATAAATTAATTTGTGTATTTGAAATTTGACAAATTCTTTCGTCTGAGGCGGCAAGCTCTGCAGGGAAGGAACCAGACTCAAGAGGAAGAGCTCATCCTCTGAGCGTGGAGGTGGCGCTGCAACTACAGGACGGGTCCGGAGTGCTTCTAGGAGCTGCCGCTCCACCTCCGATGGCTGTTCCCTAGGCCTTCTCTGAGCTCTTCTTCTGTGCTGTATCAAATGATAACACATTTTGTACAATGAGAAGGCAGAAAAGCATTAAACTCATTCACAAACCATCAGTGTTGTGTGAGGCTATGAGTGCTTACTGTATATATAATATGCATGTAAACATGGTCATTATTGCCTGTACACACCTGTGGGTACAGCAGCCGATGTTGAAGGGCCGGCAGGGGAAGCAGAAGCAGCAGCAGGTTCTGGCTGAGGGGACCCAGGCTCACTGCCATCAAAAGAACCAGTCGGCTCTGTCATGACAATATTAAATATTAAAACAACATTACACACATTGCACATTGCACATTACACATTACACCAGTCAGAGAGAAATTAATTTAGACTTTTCATCATTTAAAAAACAACAACAACAACAACAACAACAACAACAACAACAACAACAACAACAACAAACATGTATGCCCTGTTGTGTTGCTTCACTTGTCAACACACCTCCTGGGCAGTCTCTGACTGCCCTGCTGCTGCTGCTTTTGTCTCGCTCTGGTCCTCGGGGTGGTCGTACCCTGCGGCCTGATTCTCCTCATCCTCCCTCTCCATATTCCCGCTTGTCTCCCGTGGGGAGACGAAGGGGTCGGGGAAAGATGGGACTGCAGAGTACTTCCACTTTTTTCCTTGACCCTACTGCTGACCCACTCCTCTTCTCCGTCTCCTTTCTCCTCTCTTTTAAATATGTGTCCCTCAGACTCTTCCACTTCTTTCTGCATACTTCCTCTGAACAAACACATCAACTCATAATAAGCTCAGAATAACTCATAACTCAGAATAAGCTCAATTTGCTGGCTTTAGCTAGCTTGTAGTCTCAATATGTATATAAATATATATAGCTCAAATTGAGTAAATAGCGTTTTTTATAACTTACCAGATTGTCCAACCTCCTCACTCACTGTCTTCCAAGCAAGATCCTTTTTATTCCTATTTCTATAGAAGTACAAAGATGTATTGTACAGCTCCGGGTGTCCACACACAGCGATAATGATTTTGTCCTCCATTTTTGTTCAGGATTTCTGCCTCCGCTCGCTACATCGTAATCACTACTAGAGCAAGCTCCTGATTGGTTAACGCGGCGCGAATATTCGCCTGAGTTCAGATTTTTCAACTTGCCCGAAACGCTCAATTCGTGCCGCAGGATGTCTATTCGTGTCTTTGCATTGACTTAACATGTAAATCACTCGCGCTTAATGCTTCATTCGCGTCTGGTGTGAACGCACCATAAGGCTGAGGGAATTGCAAGGTTTGTATATCCTGCTGTCTTTGTATGTCAACCGTAAAATTTGCTAAGATATTGACAGGGTTTTATTTAAGTTTATTTGGAAAAGCAGAACTGAATATGTGGAAAGAAAAACTATTATTAGAACTTTTTCAGAGGGTGGGCTTAAATGTCCTTGATTTTTAGTTCTCCATATATTATTTTTAAAATTAAATGGATTAAACATTGCTTGGCCCAGAGTAAATCTATATGGTTTTATATCCCCAATGTGTTCTTTGAAAAGTGTGGTGGGTTATCCTTTCTACTATTGTGTGACTTCAAATACAGTAATGTGTTGTCTAAAAACAAATGTACTTATGAGCATTTTTTTTTTCTCAGGGATTGAATCTTCCTGTAGAGATTATAATTTGGTTGTGAAAAGTATTTCTCCTAAATTGCTTCACCTTGTGAAAATACATCTTAGTTATAATTAACTTGTCTGATAAATTCCAAATATTGTCATTGGAGGTATTAATTTCATGGATATTAAGTGTAATAATTCACACATTAGAAAATGTCTTGATATGTCAGCTGTTACCCAAAAACACTCATAAAGTGGAAACAATTCTTCATACCTTCCACTGAGAAAATATGATTTGCTAACTAATGCATTTTTACTACCAAATAAGGCAAAGGAAATACATTTTAAGATATTGCATAGGTAATTCAATTTGTAATTTAGAAAATGAAACACTTACACACTTATTTTTTTAACTGTAGATATTCTGCAGATTTTTACAGTAGGTTCAGGAAACATCCTCCGTAAAATGCGCACCACCCACTCGAATATTTGCATTGTACTGTTCTGGAAGTGTTGTAACCAGTGATTTCTAGTTGTATCCTCATTTGGAAGGCTAAACAAAGTACTTTCATTTTCACAATGAAACACACAGTGTCTCTGCAACATGGTGGCTACAACAATACCACAGCCAGCAGAAAAAAGTTACACCTTCTTTCTTTGCATATACACATGGGCGGTGTTATGCCCACACCGTGAAGTAGACATGTGAGGGCGTGTTTGAACGAGCCGTTTTAGGAAGGCATGGCTGAGACTTAGCTTTTATAATAAATCTCTTATCTTTTTGGGTTTGAAATTTTAAGCATTGCAACTTTACAGATCTTATATACGCACAACAGTTTGTAACACTCCACAGACACAGGAAAACAAGAAACCACATCATATGACCCCTGTAAGATATGTGATGTTTAGAATGACACTGGTCAAAATATTGGATGAGCAATTTAATTCCATTAAAGGAGAAGTCCACTTCCAAAACTAAAGATTCACATATAATGTACTCACCCTTTTGTCATCCAAGATGTTCATGCCTTTCTTGGTTCAGTCGTAAAGAAATTATGTTTTTTTGAGGAAAACATTTCAGCATTTTTCTCCTTACAATGGACTGCTGTGGTGCCCCAATTTTGAACTTTCAAAATGCAGTTTAAATGCGGCTTCAAATGATCTTAAATGCAGTTGTAAACAATCCCAGCCAAGGACGAAGGGTCTTATCTAGCGAAACAATCAGTTATTTTCATTTTAAAAAATAGACTTTAAATACTTTTTAAATCTCAAACGCTTTTATGGCCTTGCTCTCCCTAAACTCTGTATATACTGGCTCAAGACAGTTAGGGTATGTCGAAAAAGTCATATTTTCTCCCTCAACTTCAAAAATCATTTCAGAAACATCCTACATTGCTGCAGAAGTACCGACCCAGTCTTAGCAAAGTGAACATGCAAAGAAGATCAAACACCCTTAACAAAAAAGTTAAAACAGCGATATAGGGTGATTTTGAAGTTAAGGGAGAACATAAGATGGGAGTTTTTCGACATACCCTAACTGTCATGAACTGGAAGAAAAACAGTCCCAGGAGAGTGAGACAAGATGAGCGTTTGACATTATAAAGTATATAAACTATTATTTTTATTAAAATAACCGATCGTTACTTTAGATAAAACCCTTCTTTCTCGGCTGAGATCGTTTACAACCACATTTGGGATTGTTTGAAGCTGCATTTAAACTTCATTTTGAAAGTTCAAAATGGAGGCACCATAGCAGCCCATTATATGGAGAAAAATGCTGGTTTTTTTTTTTACTCAAAAAACATAATTTCTTTATGACTGAAGAAAGAAAGACATGAACATCTTGGATGACAAGGGGGTGAGTACATTATATGTGAATCTTTGTTTTGGAAGTGGACTTCTCCTTTAAGGCAGATATATGTTAAGTTCTTTCTGAGCAGGAATATGTGGCAACAACCACAGATGCATGGTCTGTTAATAACAAGAGCGATCTGGGTGTCCACTGGATAGATTCAGAGACCCCTTCGAGGGCTTGGAGGCCATTCATTTAAAATGATTTCAAGGGCCACTTTTGCCAAATGTCAGTGAGGGGCTCAGGAATGTTCCATCGGGCCAGCCCGGACAGAAGTCTGGCCCCTCCCAGCATAGTCCCGCGGAGTTTTCTAAAGATGGCGCGGACCCAGTGTCTCTTTTTAAAGCTCCCGATAAGATGTCTATCGCACAGTCCCTCAGTCAGGTGATGTCCACTGTGGTGGTCCAGGAGTGCCATCACTGGCTGAACCTGGTGCAAATTTCTTGATTGGGATCTCCCAGGTCGGCCTCAACACAGTCGAGGACTTTGCCCAGCAGTTCTCAGCAGTACAAAAGCAGACAGAGACCATTAAACACATCTTGCCTGGCATGTTACCCAGAGATGACAGGGATTGTTCTTCGGGGGACATCTGACATCTGGACACCCTTCTTCCCACAGCTGCCCCATGGCGGGTACATAGGTAACCACTCCGTTTATCCCGCTAATACACAGGCCTGGGTGCCTGGTTGCCTGATTAGCACTGCCCAACCCATCTAGCTGGCTGATCCGGACAGTCCGACTCAGGTTCAGAGGCATCCTCATTACATCTGTCCACTTGGACAAGGATGCCTCTATCCTGCATGCGGAGATTGTGGTCCTCTTGGCGATGGATGCAATAGAGCCTGTCCTAACAGCCGAGATGAATTCAGGTTTCTACAGTACCTAATCTACTGCTTTGGCACCTCAGCCATCTGGGGCTTCGGGTCAACTGGGAAAAGAGCAAGCTCTCCCCTGTGCAGAGCATCACTTTTCTCGGTATGGAGCTGGACTTGGTCAACATGACAGCGCTTCTCATGAACGAGCATGCGCAGTCAGTGCTGAACATCTCATAATATTGGCAAACTTTCTCATAATAATGGTTTCTCATAATGAAGCAGTCCAAGGAGAAAGCCGCAGCGGCAGCACGTAAGTGTTTGCTTAATACTTTAGTTCCATAGGTGTTGTTTAAATGATTAACCACTGCTAGAGAGTATTTTTTCATTCTCTACCCAATTGTATTGTTGATGTTTCGTTTTAATTAGCAGTTTTGATTGCACTTATTGAAATTATCATTACTCAATTCCTGCGGGCACTTAAGTGCGAAGTATGTCACTTTTAGTTTCAATTCGAGCCATATGCATAGCTATAGACTTTCGGCTGAAGTAAGTAGGTGGACCCAGCTGTTATCACTCTAGTATCATTTGCTTGTATTTATCCATTATCTGCGACCTGACGCGGAAGCGAAACTTTAACCGAGCAACAACACAGACATCGCACTTAAGTATTCCTCTTACTTTCCCTTCATACACTCCCATCTTGCCCTCATTTTCTACCTTTATCATGCGTTTCCAATACATTCCGGTCATCTCCACACAACGTTCTAACATCACACGCAGACGGCAACGCAATCTTACTAACCTTCGCCCTATTGTCACTACCTCCACTGAAACTTTCTCTTTCACTGTCAGACTCTGGAATTGCCAGTCAGCTGTCAACAAAGAAGATTTCATTTCGGCTTTTTCCATACAATCTACACTTAGTATCCTGGGCTTGACCGAGACCTGTATTCATCCAGAAAAACCACACAGAAAAACTGCACATTGTAGAGTGGCCTTTTATTGTGGCCAGCCTAAGGCACAGCTGTGCAATAATCATGCTGTCTAATCAGCATCTTGATATGCCACACCTGTGAGGTGGATGGGTTATCTCGGCAAAGGAGAAGTGCTCACTAACACAGATTTAGACAGATTTGTGAACAGTATTTGAGGGAAAAAGGCCTTTTGTGTTGATCTTTGAGTTCAGCTCATGAAAAATGGGGGCAAAAACAGAAGTGTTGCGTTTATAATTTTGGTCATTGTGTATTTTGATCTGACCCCCCTTTTGCATCATTAACTGCAGCTAAACGTTTATTGTAACTGCTGATCAGTCCTGCATAATGGCTTGTAGGAATTTCAGCCCTTTTTCAGTACAGAACCGCTTCAACTCTGTGTTTTGGTGAGTGCAAAACATGTCTGCTTTCAGAATGTGTGTGAAAATCTGATTGTTGTAGGTCACATTTATGCATAAATATAGAAAATTCTAGCTTTTAAGCACCACTGTATTGTTACGTTGGAATATATGTGGAGTCTATGCATCTCTCTCTTTCTTGCGTTCTTTCTCTCTCTCTCTCCCTCTGTCATTCTTACAGATGGCCCAACCCTGAAGTCTGTTCGCTTACAATTTTTCTTGTGTGGATAGTCATTGAACTTTACTAGAAAAATAATAAGAAGAATACAAATAAAAGAACGAAAGACCACAAGAATCCAGTGTAAAGATTTTTATTTTACATTTCTCCTAGACCCTAGACCTGGGACGTAATAGTATATTATATATAATAATAACAACAACAACAATTAATTTCCTTAATTTCCTTTTTTTTAGATTGATGCCAGCATCATCAAAGTAATGACAGATAAGCAGCTAAAGACATACTTTCCATCTTACAATGATCGTTTGGCCATTTTGGGATTTTGCAGACAGAAAGCCAGTTACAGGAATGACCCCAATAACAGGAAATCAAAACTTTTTGAGCAAACTGAAATCTAAATTATTAGTAAATTTAAAGTAAAGTAAATTTAGTAGGGCTGTGGCCGTCTAGGAATTGAGATTTAAACCCATTGCTTTAAAGGGTCATTCAACACATAGCATTTCATAAATTTTTTGGAGGCCCTCTACTGGGCTGTCTTCCCTGAAGATAAGAGGGGTCTGTTTTGGAGATAATTTACTAAAGTATGTGATCATATGGGATAATGTGAGTGTCCATCATTTAAACATCAGGCAACACTGATGGAATTCATCTATTCCCATTCCTTTAATTGAGGAGTTCTTCTCAGCATGGAGGTGGAATGTCTATGATCACCACCCACATACTCAGATGACCCTGCTGGCTGCCATAGATGCAGTATGTGAGGACATCACAGCAGATGCCTGCAGAGGCTGGATAAGACACTCCAGAAGGATTTTTCCATGTTGCATTGCAAAGGAAGATATCCGTTGTGATGTGGATGACAATCTGTGGTCCAATAGACTGGGATATCAAGAGTGTTATGAATTTAGTGTGGGTTATATTAGAGTTTTATTTTTTCCTTTTTGTTTTTTTTTTCTTTCTGTTTTGTAGGACAGCAGTTGTTTGAGGAACACCACTATCAGGGTGTCCATTCAAAGTTATGCACAAAAATTGGAATAATCACATAATACATTTGCAAATAAGCACTGTTTCCATCCAAGTCAAAGAGAACAAAATCATCACTTCCTGATAACTTGCTTAACTGCAAGGTCAGAATTATCATGCTGCTTATGGCGAGCGTTTATTTTACTTTGCTTGGCAGTTGAATCTGGTAAAACAGAGTAAAATAGTTAATAAATGAATAATAAGTTACTAAAAAAAAAAAAAAGCATAATTACCAGACTAAAATTACATGCTTTTTTTTTTTTCTCATATTACACATAGACTAAACAAACTGTCTAAAATGACCCAAATTGCATTAAAAAACTATTCAAAATTATACTATAATAAAGTATTTAATGTATATAAACCATCAATTCAATATAATCTGAGACATATATCTATAATGGAAAATGCTCTGGTCTGGGGTGTCTTTGTTCCCTTTTTCTGTTTAACCACAGGGCCACCCTAAGAAGGGAGCCAGAGCAGAAGGAAAGCAGGTCATTAAACAACACTTGATGAGATTCACCCTCTTTGCTCTTCCAGTGGTTGTCTCTGGTTACTTTTCAGTTGGTTTGGTCTAAGCCATCCAGAGTTTTAGCATCTTGTCCTGGGGCCACCACCCCCAGACTGAAGCAGAGATCCTAGCTTTATGTTGACCTCCATTAGGCCATCATTGGCTACAGCTGTGGGTGGTTCCATGTCTGGAGGGTGAGCAGGTGGTACTCATGATTGATGACTTTTCCTAGCGGAGGTCTGCTCCTCCTTTATACACACACACACACTATATCTATAGTGTGTATACATCTATATCTATACACACATCTATCTATCTGTCTGTCTCTCTCTCTATCTATCATTCATTCATACAGATGCTGCAAAATGAATTTGTAGGACTTAAGTATTTTAAGCACTACTTTTTTGTTTTTAAGGATTAAATCAGGGATCTATCTTATAAAATAATGTTTTATCTTTCAAATTCTAATAAATTAACTAAACAAAATGGTACAAATAAAGTGCAGCACATGCGAAGCGTGCAATGACTGTGGCAACTTCAACATTTGAAAGGATACTATGGCAAAGTTACCTTTTTCCTTATTTAAACTGTTTTTTTTTTTTCATGAATATATGATTGACTTAAAGAATATAAAGAATAGTTATATCACACCCAAAAACACTAGGGGAGTGAAAATACACTTGGCTCACGAGATAAGACAAAATACAGATACGTGGTTAACTAGAATGAGAAAATATTTTAATACTATTTAAGACATTTTCAAAGACAAAATACTCGTCTTTTAATCACAAAAAGCGAAATGTTTTAACTAATCTAGGGCCATAACTAATGATTATTAATTATATTTTCAAAATCAAGTAATTGTATGGTTTTATTGAACAACACTAAAAATCTAACATTAAAATCTATAATATAATATGCACACACATAATATGAACAACCATTTTAAGTACATTATGTATTATAAACAAATGTCTGCAGAGGGCGCCAACGGCCTTTACAGCCTGAATCAACATTATTTGGTTTATAAATGATTTACATCACAAATTTTGTAAGATAACAGACACTGTTCAAAGGTTTTTACCACAAATTCAACTTTAAACTGATATCACAAGACCACTTTTTACCTCAAGGAGTATCGTGAGCCACATTTAATATCACGAGATCTTGTGCACTTCTGAAAGTTGGGTGTATTGATAGATGCGCTTCATTGTTAATTTTGTGTGAAAAGATTTTTATTGAAAGTGAAAAACAAATTTTTTAAATGCAGTATATATAAAATTAAAGTATTTTTCAAGTATCTTATCATAAATATGGCTGTTTTCAAGGTTTTCCAGGACTTAAATTTCAGAAAGTCTAATTCAAGTACACCTTGTGCGATCCCTGGGGTGTGTGTATGTGTGTGGTTTTTAATACACACTGCAAAAAATAACCACACGTTTTTATTACTAGGTATTTTTTATTACTATAATTATAACATTATTATTTGTTGTAATAATGCTGAGGAGAGGGGATTTTTTTTTAAGTGTAGGAGGATGGAGGATTTGTGAGGACTGGTCAATGCAGTGGAGGAGCTCTTTCCTGGTCTCCCTGCAAACCCTTAAACCTAATGGGTTTCTGTTCCTGCACTCTGTGAAAGAAAGCAAGGATTTAGCAAGAGATCATCAAGAGGTTTTAAAGGTCCACTCAATCCTGCAGTTGAACACTATACTGACAGCATAGCAGTTTTAAAGGTTCATGAAACCCTAGACTGCTTTTTTTGAGATTTTAGCAGAGGTGTTTGTGTTGCACATCATAGATGACAATGTTAGCATCCGTTAATTTTAATTCTTGGAGAAAACTGGTTAATTTTGAGCTTTGAGCTTTTTCTGGGTTTAAAATCCACATTGTGCTGACGTCACAGTTTGTGACGTGGCAACGTATTATATAGTTCTTAAGTGTTGGTGTCTCATAATTATTCATGAGAAGACGCTTTGTGTAATTATTCACAACAGCGTGTTAATTTGCTATGACAGACGCTTCAGGCTGACAGATTGCGTATAATAACTGAGAAAAACATTCATGAGTCGATTAAGTGTGTTTTTGTTTGCTTTGTAAGAGTTCAGCACAAACACAATTCATTCATAACATTAGTAAGTGTAATAGGGGTTTTTACAACTCCTTGACGCAACCCATCAAAAGGATTATAAATGGCACAAAATAAGCCTTAAAAGTTAGAGGTGCAACAGTGCGTTCATATATATCAGTGGTTCTCAACCTTTTTTCCCCACTGGGCCACACTATGGTCCAAGTGCAAGTCTCGCGGGCCCCATATCATTTACATATTACGTCACTAATACAAATTAACCAGATTTATAATACTATAAATATTATGATATCTAAACGATTCCCCCGGAATAAATTATTCACTGGTTTAAGAAATTTCTGATCGTAAAAAACCTGCTCCTTTTCATTTTCGGTAACACTTCATTTTGATAGTCCACTTATGACGTTCTACTAACAGTAAGTAACTTTGCAACTGCATGTCAACTCGTCATTAGAGTATTAGTAGACTGTCTGCTTAATATCTTCTAACACTCTTCCAAACTTTGCAAGTATATGTCAACTTATTCTACTAACCCTAAACCTAACCTAACAGTCTGCTCTGAGAGTTAGTGGACATTTAGTTGCAAATTAATGAGAATTAGTTGACATGTAGTTGCAAAGTGACTTATAGTTAGTAGAATGTCTAAAGTGGACTATCAAAATAAAGTGTAACCTCATTTTCCTCCCCTGACATGCTGCGTGCGTATGAACAGACAGCATTTGGGGTGGAGGAGCGAATGGAGGGGGCGCAGGCGCAATCAAACATATTTCAAAGGAAGCCAGTGCCATGGTTTTGGCTAATGTGGGACACTACTGAATGATGTGCATCAAAGGGATTTAGATTGGGTATATGCAAAGCCGACTGATAAAGAAGGGGGTAGGCTATACGCCTGCACTACACCACTGTAAATAAATAATTCTACTCACTATTAATTAAACACTGGATACTGTTGGGAGCGGACCAATTTTGTGAAATTAGCCTGGAAAGGAATATGTAGTCTATGTAGATCCAAATATGGAAAGCACTTTCAAACTTAATCTGAGGATGACTGCTGTGTAGTATGGGTGTTTCTTTTGCCTGAACATCTGTCAATTCATATTTTAAGTGAGTGTCAGAGCAAACCGAAAGTTGATGCTGAAAGACAGCACGCTCATATCTTCACTGTTGATACTGTGTTTTTTTTTGTTTGTATGCATTTCCTTTGTTGGCATATTCCACATTTCGTTTTTCTCCCTTAATAACAAATTTGTTCATTCTGATGCTTAATTTTACCGAACTAATGGCTGGCGATGATGACTATTTGAACTGAATTCTGCCAAAGCGTGCACTTGTAAATGTATACGTGAATACATAGGTCTGCTTGTGTCTGAAAATAATATATGAAAAACAAATTATTTTTTTCACATAAAAACATTACAGTTTACGTAAAAACAAAAATGAATTGTAAAACTGAAAGTTATTTTGTAATGTGTTCGGGAGGCCACATTTGGATTTGTGACGGGCCGCGGGTTGAGAACCACTGATATATGTTTTTGATGCAAAGTGCAAATGGCTGTGCATTTATTTGTGTTGTTAACTCAATGGGAGCGAAATGAAACTGTCTGAACCTGAAGTTGACTCTCTCCCCTCTTCCCCTTCCGCTCCGCAGCGCGCCACACCCACTTTCGTAGCATTTTTTAAAGGGGTCATCGGATGCCCATTTTCCACAAGCTGATATGATTCTTTAGGGTCTTAATGAAAAGTCTCTAATATACTTTCATTAAAAATTCTCAATGGTTTTGTAAAACTTTTTACCTTTTACCCTTTTTATCTTGCCAAAATGAGCTCTGCAAAAATCATCTCATTCTAAGGGGTTGTTCCTTTAAATGCAAATGAGCTCTGCTCACCCCGCCCCTCTCTTCCCTATGTGGAAAGACTGTCTTGTTTACATTAGCCGCATTTAGCCACGTTTAGCCGCTAAACTTCCTAACTACCACGTTATTAGGAAAGGCGATCACAAAGATTCATAAAAAAATGCTTATACTCACTTCTGCTGTAAGTGAAGCTGGATAATGAATGATTCGCGCAAACATAGACAGATATATGTAGATCGGGAGGCGCATTCCATTCACAAACAAGCGTAATCTACTGCATCTTCAGCAGCTCAGATTTCGGGAGTAAATGACGACCACTATGTTCATTATTACATCCAGCAACACAACACCTCAATCGTTGCATACTACAATAAGATAAATAATAAAATAAAATAATTAATTATAAAACTATCTGTATATATAAATCCATATTTCTTAACATTATGTACCAAAAATCAAATGAAACATTCAATATAATTAGCGCCATAGTGCAGACCGCACCACGTGCATCACAGATCATTAACCCAGACTATATGTTCATTAACAGCAAACTGAACCTCCTTCCTTTATGAAACAGAACTATTTTAACAACATAGCTTAAAGAAATGAAGAGAAGTCGTCAGTGAATCAACATGTGATCAAGTACATCGGCTTCTCTCATTCTGGTTACACTCCGAGCACAAAATGCTAATTAGTTAACGCCATGATGAATTTCATAAAATTCAAATTAAAAGTCTGGTTCTGCTATTGCTCAGTCACGCTTACAGAGTGAAAATCATGCATAATTTGAAGAAATGAGGACATACCAGACATGTTCACGGAGAGAAGCGATGAACACATGGGCTGCTCAGCTTCACATATACTATTAGACTGACGATATCGTAGGCACGCAAGATGAAACTCAGGAAGTGTTGCACTAATGACGCTCCGTAAGAAAAGTTCGGCTACATTAATATGCTTACAACTCGTGAATATCAACAGGAACAAAATTCTTATTACAAAACACAACAGAATTGGAACATAATATAAACTGTAAGTAAAAAATATAAATAATAATACAATATAAAAGGGGGAAAAAAAACTAACAAAAATTAAATTAATTAATTAATTAATTATACCAGTTTCACTAATAGGGCAGAGATCGTCACAGACTTTTTCCCTCCAACGACTTGTAGGAGAGGAGAATCAACAATAGTCAGAACAATTGCTTGTTCTGAGAGACTTAATGATTTATTGGGATTGTGAAAATATGAGTGGATGGGTCTTTTATGAGTCTTTAACAGACATCTTGCAGACATACGTGTGCTGTCAGGGAAGTGTTGACACAATCTTTTTCCATTTAAAAGTTGCAAAAATTTGTTTGGAAACACTTTTTGCAGACATGCACCTGCACTCTCAGACAACTGCACTTCCGGAAGTGACATCACTTGCAGTCGATTTTATTTTTACTTTATTTTATTTTATTATTTTTTTTTTAAATTGAATCTCTTGACATTTTACAACAGTAGCCAGGTGGTGAAGACAAGAAAAAATAAACTAAATTACAATGCCACTCGCAATCGCCACCTGCACTCTCTGCTACCTGCAACGTCACTTGTCTTCTACGGGAGGAAAACACTTAACGAGAGACTTCATATTCTCTCGTTCATATTCTGCTTCATATTCATATTCGTTCATATTCTGCTGTTCTGTGGCCACAGATTTGCGGGTCTTGTTTTTATCTCCTACAAATGACTTGGAGGACCCTGTATATTATGCTAAATCAGTTTTAATCGTTTAACGACCACAGTGTCTTGTCTCCACTAGCAACATGCACAATTTGTGTGGATTGCAAGTGACGTTGCAGGTAGCAGAGAGTGCAGGTGGCGATTTTGAGTGACATTGTAATTTAGTTTCTTTGTTCTTGTCTTCACCACCTGGCTACTGTTGTAAAATGTTGAGAGATTCGATTAAACAATAATAAATATATAAAGTAAAAAATAAAATAGACTGCAAATTACGTCACTTGCGGAAGTGCAGGCGTCTGAGAGTGCAGGTGCATGTCTGCAGCCAGACCGTATTGTCCGTGTTTGTGGTGTTGCTCAAGTTAAAGCATCATTTCTCTGTAGTTTAAAAGCACATTAAATCATATTCATATTATTAGATTGTATTTAAAATTATTTTATATGTGGTAAGAAAAAGACCAGTTAGCTTTCAAATATACGTATCTTAATTTGATGTTTAAGTTTGTTGCAAGTTAAAATGTATTCATTTTGTACAAAAAGTACAAAATTTTACATTAATTTGTTGTGGCTTGTTAGCTTATTTTCATTCTTGTTCTCAGTTCTGTTCTACCGTTAAATTAAAAGGATTTGTTGTGGAGTGACGGGAAGTAAAATAGCATGTTTTTTCAATGTTTGGCTGACTGTATTTTATAATGACAATGAACAGGCTGCGTTGTCAAGTTTGTAACTTAATTGTGTGCCATGAGGTGCTGGCACAATCACTTGATTTTTTTCCTTAACTTAAAATACTGCTTTTGTGGTCATATAAGAGTAAGACGTTATTTGAAACTATTCTAAATATTTCTTTTGTGTATATTCACAATAAAAACAAAACATTCTACTTTGTAAAGCATTCTGCTTTAGTTAACGCTAAATAATGGCTTAACAACCATTGGCTGTCGGTTAAGAGAAATAAAATAACTGAACTGAACATTCCTATTTCCAATACAGTCTAATTAAAGTTAATCAGAAAAATAATAATAAACTGCACCTGTTTATGTATATTGCTTGATGTTCAAGTATCTAAATAGTCTATAGGCCTAAGTACAAAAAAGACACTTGTTAATAAAAACAGTTTTTATGTAGGCCTATACAATAAAATAATAGCCCGTATAATAAAGTTTAGTTTCAAATGGATAAAGAATGGGCCACTAGCCTATGTATTTTGCGCAACAGGTGAAATTATGAATGGAAACAGCTCAGGGGCAATTTTTTTTTTTTGCAATACACTAAAACTTACATGACAATTCGGTTCATTAGGTATAACGTCATCACGCACACAGCAAATTAAGCAAAGTGTTTTTACGATACTTGTCGAAAACAAAACATCGCAAAAAACTGGATGGAAACTTGGTTATTTATGTGGTATATCACTGTTAGTGCTTGTCCAAAAACTTTAAAGATCCTCCCACCTTTTAACAAGAAGCTTTTTAAACTACTCTAAGCATTGTGCAGAGTCAATAAATCAAGTCAGTGCTAACTGAAGAGAAAGCTAAAGGCAAGCTCCTACCAATCAAGTACAAATACACTTGTGCCTTATTATTTACGCTAATTAAATTACTTTTACCCTAAAATTAGGTCCATAATGTTACAATTCACATAAAACTTGTTGTAGTGTTAATCACATCAATTCATCTCTGTACTAGGGAGTTCATACTCTATTTTATGAAGCTCATCACTGGCTCATATTCCGTAGTTCCAATGTAACTGGAAATGTCTTACATGTATTTAAAGTTAAAATATGTATATGGGCTATTCTACAGAATTGGGGCAAAGTCAGAGTTGGAAACATCTCAAAACAGGGTATTGGACCTGTTTTGTTATATTTCCACCCGTTTTTGTTCCTGTGTGTCCTTATGGTCTAGTTCCTGTTCTTGTTTAGTTTGATTATAATCCCAAGCACCTGTTTCCCAATTACCCTGTGTATTGAAGTTCCTGTCCTTGCATTTTGTCTCTGTCGGGTCTACCAGATATGTGCTTGTTTGTTCCTGTGCCTATTGTGGATTTACTCTTGTGTTCTGTGAATTAAAGACTGTTTTCATTTATCTGTGCCTTCTACTTCCTAAACAGCATAACGTGACAGAAGACCCGACCAAAACAGTTAACTTCGTGTCTACCCTCCGTTTTTGTTTCTCGTTTTTCCACAAGTTTTTGGTTTCCGTATTGTGCCCCATGGATCCCCTCGCCCCTTTCGCTGTTGAAGTATGTTTTTAGTGTTGAACACAGCAAGACCCAGTGCCTAGCTCACCAACTCCCCGCTGCATGGAGTGCATGTCACCGACGAGCCATCGGGCAAGGACCGACAGAACCAGAGCTGCAGAGCTGCATCGGACGAGGTGTGTGAGCTGGCGACCATGCCCGCCCAGAGGGAGTTAGTCCAGAATGCAATTAGGGTGCGATTTGTCAGGGTGTCATACCTGTTTTGTTGTATTTCTGCCCCTTTTTCTGTTCCTGTGTATCCTTATGGCCTAGTTCCTGTTTAGTTTGATTATAATCCCATGCACCTGTGCTTCCTAAACAGCATGATGTGACAAAATGTTTTTTTTTTTTTAGTAATTTAGTATGTATGAAAATTGTTTAATATCCAAGGTACACATTTATAGTAATTGTACAGTTAATTCTCATACTGTATTTTCATTTTGTATTTTGGAATATTTGCCCTCTCCCCAAATTTGTCACAAATTTGAAACCGTATTATATAATTTAATAAGAAAGGTTAAAATTTAGCTTACATCTACCTAGTTATTTATTTTTTGATCATTTATTTAAAAAGGTTTTCTGAGGTAAATCAATAACAATTACAATTTTAACAATATTTCAAGTATAATTTAGTGTTTCTTTAAAAAAAGGCAAAAAGTTGATCATACTGATCTTAAAGTTAAGGATTCATTAGTTTGAATATACAGTGAACCAAACACTATCATAACAACATTATTTTTGACAAAACATCTCATGTTTCGGTAGTGACAGTAATTCTTTGGTAGCAACCACATTACCTTACAGAATTTTATAGCTGCACATTACATGAACAAATTACAGTTGGTTAGTATACACTGTTCCATACCTTAGTTACATATCAAATACATGTTGTTGTATGTTATTACATTGTCTGTTACTAAATACTTAAGTAATTACTCTGTAACATGAACACTGTAAAATAGTTACACAATTACACAGCTTTTCTATTCTTATTATCAAAACAAAGCAAAAAAATATTTCGTAACCTTAAATGTATGTGATAATTTTTGTGTATCCAGTGACATAAAAAGTAATTTGAGATGACTCAACACAGAAAAAAAATCAGATGTGAGATTATTCAAAACAATGACTAAAGTCAATAATTATGTTATTATGTCAAACTTTATTTAGAGAACCATTCAACCAATTATATATCTGTTTTAAGACGGGCTTATAAAACAATGATTCATGCAGAGCAGAGGATATGTAGAGAATGTTTTAGGTGTTAAGTGGAAATTATTGCAAAACTCTGCAGCATACAAGCACAGCATTTAAATAGACATCATTCCAGGTTACCAGCATCATGAGACAGAAAACAAATGGGACAATGTACTTGTGCATGTAGATCACTCAGAAATGGCAGGTGTATTAGAGGACGTCACACTTTTCACTGGGTCTATTTTCTGCAGTTGTTCCTTCACACTTTCATACTCTGTTTGCCACTGCTCCTTGGAGAGAGAGGAAGGGCTGACCTCCAGAAACTTGTAGGCATCTTTGGCTTGGATCTTGAAGATGACAGATGCTTTTTTACAGCCTGCACCAAAACTGCTCCAAGCCTGTGAAATTAAAATATTTCCAAAATAATATTAGGCTTTTGCATGAAAGTAGTGGTTTGGAAAAAATGAGGCATGTGGGGGGAAAATGAGGGAACACTCAAGCCTTCCTTTAGGAACAAATAAAGAGAAAAAATAAAACCTTATTAGGAATGTTTTTTGTAATCATGTGAACATGATTGATACCTCTTTGGCTGCTTTGATTGATTCTAGAAATTCATCTTTCAGTTCAACAAGGTCTTCAATAAGATCTTCTCCAACAAAGGTCTTTTGTTCCAGGTACTTCAACATTTGACCAACATTCTCCCAGAAGTTTTTCAGCTGAATCAGAATTGCCTGAATTTTTGACAAGCTACTCTGAACCTCATTTAAATGGATGGGATCTGGTATAGAATCTGCAAAGATGAAATAAGAAACATGCTTTAACAAGACACATATTTGCTCTCTGTCTTAAACTAGACTTGTCATGCTTTAAACATAAAAGGAAACACTTACTCCGGTCAAAATTGGCTTTGGCAAACTTCATCTGCCAATCAATGATCTGGAGTTCGAGCTGCCACTGCTTTTGTTTCAGAGCAGTCTTATCAGCGATGAGGTTATTCAATTCAGCTTCAAGAGCCTTCATACGGGCAACATTTTCAGGATCATGAACAGCATCATAGATGCTCTTCACAATTAGCCCGACGAACGGAACAACTGCAGCGAAGATGCCGAGGCCTTTGCTTGTTTTAGTTATGGATTTGGCAAAATCTTGAATCTCTTGGTTTTTGCTGTTTATCTTTCTCTCAAGTTCAGCAAGCTCTTCTGTGGCTTTTTGGAGTTTTGATTTCAGATCATTCAGGGTATTTTCAGTCTGCTTCATCTCATGGTCTTGTTGTGTAATCTTTTTGTCTGTCTCAATTTTTTCCTTGACAACATCACTGGTGGATGATGCCACATCTTTGTTGTGTAAATCATACCTACACAATGTTGAAGAAATGTTGCCGTGAAATTAACATTTTATAGCAATGGGCTGGTTTAACTAGCTTGAAAGGTTAGCTTGTTGATACTTTTACGTGATTAAAGAAGTTTCATATGGATAAATAAATTATTTTGAAACATTTTATTATGAGGAAAATGTTCTTACTTTTCCACTATCCTGTCCACTTCACTGATAATTTCTTTGATCCAGACTTGTGCTTTGGCTAGAAACTTGACTGCCAGAACGGGCTTGTTTTTCTCCACAGCTTTTGTCAACATGGGAAACAGCGACTGAACCAGGTTTTCACTTGTCAAAATACACTGTGAGAAGAGACGTGAGGTAAAGACTTGGAAAAAAAGACAGCAGTTACAATAGTGACAAAACATTCTGAAGTCGTATTGCTGGTGTTTGTCCTGTAAATCCTGCTTGTAATGCTGCTGCAGTCATTTACATTTATTCATTTAGCAGACACTTTTATCCAAAGCGACTTACAAGAGGGGAATACGTCAAGCGATTTGTCCTAAAGAGGCAAAACGACTAGGAAGTGCTCATAATACCATAAAACAGGCATTGTTCAGATAAGTACAAGCTAGAAAGGGCAAAAAGTAGTATAAACAGTTTTTTTTTTTTTTAGTCTTTTTTTAGTTTTCAGTCATTAAAGGTATGTAAGAAATGCATTTAAAATTTACAAGACACATATCGAACCAAGATGTGGTGAAAAAATAAACTCTTATTTTTTTATATTTTACCTAAAATGTCAGTTAAAAAAGTGAACACTTTTTATGGCTCACATTATGTATTTATTAATAGTTATTTCACCTTTTTTCTAAGTGACAGACATGGAAATACTAAATTCAAGAGAAAATCTGAAACAGTACTTTCAACATAGTTGCATCAGAAGATCCAAACAGAAGCTGGGTTTCCACAGCCCGACTCCTGATGATCCTCTCCAGGTTGGGGAAGTTGGCCAGGCACAGGTAAGAGAGATTGTAGAGAAGAGCTGTCTTTTGGGCAGCAGGGAGGAGGTCCTGTACAAATGTCGGGCTCCACTGGGTCACAGCCACTGGTGGGAAAAAAAAAAACATTGCATATTTTTAAAGACCGAAAAGATCACATTGATGGCTGCTAATTTTTCAAATCTGCTGAAATGGAATAAGCTAATACTTGCTTTTGCTCTCAGCCATCCTTAGTAGGTTTACACAAACGTTCTTCTAAAATGTACTAAAGCAGAACCACAGTTTTGTTTGGTTTAAAACAAGTCTCAGAACATACATGTAACTGGAAGGATATCTGAAAATGATTATAAAAATGTTAAGTGAAAGTGACTTACCCTTTATTTTAGCAAATGATATAGAGAACAAGGTATCTGGTGTTTTTATACTAAAGGTATCCCCCGCCCTGCCTCTGCCCTCAGAGAAAATAACTTTCATAGAAACTTGGTATCATTTAATTAGACTGTGCTATCTGATATTTAACTTCCATCTGTGGGGGCAGCTTGAGTCATGTTCATTACGTGGTTTTGTTGGTGCAGAACTAAGATATGTAGAGTTATGCAAGAATCCTTTCCGAGGCAAAACGGGGCATGCTCCCCTGAGAAAATGTTGATTTTCCTGACCTACATGTGTGCATTTTAACCCATAAGAACCCGGACCGATTTCTCCTTATAGGAAAATTATGAGGCATATAATACAGACCAAATGGACCACTTATAACATGTTTCTGCAGTTGTTTTTGAAATGCAACCCTTCTTTGTGAAAGATCTGAAATGTTACATATATGTGACATTGGGCGTTTATAATAAATTTTTCATGTTACATATATGTCACATTGGGCATTTATTTCACAATTGAAAAAAGTACATTTTGTCAGTTTTATTTGCTACGTAACATTTTTTTTTCTTTTTATTTGCTTTTCCATAACATATTTCAAAGCCACATAACTGTGACCACTACATTTTACAACAACTCTTTCGAAATATCAAAATTCTACCTTTTTTGGTATATGGTTGTTCATGTTTTTTTTTTTCACAACTCGAAAATGAGTGAACTAAATAAAAATAAATAACTACCTCACACTGGAGGTCAACATGTTAAACATGCACATAACATTGCAATAATTTGTATATTGTGCAATAAAACTGTAAACTGTGAAGATTGTCTGGAGGTGTGGCACTTGGCCCTTTGAATGTGCACTCCGGGGTTTCAAAATGTTTCTTTCTCCAAGAAAAAGTTTTGTTACCCTGGCTGGTTGCATTTTGCTGACCAGAGTTTATGTTTGGCTGTGCAGCTTCTGAATCTAGATCACTTGATCTGCTAATGTCTGAATCAGATCCACTTGATTCATCATCCTCCATGTCTTTCTTACTTGGAGTGTAATCAGGGTCACCAATGTCTTCATCCGAGTCACTGTCACATCCCTCATACTCGCTGTCATCTCCGTGGATAATCTTTAGTGCATTCTGAACATCAAATTGTTTCCTGAATCTATTCATGTTATTCATGTTAAAATAAGACCAACATATGATATAAACATCTTGTTACAGCTTACAGGTATAAAAATAGTTTCAAAATACATTTTATTAACAATTTATTTAATGTGACATTATTTTAAATTTTGTTTTTGTTAATATATGCTTTGAAATAAGCAGTAGAAAATATATAACACTAAAATAATTTAATCAGCTAAATTAATTGAGCAGTTCATTACCATTTTTCTTAATGTGACAAATATGTCACATCAAAATTCCACCTACTGTTTTAAGGTTAACAGCCCGATGTGACATATATGTCACCACAATATCTTCGTAACTTGTTTTATATCAGTTTGTTCAAGAAATGTATTAAAATCACGGTAAGTGTAATCTAGGATGTGTTATTAAAACATTAGAACAGTTGAATGGGTTGAAACATACCTTTAGTAACAAAAACAAGCATCTTTAAAAATTGCTGACACTGCAACATGTGCTCACCAGACAGTCCACCATTTTGGAAATGTTGCCATGACAACAAAAAATGCACACATTCTTATGTGACTGAACCTGGATGTTACTTATATGTCACTTTGGGACTTCCCGAGTTGAAAATGAGGGATAATGCTTTAAAAAGACATTTCCAGAAAATCACAATTGTTTGTGACACCCGCGTCACAGTGGGTCCTTATGGGTTAAGATGTTTTAAGGCTCATAAATTGGATAACAATATAGACTTAAAACAAAGTCAGTGGGCGTAGTAGCAAAAATTATTTTTCAGGATAATAGATTCTTAAACATGAGAATCAGATTAAATGTTGCAATAAATGATCCACGCTACAAACTGGAAATAGAGAAGATATAGTTTTATTTATTTTTGACAATACACAATAACATCCCAAACAGGAATGGTCTTAATTAGGAAATATTTCAAGGATTATTTTGAATGGATGTAACAGCATGTATGAAACATGTAAACACTGACCAAGAGTGATACAAAAGTGAAAAATCACAGATCTATTGGTGAAACAGTGAAATATCAGCACTCTTGAAATGTCTCTTGATAAAACAGACCAGTTGTATATTACGAAAATATATTCATTCAGTAATAGTATTATGACGAAATATATATATGTATAGTGTTTGTGGTGTTTTTTCATTGTCTTCTGTGTAAGTGAAGAATGTAAATACTGGCTCAGCTGATATTCATTTTTTATAATTTTAGACAAGTGATTGTAATGAAGGCTACCAGGATAATTATAACTGAGTTTATGAAATTCACAATATGTTGTAACACTTCCCGTGTTACCAGAGTAATTTCTTTGATCTACTAAATTAAAGAAACAACCACCGAGCTAATTCTGTGTGATCCTTGTTTATTCTAGTGTTAAATTCTCTTATTACCCCACCAAAAACTCCAAAAACTTAAACGATTGATTTCAGAAACAACAACAGAAAAAATGAATAACACACAGTTCAGTGTCTTTGAGGTAGTAAAAAATTAATACTTGCACTTCCCCAAACATTTCAGGCTTAGTCCAGTAAGAAAAAAAACATTGAGTACGTTGAAATAAAGTTGATTTGAGGCTTCAGTCCCACTCCTGGCTTTTCCTCCTTTTCCAGCCAGCATACCAAGTTCTTTTGCACTTAAATATTTAGCTGTTATTATGAACACATACCCTTCTTTAAGGGCAGTGAGACAAGCAGCTTGGTGATATTTAAAGATTTTAAGGAGTCCTTTCTACAAAATAAACAAACAACATTAAACATCCACAATGATTGAAGTGAAACCTTCAAAAACAGACAGTCAAACAAGTACTTACAGATTGAGCTAAAAACACAAGGTTTCTCAATCAGGACTCCGAGAATTTTGGAAGCCAAAGGGAACACAACCACATGTTCCCTCCACCAAACGAATCTACTTCTTCTCCATATCAGCTACCCCTATATCCTGTATACAAGCTCTCTAGAGCACCCTCTAGAGCCCTGTAGAATTACTACAACTGCTCTAATCAAAAATACAATACAAGTAACTTGGGACATGTTACACTTCCCCCCCTTTGTGAAAAATTTGTCACTTACTGTGACAAATTTTAAGATTTTGTACATGATAAGTATCTGTTAGAGTAGGGTCAGAGTTTAGAGCAATTTGATAATTAACTGGCCCCAATTTTTTTACAACCTTGCCTGGGCCTTTCCACCTAGGGGATAGTTTAGCCATATACCCATCATCAGCTTTGGATAAGGTGTGAGATCGCACCCAAACTATGTCTCCAACAGCGAACTCAATCTTTTTTCTCCGTTGATCATAGTACTTTTTTTGTCGGGCTTGTGATCTCTCCATATTGGCTCTTACCAGATCAAACAATTGGGACTGACGGTCTACAGCATCATAGCTAGGTTGATCGGGATCAGGAGGATTTTGCAGTGTTCTCTCCAATGGTCCTATGAGCTTACGACCTAGTGCAATTTCTGCAGGTGAGTATCCTGTGCTCGCGTGCCATGCAGAATTCAGTGCAAACCGAAAGTCACAAATCCATTGGTCCCATGAACGATGATTCTCCTGTACGTAAGAGGCAATCATATTCTTGAGACTACGGTTAACTCGTTCAGTCAAGTTGGTTTGTGGGTGATATGTGGTGGTTAGTTTTTGAGTTACATTCCATTGCTTGCAGACAAGTTTGAGAAGGTTGGAAGTAAACTGTGTTCCTCTGTCTGAAACCAAGAAAGCAGGAGTACCCCATCGTGTGAAGATCTCCTCTACTAGGATCTTTGCAATTGTTGGTGCTTTTGCAGAGCGAAGTGGAAATAACTCCACCCATTTGGAGAAATAGTCCACGCCGACCATCAGATACTCATGTTGTTTGGTGCTGCGAGGAAAAGGTCCCATCAGATCAACTCCCAACATATATCCGGGCTCAACAATGGTAGTATTCTGCAATAGACCAGCAGGTTTAGAGGTGGTAGGTTTGTGTTGCTGACATACCAAACACTCTCTACAATATCTCCATACATCCTTCCTTATCTCAGGCCAGAAAGAGAAATCCAACAATCTTATTAAAGTTTTAAAACTTCCAAGGTGACCGCTCAATGGATTGTCGTGTGCATATCTTAAAAACGAGTCTCTAAAAACAGCAGGAACAACAACTTGCAGCTTCTGACCTTTCTTACCGTCAGGAACACTTCTAAACAACACATCATTTTTTTCAATAAAATGTGTTCTCAAAGTGTCATCTTTGTTTTGTTGCTTGCTCTTCACCACCAGTTCCTGGATTTCAGCATCAACTTTCTGAGCTAGTGCAAGCTGAGCCAGATCCACTGGAAGATCATTGGTGATGGTGGATGAGTGAATCGCTGTGGTTACCATAATTAAGTTTGTCTCTGATTGATGTTTTCTTGACAGGGCATCTGGTACAATATTGCATAGACCTTTCCTGTAACGAACAACAAAATTGAACCCTTGCAATCGAATCGTCCATCTCTCCAACCTTGAGGAAGGTTTTGGATGATTAAAAGCCCACGTAAGTGCTGCATGGTCAGTTAAAACTTCAAAACATCTACCTTCCAAATAGTGCCTCCATCTTTCCACGGCCCATACCACGGCTAAACACTCCTTTTCTGAAGCCGAGTAAGCTTGTTCGGCTCCTCTCAACAGACGGGATGCAAAGGCTATGACCCGTTCTTGACCATCAAACTCTTGGGTCAATACCGCTCCTAGACCAGTGTCACTTGCATCTGTTTGAACTTTGAAATCCAGTGTGAAGTCTGGTACTGCTAGAATTGGAGCTTTGGTAAGATCATCTTTGATCTCCTCAAACGCTCTCTGACAGTCCTCTGTCCAGTTCCATTTTGTACCTTTTTTCTTCAATGCATGTAATGGTGCCGCTTTGGAAGAGAAGTCTTTAATGAATCGGTGATACCAACCAGCCATCCCCAGAAATCTCTGGACTTCTTTAACTGAAGTTGGAACGGGAAAATTTTCCACTGCATTCACCTTTTCAGGGTCAGTTTTAACGCCTTCAGCAGATACAATGTGTCCTAGAAATGTCAAAGAAGGTTGGATGAAATTGCACTTCTTTAAGTTGAGAGAGAGTCCAGCATCATGCAAACAAGTGAAGACTTCTTGCAAATGACTCAGATGAGTGGAGATGTCTGGTGAATAAACCACAATATCGTCAATGTACACCATGCAGAACTGATTCTTATGCTTCCTAAGAACATGTTCCATCAAACGTTGAAAAGATGCTGCAGCGTTTCTAAGCCCGAAGGGTAGACATAAAAATTCGTATAGCCCTGATGAAGTGACAAATGCAGTTTTTTCAACACTTGCAGAGTCCATCTCAAGTTGCCAGTAGCCAGATTTTAGATCCAGTGTGCTAAAAACCTTGGCTCCCTGCATGGTTTCTAAAATGTCCACAATTTGAGGCATAGGGTAAGCATCTAAATGCGTTTTGGCATTCAGGCCACGATAGTCAACACACATTCTAGAAGTGCCGTCTTTCTTCCCTACTACAACAACAGGCGATGCCCATGGGGAAATGGATGGACGAATGATCTGTTTTTCCAACAACTCCTTAACTTGTCCTTCTATAAACTCATTCTTAGTAGCTGACACACGATATGGCTTTTTCCTTACTGGGTGTTCATCTGTAGTGATGATCTTGTGTTTCACCAGTGAGGTACGGCCTAAATTCTGTGTGCATACCTTGGGCCACTCCAACAGGAGATTTTGCAGCTGTGCTTTTACATCAGGCGAGGTCTCAGCCTTCTGAGCTACCTGGTGAATCAGTTTAGCATCTGCATCATCACACGGGAGGTTTTCCTCTAGAGGTAGTGCAAGAAAAAAGTGATTACTGGGTTGTGCCACGTGAAAGTAAAAAGGAATGGTTGGGGCTGTGTCTACATCTGGAAAATAGAATTGATCAGAATTAAAATCTATTAACATTCGTGACAGTTTTAAAAAATCCAGTCCCAAAATAACCGGTACTGCCAGGTCACCATCCTTGAGTACATAGAACTGTACTTCAAACGTCTTCCCTTGAACCTCACAGCTCTCTCTCACTTTACCAACAGCTTTTTGTCGATGTCCATTGGCAAGCATGAAAGTCTGTGTACTGGGAGGCAAACATTTAGCTTGAGGTTTCAACATCTTCCATACCTTTTCTTGTATCAAGGAGTAAGTGCTCCCGGTGTCAATCACTGCATTGATGAAGTTATGGTTAATGGTAATGGACGTTTGAAGTGAACTGATATTATCTGTTCGGTCTACCATCATAAGGTGAGTTTTCAGGTCTGGTTTTTCAGAGGTTACTCTTTTCTTCTGATTTTCACCACTTACTTGTGTCCAGTACCTCTTGCTCTCTACCCAATCTTTCTCCACTTGTGTCCCCAAACGAACAACATCATCCACAGTTTTAGCTGTCTGAGAAGTGATGCTAAACGTGGGTTGCAGTTCCTAAGAATGGCCTTCACTATCTCACCTTCAGTCATCTCAGGTTTGCTTCGGAGGCAAATGGCTCGATAATTAAAAGCAAAGTCTCTGACGCTTTCATTTGGACCTTGTTTGCGACTTGCCAGTTTCTGAGCAATGACTTCTTGGCCGTCTTCATTTAAGAAGGAGAATAAAAACTTCTGCTTGAAAGTTCTCCAGTCAGTAATGTTAGCTCTCTTGGCTCTCCACCAGTCCTTTCCTGTTCCTTTTAAAACAACTGAGAGTGAAGCCAAGAGTTCTTCATTAGTTAAAGGACGAAGATCAAGATATTCTTCCACCCTCTCTATAAAAGTAACAGCATCTTCAGGATCTGAGTTATCAAAGGTAGAAAACTCTAGCTTTACTGGAGGATTGTATTGGGTTACAGAGAATTGTGATAGAGCAGTAGACTGACTTTGGTGACTGTTTGTGACTTGTCTTACCGGAGTTTGATAGTTTACTGACTTTCTGGGTAACTCATCAGAGACTGGTGTAGAGACGGTTGGTTGAAAAGCTCTCATTCGCTCCTCAATTTGCTTATCTCTGCGTTTCAAACAATCAATGACGGTTTTTCCCATGTCATCCATCTTGCTTTGAGTCCACTCCTTTAATCTATCAGTTTCTCTTTGCAACTTATAAAAAAAAAAACTTTATCTTCAAGAGATTTTAGCATTAACTTGACTTGCGTCTCATTAACTAGCTCACTTACTTGATGTTCAAGGTTGGCTAGGTGCTCTTCAATGCTGGTGAGACGTGACTGGTTGCCATCAACTCCATACATGTGGTGACTATGCTCATTGAAATCAAGAGGTGGTGGTGGTGGTAGGTCCTCAGTAACAGTTACTTCTTTTTCATCATCTGAATCAATGTAAAGTTCATTAAAGGTATCAATGATTTCATGAACAGGTTCTCTTCTCTGAGTGAAAGCTTTAGAAGAAAAATCCTGATCAGGTGCGATCTCATCACCCTCCATTTTTGTGGGTTTTTAACAAAGGCTAAGTATAACACTTTAAAGATCAAAGATTCACACAGAATACTTTTTCAGCTCTGATAATTTGGTGGTTGTCCCTGTTCGGGCGCCATCTGTAACACTTCCCGTGTTACCAGAGTAATTTCTTTGATCTACTAAATTAAAGAAACAACCACCGAGCTAATTCTGTGTGATCCTTGTTTATTCTAGTGTTAAATTCTCTTATTACCCCACCAAAAACTCCAAAAACTTAAACGACTGATTTCAGAAACAACAACAGAAAAAATGAATAACACACAGTTCAGTGTCTTTGAGGTAGTAAAAAAATTAATACTTGCACTTCCCCAAACATTTCAGGCTTAGTCCAGTAAGAAAAAAAACATTGAGTACGTTGAAATAAAGTTGATTTGAGGCTTCAGTCCCACTCCTGGCTTTTCCTCCTTTTCCAGCCAGCATACCAAGTTCTTTTGCACTTAAATATTTAGCTGTTATTATGAACACATACCCTTCTTTAAGGGCAGTGAGACAAGCAGCTTGGTGATATTTAAAGATTTTAAGGAGTCCTTTCTACAAAATAAACAAACAACATTAAACATCCACAATGATTGAAGTGAAACCTTCAAAAACAGACAGTCAAACAAGTACTTACAGATTGAGCTAAAAACACAAGGTTTCTCAATCAGGACTCCGAGAATTTTGGAAGCCAAAGGGAACACAACCACATGTTCCCTCCACCAAACGAATCTACTTCTTCTCCATATCAGCTACCCGTATATCCTGTATACAAGCTCTCTAGAGCACCCTCTAGAGCCCTGTAGAATTACTACAACTGCTCTAATCAAAAATACAATACAAGTAACTTGGGACATGTTACAATGTGCACTCATTTTATTAATCCTACATAATGAAAACCGATTCGTTAATGTCACTTGCCTCATCACATTGACAATTACGAAACAGTACAATAGCCTAATCACGTACATAAATCTAAATAGCGAAATTAGACAAAAAATGTATTCGTTTACATCCCTGAACATTTCTGTTGTAAAACATGTTTGCTCTATTTATTTGTTTGGCCAGTATCATGGGTTTGGGTTTTGGTTATTTTGCTGTTGTAAGACCTTTGAAATAACTGAAATCATACATACACTGAACTACATTACCTGTGCGTTTCGCTGAAAATAACTGCAAACCTTAGAACGTTCGTCGGAAAAATACAGAGGTCCGGACCTCGGGACCTCAATGGTGGGTACGGCCCTGCCTCCACCTACATTTCCTGGTGGTACTGCTATGCTAACACTCAAATCCAGAAGTTTATATATATATATATATATATATATACACACACACACACACACACACACACATTTATTTATATATATCAAAACACGTTAGAATTTAGCCTTGTCCTGTCACTCAACAGGTGGAGTACTTCACTGCGACCTTCCCATATGTGATGCTGTTGATTTTAGTGATCAGAGGAGTCACACTCCCAGGGATCCAACCCACAGGTCCCACAATTAGCTTTTTATGTCCATGTAGTTTTACGTCCATTTGCTTTTCGTTTTTTAACCCATAAATAAAATACGGTAAATGCGGTTTCTTCTTTAATGGTTCAAACACTGATGAATAGAATAAGCTGACACAAACTGATCCTCATTATTCAAAATTTGTATTTCATAAAAAATCATAAATATTCTATAAAGCTTGTTTTTTTTTATGTATATAAATGCTAAATTTAATTTCTACCTTTTTGTAGCATCTCTATACAGACGCTAGCGCCCTCTCACACTACTTATGTGGCTACCATGCTTTATGGAAAACTTCAGCTTCAATATTTTTATGATCTTAAAGGGGTCATCGGATGCCCATTTTCCACAAGTTGATATGATTCTTTAGGGTCTTAATGAAAGTCTATAATATACTTTGGTTAAAAATTCTCAATAGTTGTGTAAAACAACACCCTTTTTAGCTTGCCAAAATCAGCTCTGCAAAAATCATCTCATTCTGGTCGAGGCTGCTTTAAATGCAAATGAGCTCTGCTCGCCCCACCCCTCTCTTCTCTCTGTGGAAAGACGAGCCTGTTTACTTTAGCTGCGTTTAGCCGCTAAACTTGCTAATTAGCACTTTATTAGGAAAGGCGATCGCAAAAAAACACCCTTATACTCACTTTTGCTGTAAGTGAAACTGGATCATGAATGATTCACGCAAATATAGACGGATATATGTAAACGTAATCTACTGCATCTTCAGCGGTTCAGATGTCGGGAGTAAATGATGACCACTATGTTCATTATTACATCCAGCAACACAACACCTCAATCGCTCAAGATATTCTTGTCTAACTTACATCCCTGCTCCGGCATCGAAACAAAGAGGGCGGACTGTGACAGCTGATCTGAGGTAAAACGCTCATGTCAATCAACTATCGTGGGAGCGGCCTCTGTCGGTGTGACGCCACAACGACAGGCATTTGAGAATGGTTCGATTTGAAAAAGGGGATATTATTTTTACAGATTAGTTAAAAACCACTGCATGGATTTTTATCATTATAGGGTAGATTTGTACATACTCTGCCAACACACATTAATGTTCAACAACATGTAAAAGTGAACTTAGCTTCCGATGACCCCTTTAATAATTTTTCACGCCTAAAAACATGAAGCCTTTGAAATACTTATTACATATTTCTTTGCAAATAACTGTGTCCTGGGCAGGTTATTCGGGAGTGCAAGAGGGAACAAAAACCAAGAGAAGATAAATTAAACCAAAGACAAGGAACTTTGTATATTTGTGTTTGAACCCTGGAGGTTTCTATTTTCAACGTGTTTGGTAGCACTGATCAATAGCAACCAGTAACATTTTCTGTTAATCTCCTGATTGGCCAAGCTTTTAAGTTAGAATCAACTCCACTTGACATTTTTGTTCAGCGCTGCACGCTTGGGAATCTCTCTTTGTAATAAACAAAGTGTAACATGACATAAATAAGAAATACATTGTGCAGTGTAGAGCTTCATTGATTGTAACAGATTTTTGTGAGATTGCGATAAACAGAAATGATGGATAGCGTTATAATTATTATAGGGAGCACAGAGCGCTCTGCGGGCTTTCTTTGCTAGTCCATTCAAAGTTTGATTAAGTTTTGGTTTTCGTAATGCTGTTGAACCATTGACTTTGCAACTTCACACTGACCTGCATATAACCTAATGCAGCATATGCTGAGGCCACTAGCAGTGAACAGGGCAAAAATATCTCAAAATGTATAAGGTTAGAGCAAAGGAAACATCACATAATGTAAATACATTGTCATTGTGAAAAACTCAATTTCGACAAAAATGTCAGATAGAACCTTGTAATTCCAAGGCGGCGAGTTGTATAGTATACGTGTCACGTTTTGTAATTTGTGTCATTAAATGCAATTATAACGTAACATCTGAAACACTACTGTGTTAGACTAAGAGGGACTTGTCACAGCACTTACATATTATTACTCTTTTGTTGATTTCATTGCTTCTACTGTCCTCATCTGTAAGTCGCTTTGGATAAACCAATGACTAAATGTAAATGTAAAAGCTTTAATACATTCCGTCACCCATGGCTGGACATAAATGACCAAAGTAACAGAAAAACAAAACACTAGGAAAACTACTGTCAGCATGTTTTTACTAGATCATGTCAAAGCCTGTTTCAGGCATTTAAGGCCTTTGCATCAGAGCTTAAGACATCCTACAACAGCTCTAGTTTTTCATCTTGTCCATTCAAGTTTATTACCTGAAGCCAAATTAATTAAAGCTGCTAAATACTTCACATGTAATTTTACATCACAACATGGTCTGCTGCAGTGGCGGCTACTGGTCTGTCAAATAGGGGAAGCTCATTTTCGGCCTACATCATAAAATTGTCTATTTATTTATTCACAAGAATGTGCCTTATTGTCATAAGTAAGTCACAATGCAAACAATCGTAAAAAAAAAAAGTTTTAGTTTTATTATGCAAAATATGATGTATTTTTTCTTTTAGTCAGATGCTACTATATAGTATAAATATTTTGCAATTTAAATAAGGTTATTATGGAGATTTATTTATTTATTTATAAAGTATTTTAATAGAAATATAAGGTTTCATTATGTTATGTTAAAATTTTTCAAGATTACTATATATATATATATATATATATATATATTTATAGTCATCCTCCATGTTAATATTTAATGTAGTAATCTATATATATATATTGATTACTACATTAAATATTAACATGAATGAATGAATGAACGATCTAAAAAAAATATTAAACTCTGTAAAAGTGAAACAAGGAATGTGGTGTATAATTGTGTGAAATGTATGATGAAAATCAAGCAATTTCGCCAAGCAAATATAAAGAAATAGGTTGCAGCAGTTTTTATTTCGACTGAACTTGAGAAATCCGCGATGGGACTGAGCGCGAATAGCTTCAGCGATTCCTTATAGTACAAAATCGCTGTCAGTCAAAAGGAGATGCAATCTTTCGACAGACCCTCCAATCATCACGCAGAAGCTCGGAGTCCAGGCCAGCCCACTCCTCATTTGCTCCTCATTCACCCCCAGAGACGCTGAGCGTCCGTGGGCGGGACATAATCGCAGCGTTTATCCAATGACCGTCTAGTTTCAAAGCACTGAAAAAAAACGTTCAAAGCAGCCGCATTGAAGTCAATGGACGCTGGGCTTCAACGGGGAAATGCACTGTGACGCTACGGGAATGTATGAGAAGTTAGATAGTTAGATATAGCAAGTCAGCCGACCTGCTATATCTAACTGATTCTGAACGAACTCGTCTTTGAGATGAACGTTTTCTAACGCATTTTTAGTCAATAAAATGTTAATACAATAGTACATAATTTGACCATTAATTTTGTGACATTATAGGGGAAGCTGAGCTTCCCTTGCAGTCTTAAAGAAATCGCCACTGGTCTGCTGTAGTGTAATGGTGTTTGTGATATTTAATGGGGTATGTGATAATCCAGAAAATATTTAAACAGGAAGAAATGAAGCTACTAATTTAAGATAGTAAAACAAATGAAATTTAAACGGTCACAAGAATCCACAAAGCAAGAGAACACAAATGTGAATAAACAACCTTTAATAACAGTTAGAGATGGATGCCATAGAAAAGAAAGTTTATTTTCTCTATTTATTTGACTGCACACCAGTATTTTAAAGCTGTGATGTTTTGAAAGGCAAAAATCTCTTTTTCTGGTGTTTGATGTGGATGGATGCAGGCACATGGATCTTTTTCTCATACAACATCTGTTTAGGTTGCCTCACTGCACTTGGAAGCTACTACAAATACAACAGTAACTGCTCCAGGTAAGTAAGCCATTCAAAACGATTTGTCTATGTTTGATTTAGTAAAGGGAATTTGTATAGAATTCTGGTTCTCTTTCAAACATTATTAAATTCGGTATCTCACTGTGGGAATCGCCTCGGGTGTGACAAGTCCTTGGAAGCACCAATTACACCACGTCTGTCAGTTGACAGACCAATCACGACAGTGATGCAGGAGTCCCGCCTCCCCAACATATATGATTGCACAACGGTACCTACATTTTTCTCATTCTCTTCCCTGTGAAGATCTAGTCAAGTCAAGTCAAGATTTATTGTCACTCTGCTACATGTGTGGACACGACTATATGACTGTATAACTAGCTGCATACTAGTTAAACATATTTTTACAACCACCTGGCTCTGGATGAAGTAACATTGCAAATAAGGGGAGGCCACACATGAAACTAAATTCAACAACTGAACATTTAATCAAAATAGATAAAATTAATACAAAAATTAAGCATGAATAAGGGATAAACAAACAACAAAAGAAAACAATCCGGGACTGGAGAGGGAGGACGAACGGCACCAAAGTCCACCGCCACCACTGCTCGCTGAATCTTCTCTTTTTAGCCTAAACGGCAATCACAGGTAACACTCCACACCTGTCCCCAACTCTCGCTCTAGAAAAAGACGAAACCACGGCACAACACCACCTAGTGGACAAATGCAAAATAAACACTCTGGCTGTAACACATAATATAAACATACGTCAGTATAAGTATAAGAAAAGCAAAAATTTACAAAGTATCTTCATGAAACATGACCTTCACTTAATATCCTAATGATTTTTGGCATAAAAGAAAAATTGATCATTTTGACCCATACAATGTATTGTTGGCTATTGCTCATGTGATTGGTTTTGTGGTCCAGGGTCACACATTTTCTGTATTCCTTTTCAGGATTAGCTGCCTAATGGTTTTAGAGCTGTCAAGGTACGTTGCCGAACACGGCTATTTCTGAAAGCAGGTGTTTTTTCTTTTCACTGTTACAGTGTAAACCATTGTTAAGGGACGAGTGAGTGAAATAACATGTGATGACGAATTTTCTTGTCTGTCACTTTCTAAGCGACATGTTGTGGTGAGGATTCTCATCCCCTGTGTATTGCATACCTGGGTGTGAGACACGTAGGCACGCTCACTAATTTGCCATACACGTCCATCTTCAAGTACATTCAACTTGGTTTGACTTTAACACCACCACAACCAACAAGAATAATGACAGTGACAATAGTGAATAGTGACATCCTGTCACTCCATTTGTTCATCAGTCGTGCATGCCATGGATCTGCTATCTAGTACAGCTTGAACTGTGACTATCATTTAGTAACACTAGCCAGGATGTGGCCATGTACATCCTCCCATTCTGTTGTTTATGCTGCTTTTTGCGTATATAAAATGAATGCTTGGAAAACAAATTTAGGTATTTTTGATGGGTCACGGCCACGTATTTAATTGTAATTTAACAAAATCTTGTCAGTTAACGGTTAATGATGGCTTAATGACGTCGCTTGTCGGTTAGGTGAAAAAAACAAAACAAAATGAACATTCCATCTAATAAAGTACAGTCTAATAAAAGTCAATTAAAAATAGTAATAATACATATAGCTGCAAGCAGCAATTACCGGGGTTCAGCATATAAAGCCTCTGAGATGCTATGGCTTTAGGGTGTAGTCCAAACCAAAATATATGACTAACATTTTCTTTTAGTTTTGTTTTCTTTTAGGTTTTATAGACTTTTGGGTACAGTAGATCATGGTCATCTTATTAAGTGGCCCTGTTATCATTGTCCAAATGCAAATGTTCAACATTTTTTTGATAACTGTTTATCTAGAGATCCCAGAGAATTGCACTGCACTGGTTTTATTGATTTTGAGTTAAACACCTAGAACTAGTTCACAAAAGTAGGTTTTTTTAAATAATATTCTATATCTAAAGAACAGTTGTATTGACATTAATGGTCCAAGAGTCAAAGTTGTTCAGAATGAGGAGATCTATCATATGATATGAAGATCTAGTGTTTGTGTGAATATATGAGCATTTATTTAGCAGTTTGAGGCCATTTAGACAGCTTGTGTTTCTGAAGCCTTTTTAACTGTTATAGCGCCACCTATGGTCCGATCTTCACAAAACTTTGCATGCTGGTTAAGAGTCATCTGACACATGCTCTCACCAATTTCGTAAAGTTTTGAGTTTTCATTTAGGTTTTATAGGCTGTTGGGTATTTTTTGGTCACGCCCCATTTATAATTGACGCTGTTATAGCTAACCAAAGGACAAAATTCAACTTAATTATTTATCTATGATAATTATTGATCTAGAGAGTCCAGAGAATATTACTGCAGTGGTTTGATCGAGATTCAGTGAAAAACCTAGGACTAGTTCGCAAAAGTAGGTTTTTAACATACTTGTGAATATTTAATGAACGATTTGATTGGCAGCAATGGGTCTTGAGGTTCTTGAAGTTGTTCATGATGCTCAGTTTTGATTTGAGGCGCTCAAACAGCTTTGACTTTCTGCAAGGTGGCTCGCTTTCTTGCCTCCTACAAAATCCCATCACTGCCAGCCTGTCTCCATATGAAGGAAAATAGCTTCTCATCTGGTCATCAGTCATTAGCAGTAGGACACTGACATCAATCTGTAAAAAAAAAAAAAAAAAAAATCAGTATTATACACAAAAAATGTATTATAGTCATACAACTGACCATATGCATTTATATGTCACATCCATTACGCAAAATGTCACATACATAACGCTGGATTTGCCCCTCTACATAATCCATTCACAATTTAAATAATTTTTTTGGTTCGTCTAAAAGGACCAAATGTCCACCTATACTGTTTCAGGGATGACAAACGTGAGTGTTCTGTGACTCATTGCTATGACCGACAGTGATTATTGGCATAAGACATCTAATGAGCCGAAGTTAAAAATATACACTTCCTGCATTTACTATACTTTATACTTTAATACAGTAAAGTACTAAAATTTGTTATATTTTTATAATAAATCCAAGAGCAAGACATGAAAAAAACTAGGGAGCTGAAATGGCAACTGAGCTAATGAGTGATCCTCTGCTACCATCTACTGGTTATAATGATAATATAATGTCATTTTCATCATTGAAGTCTTGAAGTTTGAAGTTTTCTGCCAGGAGACACATTTTGGCTCATTTTTTCATCTTGATAAATGAAAAGTGAATTTTACAGCACAGCTGTAGACTTCAGAAATAGTAAAGGCAACATTAGCCTAAGAGTTGTGATAGTGTTTAGCTGTCAGCATTTAAATGTACAATTACATTTATAGGTACTCTCCTGGGATTACCAGGCTGGGTTTTTTAAATTATATATTGTTAAATAACATGAAACTGTGTGTTAATGCCACTATCATTATTTATGGTGTTGCAATTAATTTGTTTCTCGGTTTCTAACAAAAAACGAGGCAGGAAATGCGTCCAATATATATCCATCAAATACTATTACTTCTAAATTGCTAAATCCCAGTCTCAACCCTATCAGAAGTACCGGTACTTAGGTAGAAACTTATACGTAGGAGCCTGATAAAAATGCTTTTTTAAAGAAAAATGTCTGAGGGGCTTAGAGGCTTTTGCATCTGAACTCTTCATATACCTCAAATGAGCTTCACCAGAAGTTTACAAGCTGGCTTTTTTTTATAAAGAAGTTCTAAAGAACGCTCCATGCATATGAGTGTTACTTCCTACAGTGTAGGATTGTATATTAACTGATTAGATCAATATTTTATTCACAAATCTGGCATCACTAATTCTTATTCTAAAAGGTGGCTGTAAAAAAATACATGACATGATTGATTAAATGTTATCGGGGAAAATGATTCTCAAGTGAGTATACTGTGATATCCATCATTTGACAATGATTTATTATTAATATTTTACTGGACCACAGCGGTACTTTACTGGGACTTGGCAGCACATCAACAGAAAACTTTCTTGATTTGCATGTTAAGAAGCATGCAGAGGCGAGGTTATATCATGAATGGGGTGATACCAAATTCTGGCATTTCAAAAAGGTGGCAAACACAAAATTCTTATTTCAAACTGAGATGTGAACTATTTTTTTTTATTGAATAGCAACCTCTACAGTATATAGATTTTGATTTTCCATTTCATGACCCCTTTAAAACATATTTTATAGAATAAACAAAATAATCCCTACAAAAATAAAATTGTAAGTAAACATAAATTGAACATGGGTTTAAATTGGCCTCTAAATGATGACTATTTTTATTTTTAGGTGAACTGTCTTTTTCATTTATTCAGTGGGTTAAATGATTCGATATTACCTTGTCATCCTCCAGCCTTTTTATGGTGGTTTCTGGAATATTCCTCTCCCTCAGAAAACAGATTAATTTGTCCATCCTCCAATGATAGTTTAATGGAAATTAATAACATAAGCAGAGTGAGGCTGGTAGACCAATATTAAGCCTAGACCGAGTACACACAGAAAAATAGGGGTTTAAAATTGTACCTTTTGGGGTATAAGCTTGTCACTGGAGCAGTACCCTTAAAAAGGACATCTTTGTACCTTTTTTTTTACCCCAATAGGTACATATTAGTACCTTAGAGTAGTAATAAGTACCCTTAAAGGTACTGCTTCAGCGACAAGCTGTTTCAAACCCGTTTTTCTGTGTGTATATAAGCCAGAAAACCAAAAACATGTATTTTAATGGTTAATATGTGCTGTGCATAACAAAGCAAGCTCTTGATGCAAACCTTATTTCACTTAGTTTTGATGCAATGAGAGTAAACAACATAATATTTCTATAAAACCAACACTTGACATCCAGGATTGAACTACATGAGCTAGTATGATACCATAACACGCGCTAGTTACCAAACATTCAGATTTTATACTTGCCCAGAATCTTCTACTATAACATAAGCAAGTCGCAATTGCGAGAAAAAAAGTCATAATTCTGACTTCATAACTCACAATTCTGACTTCATATCTCGCAATTGCGACTTTATATCTCACAATTCTGACTTTATATCTTGCAATTCTGACTTTATATCTCGCAATTCTGACTTTATAACTCGGAATTCTGAGAAAAAAAAGTTGCAATATTTTTTTGTTTGTTTTTGTTTAGTGGCGGAAACGGGCTTCCATACCCCATTTTTTAAATCATAGTGTATTTGTAGCGCAGTTTAACTGATCTGTTCCCCTAATCTAAATGACATGGGACTTTGTCACTATTCCTGCAACAGAGTATGGGAACGTGACGTCAGCAACGCACAGCATTCTGGGACTTTCGGACACAGACACTACAGTCTACACTGGGTAACAGTGTACATTTAAAAACACAGAGTTGAGCTTGAAACAACACAATGGCGAAAGCAGCTCAATGAAAAAAAACTTCAAAATCTGCCTTTGTCGTTTCCTTCTGCATGATATTGTAACAATAAAATCTTCATGGCATCAGAACGATGTTTACTCTAAATTAAAGCATGTTGTGGAAGAATTATGAGATTCATCATGGGTTTCACTTTCAGTAGATGTGGCAGGGTTCTGGACTGTTTGGCTCAAAGTAGTAGGAGGAGAAGGGAAAGAAGTAGGTGGTGGATGAAAAGAGTTCAGTGACTCTGGATGGTGCCATAGGTGCCTTCCTGTTTGTGTGCCATCATTTCAGAAGCCCTGGCATGCCGTTCCATTGCACCATTTCACAGCTTGTAGGATTTATTCTTCCTTTTCTGCCTACTCCCTGTAGTGCTGAAAAATCACCTCGGGGTTAGGCCTTCTTTTACAACCTCCTGGTGTCTGAGAGGAAGATCTCTGGAGGGTTTGTGTAGATGGTGCGTTTGTAAGTGGTACAAGGGGAAGATGAGCTCACAGGAGTACTTGACGTTGAGGATTAAGCTATCACCTGTTAAGAAAGAAAAATAAATAAATAAAAAAAAATGAAAAAATCAGTAAACGCTACATAAGCATAGCATCCTTTTTCTTTGATTTGTACAGCCAGACTCTAGCTCAGGGGTTTCCAAGTTTAAATCTAAATCTGTGGAGTCATCGGTAAGATGTGTGTGAGTGGGCAGGGCAAACAGCTGTTAATATAATATACTGCACTCAAGCTGATTGCATAAATAATCATTTGAACATGCTACTTCAAACTTTGTTTATAAAACATCATTTAGAGTAATCTCATATCTATCATCAGTGTATGTTTAATGAAACTATTCATTTTGTATGTATGATTTTTGCAGTTCTATTTCGGGGATGCAACAGATGCAGGAATTACACACTGTAGCCAGGCTTTTAATATGAGTGAGGTCTGTGGTGTGGTTAAGGAGTTATAATAAACCTTACAATTACAACTCATTATCAGTGTTGGGGAGTAACTAGTTACATGTAACGGAATTACGTAATTTAATTACAAAATAAATGTAATTGTAATTAGTTACAGTTACTGAGAAAAAATATGTAATTAAATTACAGTACAGTTACTTTTGAAAAATGCCAGTGATTACAAAGGGGATTACATCTGATTTTTTTCACACACCCACCCCCACTTACAGATTTAATTGACTTCTTTTAAATTGCATTGACTGCTCTAAAACGAGACACCAATGTTTCAGGAGTTTAGGACACAGAATAGGAGACATGCTTATTCGATAACTGTTTTATTTCCTATTTGGGTTTATGCATAAACTTTAGCTTTGCGTTTGGTTAGCTAATAAAATATTAAAGCCTAATTCAATATTATGTGGACAATTTCTTAATTCTGTCATCCTGGTATCGTGGACTTGCTCTATTGTTTCATACAAACGCAGCGATTTTTGCCATTTTTGCCTTTTTTTTTTGTACATGGATTATAAGATAACTAACAAACTAGTACTACTACTTAATTATTTATGTGGTGAAATGTTGTGTAAGAAAACTGGTATGACTGCACTGTATCCCTAAAATGTCTAGTTTGAACTTGCTGTTTGCTATCAACTGATTTCTTCATGGAAGTTTTGCGTTCAAATATTTCAACTCAGATCAGTGTTTCGTGTATAATAATTTTGCCACGAAACATCTAAATAATCTATCAAGCAGCTGTGTAATAAGTCAGACAATGTACATTCAGCCAGTTGTTATCGCAAAATAATGATGTATATTATCCCTTACTTATTATAATCTTAATTCAAGTGATAAAGGATTTTGAAAGTCTGACAGTGTTGAGTGCTACTGTAAGGTTAACTCTGCCTGGTTTAAATGTTTCAAAATGATTAACAGTTGAAAATATTATCAATTTAGAAAAGTAATCAAAAAGTAATTAAAAGTAATACATTACATTACTTTAATAAAGTAACTGAAAAGTGACACTACTTATTACATTTTAAATCAAGTAACTTGTAATCTGTAACCTATTACATTTCCAAAGTAACCTTCCCAACACTGCTCATTATATACACTAATAAACACTTTAAAAGAGACAGACATGTAGATGCTTGTGAAAGATGTTTTCTCTGTTTTGGAGGGATGAACATTGTTAAATTATTCCAGATTTATTGCATCAAAATTGGTTAATCCTTCACTATAGGTTAGGGGTGGATAATTCTATTATTTGCTTATTATTCAACAACACATATTACTGTTGCAGTTTTCATTAATAGACCTTTTTAAAAACATTGCCAGCGAGTAAGCTAATAGACTAATCTTTTATTATCCTCACAGCGCATCATACAGTGATGCAATGAAATCATTGAATATTTTTGCAATTTAATAATAAAAGTAACCTAACAATAGTAAGAAGAAAAATGTATAGAATGTATGTTTCCTGAGTCGGTATCGCAGAGATGAAATTCATGATCCTGACGCGCCTTAAGAGAAAAATGCATCTTTAGGGATTTTATAATGAAAGATTTCTATAGATATATTTATCAAGTCAGTGAGGCAAGTATTCACTTGCGCTTCTGCTCAAAACTGGAAATCTTTATTTTATAGAAGCACAGCGTTTTGTTTATATTGTGAGTGCACGCAAATAAAAGTAGACCCTTTACAGTTCCGAATGCTGTATTACTCTTACCCCTATGAGCAAAAAAGATGGGGTATTTGAAAACATTTCCAATGCAAGCGATTGGGCTGGCGCCTCCATGTAAGCGTGCTTCAGCTTTAACGACTGAATAGCCTATGCCTCTAACAGCGCACATAAGTGTTTAAACTAACATTGTGATATGCTTGAGCTGTTTTATATCTATAGATTTTATTTTGGACAAATTGTGATGATTTGAGGCGGCTAAGGATCTCGAGACAGGAATCAAACTCAGGTTGCCAGCAGCACAGTTGCAATATATGCCGGCAGACTAACCACTGGGCTATCGGTGCCGACACAAAAACTTAAATTTAACAAACAAAAATGCTCCAAACATTGCCATGCTCCTGCGTGTCCATCTGCTACATCACTGAACTCAGCGTGTAACATGTTTGGAAGACAGTGGTGAGCTTTTACAGCTGTTCTGTCTGCCCGAATGGTAACAAAGCTGCTGGCAGATAATGGCAGATATTGTGCTTTCCGACAACACATTTAGCTTCCTAAACATCCTAAACCAGATCAGAGCTGAGGATGACAGCCAAACAGTGTCAGAGTTTAAGGCAAAGGTTCAGCAGTGCTTAAATGACCACATGTATCCATGAATTAGGAAGATATTGCCCTGATGGCCTCTGTTCTGGACCCTTGTTATAAAAATCTACAATTTTTTCACACCTGGAAAAAGAAGCTGCAAAGCAGAATTTATGTAAATATGTGCTACTGTGGAAATGGATACTACGGGAAGAGATGAGACATAGGTGTGCTGCCAAAGTTGTACAACACAGCCATGGTACTGCCATGATGTTGCTTCTGGGAGATGACTACAGCATTCCTCAACAATCTGACAACCCAGAAGCTGAGGTGGACACCTATATGAGAGACAGTATTGCATACTAATCCTCTTCATTGGTGGAAAGCTAATCAAGTGCAGTTGTTGAGGCTGGTCATCTGAGTGGACATCAGTACCATCTGAGCAGATGATAGCAGTGAAGCATTGGGATAGCACTGAACCTACCACTGACACCTTGGTTACAGCTGACATTGCTGATGCCCATATGTACATAAACACCACTGACCATCACAAACTCCTGTATAAAACACTCGCCAGACATGCGACCATACAGGATGAACTAAAACCTTTCAGAATATGCACTGATGGTTATACAAAATAAACTATAATGCACAATTAATTGCAGGTTATTTTGTATAAGCTGTTGCTGAGAATAATGAATTTCCATGAATAATTTGCATTGTGATCTGTTAATTTGCATTGTAATCTTGGGTGTGTGCTTTGATCATAAAATTCTTGCCAAAATTCTGATTCACTGATGCACTCCCCTGACAACACTGACAGTCCATTTGGGAGGAGCAACTTCACTCTGTGTATGAGCAAGGGTTTCATCCCAGAAACGTGCAGTGAGTTCTGAAAATATATGTCCACCATGAACAAAAATGAATATTTTACTCGAACATACCAACATTCATCAAAGAAACACAAAAAGTATCCTCACAGCTTCATAGCTATATGCAAATGAAAGTACTGAATTGCCTCACATAACACACATAACAGTGTAAATGAATACATAACATACTTGTAAAAGTTAACATTCTAATGTGCTGCAAACCCATAGTGATGCATATATAACATACTATAACTCTAAATTGCATTAATCTGTGCGTAAACAGTCGAGTTTTGTAAGTTGCACTACACTATGAAGTATACGTATTTCTCTGAACAAATGTAAAATGGGTGTGTTTAAGTTTGCATCATCTTTAAGGTTTGAAAATACAGTTGGATGGATGGATTAAAATGGATTTGGATAGATCTTTGTGTATCCACAGGTCCTAAAGAATTTTTATGCCAGTGACAGGCTAAAACCTTAGGAATAATTCTCTTAGTGGGTAAAGAACAGAAACTACATGAAGACTAATGAAAAGTTCGGTCCTTCCTAGGCTTGGTACCAGAGGTCTTCCTCTTTAAGAGGTGTCTGCCTGTTTTCCTAACATTTTTATCTGATGCCGTTGGACAGTTTTCTTATGTTAGTCCACCAAGATCCAATCAAAATGTAGTAAATCTTTCATTACCTGTCATTACCTGGGCCCTGGAATGTGCTGTTCACCACACAGCCCTTATCATTGAAATATCAATTTTCACAGCTGTTCAGTTTGTAAGGATCCATCCACTGGCCCAAACCCGGAGTCCAGTTGTCTGGTTGAAGGTTTAATGCATGTTCGGTCTTTTCACAGTGCTTCTGCAAAGTTTGCTTAATTTATCAGGATTTAGTTTCAATTTCAATCTAGCTCCATGTTTAATCTGACTCCCATTTCATACGATCATCAGAATTTAGGTGTTCCCCTTCAGGAACTCGAGCTGCGTCCGACAAACGCATTGGGAACGCCTTTGGCGGAACCACGCTCTGAATGCATGTGTAATCTGGCCAATCAAACGACGATGCGTCACGGGCGGGTGACGTCACCGACCAGGAAGCATAAAAGCACGTGCGAAGCTGCCTGCGTCAGCTTCTGTCTTTCAGCGGAGCGCTCTATGTTTGTGTTGTCACCCTGTTTTTCAGTGCAAGTTAGCACAACTTTCTTTTGAGAGTGATGTCTGGTCAAGAGAAAAGCTTAGTTAAAAGTGGAGAAAGCGGGCCGCGTTTCAGGCTGTGTGTTCCCCCTTGTAAACGTTACATCACAAGCGGGGATACACACAGCATGTGCGTGGTCTGCTTGGGAGCGGAGCACGCTATGTCAGCCCTTGAGGGGGCTGACTGTCCGCATTGTGAATTGCTTCCTTTGCGGACGCTCCGCTCCCGGAAGGCTCTCTTTGAGGAGGGAGCCTTCACCAGCGTTCCCCAGGGTGCTGGTCCCGCTTCCGCCGAGGCGGAGCGGGTGCTTCACTCTTGGGGTTCGCAATTGGATCTGTTGGAGGGAATGGAGACGGGTGAACCCCTATCTCCTTCCTTTCCCGGCAGATCCGCTGCCTATTCTGAGGGTTCGGAAGCCCGCACTGCGGTTACTTCCCCCCAAGGGGCGGGCTCTTCTCTCCACATTTCGTCCTCCGAGGAGGGCGACCTCTTAAGCACCGCTGAGGAAGCGAGCCCTCAGTCAGTGCAGTACGAGGAGCTCTTGGAGGTGGTGACTCGTGCTGTGGCCAAGTTAAACATCGACTGGCCCGCCGAGGAAAAAGCTGCTCCGCAGAAAAGCAAACTAGACGAACGCTTTCTGCGGAGCAAGCCTCCATCTCCAAGAAGGAGCCTTCCCTTTTTCCCCGACCTCCATAAAGAGATTGCGAGGTCGTGGGAAAGACCGTATTCGGCTCGCCTGTTTGTCCCCGCCTCCGACTATTATGGGAATGTGGCAGGGCTCGACGAGCGAGCCTATAAGGTGATGCCCCGAGTGGAGCAGACGCTAGCCAGCTATCTGTCCCCCGGTGCGGCATCATCTTTGAAGGCTCCAACCTTACCCTCCAAGCCGCTTCGCACTACATCTTCGCTGGTGCGAAGCGTCCAACGTGATACCTTTTGGCCTGCTGTACATGAGACCCCTACAGTGGTGGCTCAAGACCAGGGGGTTCTCCCCGAGGGGAAACCCGCTTCGCATGATCAAGGTCACGCGGAGGTGCTTACGTGCCTTAGACATGTGGAGGAAACCCTGGTTCCTAAATCAAGGTCTGGTTCTGGGAGCTCCTTGTCGCCGCGTCACACTAGCGACAGATGCATCCCTCACCGGCTGGGGGGCGGTCATGAGTGGTCGTCCCGCCCGAGGTCTGTGGAGTGGTCACCATCTCAGTTGGCACATCAACTGCCTCAAGATGCTAGCCGTATTTCGAGCTCTGAAGTACTTCCTTCCAGACCTGAGAGATCGCCATGTGCTGGGGCGCACCAACAGCACAGCGGTGGTCTACTACATCAACCACCAGGGAGGTCTGCGGTTGCGCCCCTTATACAAGCTGGCGCACCAGATCCTTGTGTGGTCCCTGGACAAACTCCTCTCATTACGAGCAGTTCATATACCTGGGCATCTGAATGTGGGAGCAGACGTCCTGTCGAGGCAGGGGCCGAGGCCCGGGGAATGGAGGCTTCACCCAGAGGTGGTGAAGCAGATTTGGGAGATTTTTGGTCCAGCACAAGTGGATCTCTTTGCCACGAGGGAGAACTCGCAATGTCCCCTCTGGTACTCTCTAGTTCATCCAGCTCCCCTGGGACTGGATGCCATGGTACAGACGTGGCCGAGGTGACGCCTGTACGCCTTTCCCCCGATCGCTCTGCTCCCGGGAGTTCTGGAGAGAGTACGCCAGGACGGGATCAGCCTACTACTAGTAGCCCCGTACTGGCCGGGCCGAGTATGGTTCTCGGACCTGATATCTCTCCTCGACGGCTCTCCATGGGAGATTCCTGTCAGGAGGGATTTCCTCTCACAGGTGGAGGGCACCATCCTTCACCCCCGCCCGGAGTTGTGGAAGCGCTGGGTGTGGCCCCTGAGGGGGCACAACTCATGGCTTCTGGTCTCTCAACTGAGGTTGTTGAGACCATCCTCCAGTCCAGAGCTCCCTCTACGAGGAAACTTTACGCCCTGAAGTGGAAGCTTTTCACTTCATGGTGTGGAGAACACCAGCAAGACCCAGTTAACTGCCCAGTCGGTACAGTACTGGAGTTCTTGCAGGCACGCTTCTCCACAGGGCTATCTCACTCCACCCTGAAGGTTTACGTGGCGGCAATCTCGGCCTACCACGCCCCTCTTGGTGGCATGTCAGTGGGTAAGGACCCCCTGGTCGTACGTATGTAACCATGGTTCCCAGAGGGAACGAGACGCTGCGTCTCGATCCATCCTCCCGGCATCCCTGCCGAGCACTCGCTTCATCCCCAGAAGCTGACGCCGGCAGCTTTGCACATGCTTTTATGCTTCCTGGTCGGTGACGTCACCCGCTCGTGACGCATCGTCGTTTGATTGGCCAGATTACACATGCATTCAAAGCGTGGTTCCGCCAAAGGCGTTCCCAATGCGTTTGCCGGACGCAGCGTCTCGTTTCCTCGGGGAACCATGGTTACATACGTAACCTGGGACGTTTACTTTAGGCTGATCACAAATATCAGTTATGTATTAATTTAGATATCTGATCATTTCGGACTCGCTACACTTTCAATTATTCGTTCATTGGGGTCCCGATGCCGCTCAGAGTCTGGCGCCGGCCGATTATGCCGATCTCACGATCACAAACTCGCCAGTCTGATGCTGAGTCAGAGGTATGTAGGTGACTAATACCCTTTTTGACAGCTGCCTACTGCTTGCCTTCACAAAAAGTGTAGTTTACTTTAGTCTTCTCCCGTACAACTTGCTAACATCAGTGATAGACAGAAATCAGGAGGTCTCAGATGATGTGCCTACTGCTCCATTCAATCCTGAGCCTGCAGTTTGCTCTATCCTGGTCGTAATTTGTGGTAGCATCAGCCTCCTCACAATCTACTGGAAATAATGATTTCAGAAGAGTCTAAATAAATCAAATATAATGTTTTATTTGTCAGGTAAAAATGTATCATGCTAATTACATAGTTTAACAGTGAGAATCCAATTGAAAATTAAATTCAGTTCCAATTCAAATAAATACATAACATCAATAACTCAAAGATAAATCTAAGAGTGGGAAATGCATACCTGACCGCAGAGAGATACACAGCAGCTTGTGAGAGATTTGGAGGCAAAGCTCCAGAGACTCTCACACACTGTGTGGGGGTTCTTCTGAATACAGAATCCCCCCGTAGTGTTTTGTCACTTCGCTTATATTACCCAGGGTCACACCTGGCTGGAGATTCTCACCCGACCCTAAGGGAAAAACACACCCCTCAGCAGCAAAACACAATTCTACAAAAGTGTTCAGTCTTCCTCATAATATAAGTGACTGCAGTGAAATTGACCAATTGCACGGAGACCTTTAGAACGATACCAAACATGAAAGGGAAAATTCAACATATTCACAAAATGTAACACATGTAGTATATGGGCATTCTTAGTGACTTTCAGTGGAACCTTTTGAGGGAAAAGCGTGAGATGCAGGGAGGGGAGAGGAGAGGGAGGAAGGGGGTTGTAAATGAGCAATAGGGGTGGTGTTGTTTGCCCTCTTTGAAGATCTCTTCTCCAGATTAGTTTTATTGTTTTGTTGCATGGCATCTGTTTTTGTCAGAGTTCCTGGACTTTAAATTCATGAGGAAATAATTTCACATCTTACAAGTTGTTACAGATATTATTTGTTCTAGCAATAAACTAAACACCAAATTATCATTAATCTATTCTCAAGTCAGTTATCAACATTTCTGTTTTAACTGAATATTTCCTGTTTTCATAATTGGCGCAAATAAACAATTGATAAATACCTACATATTAATGCATTCACAAAATTTGTTTGTGCATGGACATGTTAGGAGTACTTAGAGATTGCAAGCTTTGATTAAGTACCTAATAATGCAAGTCCATCCATTTTAGTAAGAAGATGTCAAAAATCATCCTTGATTATCACTGGAATGTCTAAATACACACAGTGAAAACATTTACAGCTAAGCCTGTGTGAGACTAACATCTAGTGGATGTTTTATAATCTGTACCTTTAGACCTGTTTACACACGTCACTCAAACACAGAACCAGGAAACAGTGAAAGAGAAACTGAGGTGTAGTTGAGCTGTTTTTGTGTCTCCCTCTGTATTCATAAAGTAAAATGGCAGAAGCCAGAATCTCAGTGGTTCAGAATGAGTTCATGTGTCCAATTTGTCTGGATCTTCTGAGGGATCCAGTGACCACTTCCTGTGGACACAGTTATTGTATGAACTGTATTACAGACTTCTGGAATGAAGAGGATCAGAAGAGAGTCTACAGCTGCCCTCAGTGCAGACAGACCTTCACTCCAAGAGCTACTTTAGCTAAAAACACCATGCTAGCTGAAGTCGTGGACAAACTGAAGAAGACTAAACTGCCAGCTGACTGTTACGCTGGAGCTGGAGACGTGCAGTGTGACACCTGCACTGGAAGAAAATACAAAGCCGTCAAGTCCTGTTTGGTGTGTCTGAATTCTTACTGTCAAAATCACCTTGAACAACATGAAAGTTTCTTCAAAGGAAAGAGACACAGTTTGACTGAGGCCACTGGACAACTGCAAGAGATGATCTGCCGAAAACATGACAAGCTCCTTGAGGTTTACTGTCGCACTGACAAGAAATGTATTTGTCTGCTATGTATGATGGGTGAACATAAAAATCACGACACTGTATCGGCTGCAGAACAGAGAACAGAAAAGCAGGTATGCACTTAACGCAGTAGTTCACCCAATATTTTTTATATATACAATTTTAAATAATTTTCAAAACTTTCAGGCTCAAAAGGTAGTGAAAAGTAATCCACACAACTCAGGGGTTTAATCCAAGTGAAATTTAAGTCATTATTCACACTCAAAACAAACAAAATCTTTAATCATTTCATGCAGTAGCAGCTGTTGACTGTAAATTTAGGTGGGGCAGATTATGGGTCATAGCACTTGTTTATGATAAACCATTTTTATTATATTTTAATCAATGAATACATGCAGACAGACCTTTGGCAAAGTCCTTGCGTAATTCAGCCTGGGGCTGGTACTGTAATGTTGATTGGCAGGCTCTAAGTTTACACGCATAAAATTTTATCTTAGAATTGCCCTAATGTAGTATTTATTGCCTCTCAATGTTGATTTAGGATGTTTAAAGTTGTGGAATTTGGGTGAGGAAAAGAAAGTCATGCCTATTTTCAGAACAAACATGAAAGTAACACTATATAAATGCAATTTTTTACACTTTGGTTTGGCGGTATAGTTCTGTTCCAGACAAAAGCCTTTAACAATGAGCAAATTTCAAATACCCTGATAGGTTGAAAACCAGACCTTCTGAAATAGCATAGATTGGAGCACCATGCTCTTTACAGAAGAAGAGTAGCAGCGATACACTAGATGGCTTTAAGCAACAAACATGTTGCTTGCTTAATCACAGCTTGTTGTGATAGTCAGACAAGCTAAACAATAGGCTTTCCAATAACCGGGTGAGCCACAAGCAGCAAGCATATTTCAAAAACAATCAGCTTAATGGGCTTAAACAACAACAACTTAAAATTGAGCTTCATGCTGTTGCAAGTTTAAACGGGTATCAGCATGTTGCAGTAACAACCAGTTGCCTAAAGCAACAGGTGGGTCTAGCAACAAATATGTTACTGAACATTAGACAAGCCTTAAACAACGAGCAAAATCCCAATACCCTGATAGCTTTAAAGCAAGACTTTCTGAAATAGCATAGACTGGGGCAGCATGCCCTTTACAGAAGAAGAGTAGCAGCAAAAGGGTGCTCTTCTTTAATAAGCAGCTGAGAAAAGCACCATGTCCCTTTAATGCAGTACAGCGTATGGTCAGTAAGTTTAGGGAACAAGCATGTTGCCCTTATCCAGATAAACGTTAACATTAATAACAACCATTAGTAGTGGAATCCTGAGTATCAAGCATGTTACCGATACACTTAGGTAGCTTTAGGCAACAGCATGTCGCTGACTTAAACACAGTGGGTTGGAAATTATAGTCAGATGTTTAATGAAACAAAATTCCCATAAATAGCCTTAAACACAGCTTTGAAAACAAGCCTCAGCTGTCGTAAGTTTAACAGGGTACCAGCGTGTCGAAATACAACCAATAAACCTAAAGCAAATAAAAAGGAATTTAATAAAAGGAAGAATGACAAAATGACAAAAATGTACCTTCACGTTATGTGGTGACATTTGAATCCTAAAAGTGATATGCAGGGGCATCTTTGTAATACCATTTTTTTCTAACCTCATTAAATGTGTCATTTTTAATGTGTAAAGATTTTTTTAATAAAAGCAATAAGTTAAATTGAACAATAAATTGTTTAAGAGGCTCAGTAGTGACATGAATACATTAAATGCATTTTCAAAATGTTATAAGATCAATGTTTTAAATATAAAGTTTTAAATATAGAAGCATTAAATTATTTTAATTATTGAAATAATTCTTTATAATTAAAATAAAAGGGCCAGTAGGTAGTGGCAAGTCACTGTCCTTGTCACTGATTCATTCATTAAATGTATTTATTCAAACAGCTGATTCATTGAGGAATGAATCAATTATGATGTTCAAATTTTTGGCATCATCACAGTAATCCAAGATAATTTACCTGAAGCAGTCTGCTTTCAGGATCTGCTGTAAGCAGCAGGACACGCACCGAAAGAGAAGCATTTTCATTGCAGGTATAATGGCAAATCACAAAGTCTAACACTGCGCTGTTAACAATAGACAAAAAGATCCTTCTACGTTTTAATACATTTACTACATTTCAGGTTTCCACATTATATTTATGTAGCTTATCAGTGGTGACTAGGGCAGAAATGTAAAGTAAAAATTATGCAGTTAGTTAATGACATGTATTCCAATGAACAGTGAACATTAATGACAACAATTTTTAGGCTTGCTTGATCTAATATTTGGTGTTTTTAAAAATGTTGTAGATTTAAGTAGCAAATAAGAATTGCTAAAACGTTTGAATATATCTTGAAAAAAAGGTTTCCTCAAGATTTTCAGTTTCGGTTTTGTTTAAAATAATTAAAGCAGCAGTTTTTAAATAACAAAAGAATATGTGAAAGTATGGAATTTGGGGTAAAAAGCATGATATTAATCATATAATTTCTTGTTACTACTGTAAATCTATATTCAATTACTATGGGATCTCATTCAATGCTGTCAGTATCTTTTCCTTTAAAATCATTTTGTTACTTTAAAATGTTTTTTTAACATTTTTATGACAGCATATTTATTGAACAAAAGAAATCTGTTGATCAAAATAAACAGAAAATAGTACAAACTTTGCTAAAGTGATTTTTTTTTAACAAGTATTAACTTAGACATTATTAAAAAAAACAACAACATTATTTTAGCTAAAGTATTTGTATCAATACTGTGTGCCTTTTACCCCACGTCGGTCTTTTACCCCCACACACAGGGTAAAAAGCCCCCCTTGCCACTTCATACATTTATAAGATTTTTAAATAAATTGAACGACTTAAATGTGTTACAGAGCAAACAAGATGTGAAGTGAACAGATCCATATGCAAGCTTTTATTAAACAGGGACATGGGAAACAGGGAAAGACAAAAGAGTAATCCAGGGACAGGCGAGAGTCAGTCCGCGGTGAACGTAATCCAGGGGGTGAGGCAAACAGAAAAATGAAAGTACAAACAAAGGGCAAACAGGGTCGAAATGGCAAGACAGTGGGTTAATCCAAGACAGGCGATAAATCCAGGGCAGGCTGCAGACAGACAACACAAGATAACAGGCAAGGATAAAGACTTGGATAACCAGACTAGAAACAAGACTTAACTAGACTCAGGAAACTTGAAAATGGCTCTGTATTGTAGCTATCACTAGGTGAACGATAAATGCTAGACAATACTCGGGCCTGACTGATGGTGACAGCCTTGTATTTATACTGTGTGTGATTGGCTGCAGCTGTGTGTGTAATCAGTGAATTGGAGCATGGGAAATGTAGTCCAGGGTGACATGTAAGAGTCAGTGTATTGTGAGAGTCAATGTAATAGGAAGGCGACCTCTGATCATGTGCATTTTATGAGACAACTGAAGTACAAGGTTATGATATACATTATGTGAACGCTAAAGAGATGTCTTTAATCTAAAAAATAAAGTTGATCATTTGCAGCAGCGAAATTTCAGTGCATTCCTAATCTGTGAATTACAATTTAATAGTCCAACACAGCACTGAATCAACACTGGACAAATTAAATGCCTGGAAAATAGATATGCAAGACGATATAGATGCGGCAGACAGGAATGATGCATTTCTTAAGACACAAACACAGGCAACAAATACAAGGTTGAAATTAAATCAATATAAATGGTTAATGGGATCTTGTATAACCCCTGTAAAACATCATCATATGTGGGAATGTTCAAAAAATACAAAACTTTTAGAAAGAGGTTATAAATGTATGTTAGACATGTTTAATATTAAGATTTCTTTGAATGTTAAACTGTATTCTTGGAATATATCTGACTAAACTCGTAGATCTGGTCTCCCTCAAGCCAGAAACGTTATTGTATTGTGCTGAAACATTGAATAATGTGTCTGATTGCCTAGGCGTTACAACCATTTAAACTGAACAATGCAACCTTTGTTTTTTTTTTTTCTTTAATTTAATGATGAATGGCTGAAATGTCAATTAAGCAATGATAGTACTGTATTTTGTTTGTGTGCACATAAGGTGCCTGCACAATCAGTTAGATTTTTATTTTGTTAATTTGTTAATTATTTTCAAGAAATATTTTTTGTGTATTTTATTCATTTTATATATTTAATGTCTGACTAAGAAGCTTCAATTTTCAGTCAGGAAAATAATTTAAATAAACAAAATGCTGTTATTATATTATTCAGTATATTATATTATTCTGCCCTGCTGAGAAAGACATTATCAGCCACAATCCAGACCTAGAGCCCAGCCAGCTACATCCCATGCTTTGCACAGACAAAAACGCCTGAGCCTGGCATAATCTGTCCTACAAAGGCAAAAGACATTAACTTGCTAGAGTCTGAAACTGAAAAAATTGACTTTAAAGTTTTTTTTATTTATCCAGCCAAATTAATTATAGGTAGGACACTGGAAATTTGGCAATTTGATATTTTAGTAATGATGTAAATAAATGTAGATAATTTAGTAATTATCTACATTAAAACATTGTGAGCTCAAACTTGATTTTACTCCTATTTTGAAGTTATTGTACTCTGCCTTGGCATTGTCTGCAAAAAGTGAGAAGTCACACCAAGGCAAAAGGCAGTAACTTCTGTCACGTGAATGGACTTATTTTGTTGTGTTTCTCTCCCCATGTGCTCCGTGACCCAGTTTCTCCCATCTAATTAGTTCTATCTGTTTCACCTATTGTATTAATTATCGTGATTACCCTGTTTAAAAGCCAAAGTCATCTCAGATGACGTTCATCTCCATGGATTGATTTTTTATTTATTTTTTTACAAGAAAAGGTAGGATATGGGTTTAATTGTGAACTGTAAGTACACATGCTACACTGTCCCGACTACACTGGCAGATCAGATAAAGTTACACCGTAATTAAAACGCAGCAGACTTTAATAGATATTAAAACATAGGTAGAATACCGTGTAACTCCAAGCCGACACAATAACTTTATACTGACGCACGGCTAAACAAAGGCAGAACACCATAACTCAATCTGAGTGTTCCAAATAAAGTGAAAGAGCGGTATCTGGTGTTATATGTGTTCTGCCTTGGTTTCTCCAGAGCTTTTCGAAGTTACAACAGTTAAGACAACTTATTATTTTCTCGTAAAAACAATGAAATTGACTCAAGATGCTTATCCACATGATAAAAGATGTCTTGAATGTCCCAAAAATATATAAAAATATATATATAACTCATCTTGGACCAAACTCTAAGTTACAGTCTTTTGCCTTTGCACGGTAGTAATGCTTGAACCAAGATAACTGCTTCCTCTTCCAAAGCCAGACAGTCCATCTGCTCTGCCTCTGCTGGTTCCCCTCAGCTTCTCATCTCCTCCTTGGTTTACTCCACTCTGTTCCATAAATCTGCTTAGGGTCTACGAACTCCATCCAGGCTTCAACTAAGGCCTACGACCCCTGTTATTCACCTTGATGAGTTGAATCAGGTGTGACAGATGAGAAACACATACAAAATGTGCAGGGCTGGGAGGCCTCCAGGACAGGTTCAAAACCAATCTTACATCATGGATGAAGAAATGTTCTCCAAAGTTGCTTCAGATGATATTCAAAATTGATCAAGTTGTGTTCATTTTCATAAATGGTTGCCTGTAACAGGGGTTTTCAAAGTGTGGGTCGCAGAGTGGGAAAGGTGGGTTGCACAAAGTCACTTGGCTGCAGCTAAATTTGCGTTTTAATAACACACTTACACACAGTTCAGTCTAGGGCTGCACAATATACCAACATTAATTACAAATTGCAATATTGCAAAGGCCATGATTTAAAACGTGTTGCAAGGAAAAACGTGGAGAAGAGTGAAAACTCTTTGGTGTTGTCACATTTCGATTAACTGGTGGGATATATATATATTTTTTTTTTTACGGTCACATGCCTATTAGCTATCCATGTTCATTTTTATTGTCTGCTGTATCTTTCCAAGAGATACAAAGTTTATTTTCATTCCTTCATATGCATTTGGCTACCTACCAATAAGGAAACAGTCTGTAAAAAACATTTCGCATGTACGGGGTCAGTGGGGCACAAACGTGGGGTTAGTTGTAACACTACATGGTTTAAACATTTTCACATGCTAGCCTAACAACATTTACAAAATGTCCTATTATTTTCTTGCCACATCATTACTATATAGGAGGAAAAATGTGCTAAAGGTAAGATATTGTTGAAAATTTTGCCATTGAAGAAGTAAATTTCCGGCTGAAGTAAATTTGTCATCTCAGTTTTTTGTTTTTTTTTTTAATTAGACAAATCTGTTTATTATTTTTACAATTATTTTAATCTCCAAACTGTTTGAAGCTTTGCTTCTTATGCTTTGCTTATGCTTTTGAAGGATTACAAATTTAAGAATCTGTTTAAAATATGCTGATCCTATGCATATTTGATATAGGTTCTAATATAACAACATGAACTGAAAAAGTTATGTATATTGTGACAGTCTAAGAGCAGGCAGCCCAGGCAGTAACCTTTCAGTTCCTGAACATCTGGCAGGTTTTCCCAAGTTAAGTGTGAATTCTAATCTCAAGGTACAACTGTGCCTTTTGTTTAAGCACCTATGCATTTGAATGACACTTGTATGCTAAATAGATCAAGGCTGGGAAAAATCTTTAACTGAGCTGTTTTCCTGTACCACATGTGCATGCTTTGTTTAGATTGCTTCCACCTCTATGTACTCCTCCCCCTTCAAACCTATATACTCTGCTGTGCTGAGCTTTGAGAAGACCACTTTTTGAAGACTGCAGTGCAGAGCAGCGAGTATCTGAATAAAGAGAAACTTCTGCTTCAAGATATCCAAAAACGTCTCCTGGTCTCTAAGAAAAAATTCACAACAGTTTTGGTGCCGTGACCCGGATAGAGCTCCTCACCTGAATCCAGATTGAAGCTCAACAAGCTCAACAAAGATCTGACTTCGTTCCAGACTGAATCTTTCTGTACCAAGGGTTGGTGAGTATAACTCTATCCAAAAGAACCATTAGAAGCCAGTACATGTGGTTATCCTCTGCGCCGCCAGAGAAGTGTTAACAAACAGCTGCAGGGTTTGGTTAACAGACTAGTTTTCCTCTATTCAGGTAGAGAAGATTAGCATTACGTGCTAATATCTGTTATCCTCTGTTTTAGGCAGAGAAGATTAGCGTAAAGTGCTAGTAGTGTATGTTCAGGAATCCTCTGCTTTGCCAGAGAAGGTTGAATACATGATAATATGTATTAACTAGGTTTTCCTCAGCTTTGCCAGAGAAGGTTAACAACAGTTGTTCTGTGTTAACAAATTTATCCTCTGCTTGCCAGGGAGGTGTTAGAAGTGTATTGTTGTGTCAGAAAGACATTACAAAATGTTGAGAAGGAATGCTAGGTTGATTCCCACAACTGAGAAAGGTGGACTAGCTACCCCTTTATGGACAGACAATGAGTTCAAATCATTGTTAGGTGAGCACATGGACTCAATAGTGACAGAGTCAGTCAGATTGGATTTGACAAAGAAATTTGGTATTGATCCAGAAAAAGTATGGTCAATTGAAGAATGCAAAAAGGTACTTGGGGCATGTATCAGAAAGAAAAACATTAAAGGCATTATCTGCTGCCACAGAGAATTTACCTTATCCTTAGCACAAGAACAAGCTCAATGTATTGCTAAGTTAAAAGAACAAAACAAACAACTACAAACTAGAGTGTCCTGTCTCACTAAAAAGGTGGGCCATAACAAGGCCTCAACCAAAAGTGATTCAAAAGACCAACAGTCAGATGAAAGCTATCCTGACTTACAGTCTTTGTGTAGACTAGAGGACAATAGCAATACTGGATTAAGAGATAAAAATGTAAATGCAGTTGAAGTATGTGGAGCGAGAAAAGGGGCTCAGAGTAGGGTAGAAGGTGTTGAAACTGTTCCATCTGCAACCCCCAGACTCCAGTTACAAGCAGTCCATACAGCGCTAGGACCTAAAGATATAGAGAGACTATCCCAGAGCTTACCCTCAGCACGCACAAATTTCTCTGAATTTAGAAGAGCATTGACTAGCAAAATGCGTCTCTACGACATGTCGTTAGCAGAAGTCACACAGCTGATGTCACAAATTCTAACTGAATCTGAATTCAACAGTTTTGAGTCTGCTGTTACTTCTGAACTACAACATGCCAGTAAAGCAGATTTGAGAGAAGGTGTTTCGAAAATTCTAAAGAATCTCGTGGGACCCAAAATAGACTGGTCCAGAATCACTAACTGCGTGCAAAGGAAAGAAGAAACTGTGAATGAATACAGTGAAAGGTTCTGCCAGACAGCTGTAACTTACAGTGGAATAGTTGATAATTCTGAAAGTGTGCTAGATGACAAGGGACCCTTAATCCGCATCTGGTCAGATGGCCTTGTAGCTGAGTACAGAAAAGCCTTGACATTCCTAGATCTAACTTGGTCTAACAAAACTCTCAGAAGTAACCTAGACATGTTAGCTATTTGGGAAAGAGACTCTGATGTTAAAGCAAGAGTAAAGATTGCAGCAGCATCCTTTCAGGTCAACACAAAGAACCAACAGAAACGAAAATGTCCTAAGAGGGAGGCCAGTTGTCATTACTGTGGTAAACCTGGACACTGGATGAAAGAGTGTAGGAAAAACAAAAAGTATGTAAGAGAAATGAACAGTGTAAATCAGCTCTTACTCAGTCTGCTTGCAACTCTGAAGCAGACCCTCCCCACTACACCAAACTCGTGGGGCAGCTTGCTGAGGTGCTAACTGTTAAGGCTGTGAGTTCTTAATTACCCCAATAATCTACAACAAAGATGAAAAGATTCTTTGTAAATAGAACAAAAGGAAGTTGACTTACTCCCACTGGGGGACTCTGGTTAAGGAGACTCACAGCCAAAAAACAATACTACAGCACACTCCAGTCACTCACCTATCCTCTATGGGTTATGATGTTTGCTATGACTGATGTTTCATTAGAGGATGGAGTAATTGCACAGTTAAATTCTCACACTAACTACAGGGACAGACTAGGACACACAGGCCAGTGAGGAGCCCAGGGAAGAACCGAAGTGCAACAGGCCTCGGGGGCCAACCCTGTGGTGAAGATTTCCTCATAGGTTTTTCCCCTCATCAGTTTGTCCCCACCTCACTGGTCCATAGGTGTCAAATGACTTAAGACTAGGTCAACAAAACACTATACGATCACCAGACTTAAAACCACTATACGATCAACAGAAGTCTAAAATTGTCTATGCATGAATACTGCTGGTCTGCTGTTTCTCTGTTTTCTTGTGTTGCAGGTATGTGTACATGCCATGATGTCTTCAAAAGCAGCATCCTGGAGTAAAGCATCACCTCAGACACCCATGAACAAGCTTCACAAGGACAAAGAGTCACCTGAGTGAATCTACGTGGGAAATGGACTACAGAAAACTACAGACTACACAGCTTTTCAGGCGCCATGGACGTCAGGACTTCCACTCTTATGCTACATGGTTTTCTGTGTCAACATGTAGCTTGTATGACATGTTACCATCCATGTCGTATGTGTCAACAGTTATGGTTCTGAAAAGAACTATCACACCTAATTAAATCTAGGACAAGACACAGAATAAGATATATGTGCCTGTAACTATTTCAAGTTACATGAATGGAAGATGGAGCTCAATGTTAACAAACATAGGCTATAGAATGGATTTATGGAGGTTTAAATTTGTATTATGTGAGAGTTATTAGAACTCTCAAAGGGGGGACTGAAGGATTACAAATTTAAGAATCTGTTTAAAATATGCTGATCCTATGCATATTTGTTATAGGTTCCAATATAACAACATGAACTGAAAAAGTTATGTATATTGTGACAGTCTAAGAGCAGGCAGCCCAGGCCCTGAGACAGTAACCTTTTGTCTTTATGCAGTTCCTGAACATCTGGCAGGTTTTCCCAAGTTAAGTGTGAATTCTAATCTCAAGGTACAACTGTGCCTTTTGTTTAAGCACCTATGCATTTGAATGACACTTGTATGCTAAATAGATCAAGGCTGGGAAAAATCTTTAACTGAGCTGTTTTCCTGTACCACATTTGCATGCTTTGTTTAGATTGCTTCCACCTCTATGTACTCCTCCCCCTTCAAACCTATATACTCTGCTGTGCTGAGCTTTGAGGAGACCACTTTTTGAAGACTGCAGTGCAGAGCAGCGAGTATCTGAATAAAGAGAAACTTCTGCTTCAAGATATCCAAAAACGTCTCCTGGTCTCTAAGAAAAAATTCACAACACTTTCCTCTACACACACAGAGGGATAATAAATGCATTTTCTGCCCTGAACCCGACGATGAGTTTAACAACACTCGCAGCGTTACAGTTCATACCCGCACCGGAGTGAGCGTGTTTTGAGTTTTTATGGACATATTTCATAGACTCGTTAACATCTGTAAATGAAGAAATGAAAATGTAAATATTACTAGTGAAATTTTACAGTTCTAGTACAAAAAAAATGGTTATTTATATGAAATACTTCATTTCTGCCATAATATACTTTTAATTAAGATTAAGCTTATAGTAATGTCAGTGTCCTGATAGCACACTTACATCACAGAGACATTTTTAGAGTGTTTGCTCATCTGCAATGTCTATAACACTTTTCATATCAGATGTCAAATAGACATCTTTTAGATGTATTTAAGATGTTTATGATTTAGAATGTATGTTCAACAGACATTTTACAGATGTCTGTCAGATGTTTGTACACAGAAGATGCTTTCCAGATCATGTGGTCTTTAACAGGTGTGAGATAGATTATACTTGTCTAGTTGGGACGTGGAATGGAAAAGTTTGAGAACCCCTAGCCTATAACACACTGATGAATTTGACTGTTAAGACCCAAAACAGAAAGTGAGGCTGTATATTAGTAATGTTTCAGCATACTGAAACCAAAAAAAAAAAAAAACGTACCATGGGACAGTAACGTAAGGGTTCTTGTGAAGTTTTAGGACAGTGTAGTTAACTACTCAAGTTATTAATAATAATTTGTCTACTTGTCTCTTTTTTTCCTGTTTAAATTTACTGTCTGTAGAGTTTCCAGTCACTCTCTGTACCTCCCGAATCTACAGACGTACCCAACATTCCCTTCAGTGCTCTCTTTTCTTTTGATGGCCTAAGAGACTCTGTCCGTCAGCTGAGAGACAAACTGGAGGATTTCTGCAAAGAAGAGCTCAAAAAGATGTCTGACAGAGGTGAAGTCCTGATGTCTCACTTATAAAACTACTGTTCCATCCTACATCAAAAGAAAGGAACAAATTGGGATTTATGAAGGTAGAAATTTATGTGAAAATGTTCTTATGTGCATCCCAAATGATGAGCATCAGGCTGAAGCTTATGCACTCTTAAACCAGTAACTAAAATAATTACTAAAACTTAAACTAACTAAAATTAAATAATGTTGATTGTGCACATAAAATATATATATATATATATATATATATATATATATATATATATAAAAAGAAAATTACATCATAAATTAAAAATAAATGTTCTGTAAGTGGAGTTAATGCACTTGTTTGCATTTGTTTGTGCATACAGACGTTGTATAAATCATTCTAAGAAACATTTCAGAAACTAGTGTACATTCCCGTTTAGAATTATTCTATGCAAGTCTTTATAAAGGAGGCCCCTGTAGAGTCATCTCTTCACAGAAATGAGTCTGCCATCGTCTAATATCATGTACAACATACCATTTCAGATGTCTTAGGACTGGATGCAGGATAATTTTCTTATGACATGATAATCACACTGTTCATGTCTGTTGATTTTCACAGTCACATTCACCAACATTGTTCCCAGGACCAGGAATGACTTCCTACAATGTAAGTCACTAAGAAAACAAGCAGAAAAATTCACTGAGTGTGTTCATGTTCTTTTTGTAGAAGGTAAAAGAAAACATGTTAGAAAAAATTTGTAGCTGATTATGTAAATAATGATATGCACAGCTGCACTGAGCCGCCGATGACACACTGAACATGAGTTCAGCTACATGAAAAGATCAGACAGATTCATAATTACTGATTCTGATGTTGTTTTATCTCCCTCAGATTTCCATCAACTCACTCTGGATCTGAACACAGTGAATAAATGTCTTTGTCTCTCTGAGAGGAACCGAGTGATTAATTATACTGGCACAAAGCAGCCGTATCCTGATCATCCAGAAAGATTTGATGTGTTTCAAGTATTGTGTAGAGAAAGTGTGTGTGGACGCTGTTACTGGGAGATTGAGTGGAGTGGGAGTGTGCATATATCAGTGTCGTATAAGAGCATCAGCAGGAAGGGACGGGGTTATGAGCGTGTGTTTGGATGTAATGATGAGTCCTGGAGTTTGTTCTGCTCTCCTTCTAGTTACTCATTCATCCACAGTGACATAGTAACTAAACTTCCTGTAGTGTCCAGCAGTAGAATAGGAGTGTTCGTGGATCACAGTGCAGGAACTCTGTCCTTCTACAGCATCTCTGACACATTGAACCTCATCCACACAGTCCAGACCAAATTCACTCAACCTCTCTATCCTGGGTTTTATGTTTATTCTGGATCATCAGTGAAACTGTGCTGATGTATTATAATATGTTTTAGAGTAATTCTAAATAATACTTTCAGCTGCATGATTTACCACTAACACTGAAATGTGAGTCTTTCATTTTCGCTTCATTATATAAATACCGAAGCTGGCATTTTGGCACTAAATAATAATGTCAGAATAAATGTGTGCAATAAATTCTTTTATAGAAAGAACTCTGTGTGTGTATGCATGTCTGCAGTAGATGTAAATATGTTATGTATGCTAGGTTTGTAAATCAGGTACAAGCATTAAAAAAGAGCATTAGACTAATTACCATATTTATGATTAGAAAGGTCAACTTTATCACACATAAAACCTGATGATAGTGTCAACCATTTTTATCAGGTGGAGCCATTTTGCCCAATAACCGTAACAAACATGCTGAGATTTATCCAACAACTATTGACATGATTTATAAGTGGATAGACAGTGATGACATAGATGTTCCTTAAAATATATAAAACTTGCAAGTTAACTAACTTAACTAACTTTAGTTGAGTATTTGAAGAGTTTTAGTGGTAGAGCTAGTAGAAAAACAGGTCAAAATTATTTAAATAATTTGACCTTGCAAAGTTACTTACAGTCATTAGCACATTTGTTGGGAGGCCATAATAAAGTGTTAGCAGATATTAAGCAGACAGTCTACTAATACTCTATAGAGAGTTAGTTGAGAGGTTGGTGCAGCATTACTTAGAGTCAACAGAATATCTAAAGGGGACCATTAAAACAAAGTGTTACCAATATTAGTAAAACAAAATGCACATTTTAAGTCTGTAGGAAAATGTATACTTTTTTCAAAAATGTTTTTTTTAACTTTCCTTGTTCAATTAATGCATTTAATTACACTTTGTAACAATACAAAGCAAACACAAATGGGATAGAGACATAATAAAGCAGATAAAAAATTATTTGACCTTTGCCAGAGACGTTGTGTAAATATGTCAGGTGATTCATCAAGCAAAACTTTTGTATCCACCTTATTTTTTCCCGTAAGAGTGGATAGCGCCATTTGTAAATTTTATGGGTCTGCCTTCCAGTCTCATTCACCTCCAGCTATTTTTAGCTGTACAAAACAGCTTGTTTTTCTGCTTGATATTTGAGCTTGGTTTGTCTTACCATATTATTTTAATGTATTAATTATGAACAAACTGGTTTGTAGTGCAAACAGTTTTACCATTTACTGCATGTTGTTATTCCTCTTGTTAATTTCACTGTAGTGGCTAATGAACCTGAGGTTTTGCCCATAGGCTTACTTCTGTGTTCATGTCACAGTTTTGTCTGTTTGTATATTTGGTTTCTCCCATTGTCTCCCCCCGTCGATCTGTCAACTTTGGTTTTGCCCTCGTTATTCTGTTATCCCCATCACCTGTATTTCATTATTAGTCACCCTTTATAAGTCTGCCCTTTTCTTGAGTTTCCTGTCGGTCTTTATTGTTGATTTAGGTTTCTGTGTGTGTGGATATCGCTCTGTGTTCCTGCCTGTTCCTCTTGAAAGTAATTAAAATAAGATTTGTGTCGTACGTTGTATCCTGTCTTCCATCCAGCACCAGCAACCGTAACAGAAAGACCGACCTAAACAGTTTTTCCTGGCATCTTACCCTGCATTTATTTTTCCGTTTTTCCCTCAGTGTTTTTGTTTTTTGATTATTATCATGGATCCCACCGTTCTCCTCATCCTCCTGAAGCAGGGGGAACGCTCTCTTGAGGACCACACCCATGATTATCTCTCCCTTTCGGAACACTCCCACTTCCCGGATAGCAGCCTCTGCAAGTTCTACTTCATTGGACTAAACACCACCACCAAGGCGCTGCTATCCGGGGAGGGTCCTCAAGAGAGCCTACCGGATTACATCGAGTGGGTGCTGGCGTCCTGTGGATCGTCATGGACTGTCGACATCGTCGAGAAGGACGTCAGCCCCACTCAAGACCCAGAGCCCAGCCAACCAGCACCCCGACACGCGGAGTTTGAGCCCGAGCCCACCGCGGATGACGAGCCAGAGCCATGAGCGACAGAGCTAAAGATCGCCACAGAGCCAGAGCCCTACACGTCCGATCAGGTGCGAGAGCCGGCTACATCTACCGTGATGGGGGAGTGCAACATGGAGAAAGTGAGGGCTATGGAGAGCCCTGCCCACTGCACCACTGCTGAGGGTTAGCTGGAAGATAATTCTGGGGACTTGATTGACTTCTCTACGGAAGTTCTAGGAAATAACTCTGGGGATTTAATAGACTTCATTACAGAAATATCTACCTGTCACGTTATGCCTGCCTGTATGGAATCCCCACCCACCCTCCCTCTTCTGCCTATGTCAACGTCTGTCTGCTCACCGCTGTCCCCTGACAGCCCCTCTGCTCACCCTCAGTCTTCCACCTGTGCAGTGGGCTCACCGCGGGTCTGCCAGCTTCCATCGGCGTCAGGGCTGGAGGATCCCTCATCTCCGCCTCCAGCCTCAGAGTCCAGAACTCCGCCTCGGCCCTCCGACCCTGCGGCTCCACCACGGCTCTCAGCGCCCTCATCTCCATCGTCGCCCATCGGTCCACCAGCTCCACCGGGCTCCCTCGTCTTTCCGGCTCCGCCCTGGTCGGTCGTCGTCCCTCCGTCACCTCAGGACTCTGTTCCTCCGGCTGCGCCTCGTCACTCCGTCCCACCGTCGCACAGCCTCCATCCTCAGTCGCTCCGGCTCCGCCACGGACCTCCGGATCTCCGCCTACGCCTTGGTCGCCAGAGCCTAGGGCTCCGCCTTGGCCCTTCGGATCCTCGGTGTTGCCCTGGATCTTCGGCTCTCCGTCTCCGCCTCGGGCTCCTCCGCCAGCGGCTCTGCCTCCGTCGGTCGGCCCCATGGAGTCGTCAGCCCTTCTTCCACCATAGCTCCTCCCTCCATCGGCTCCACCGTGGGTCATCATGGCTGCGTTCTGGGTCCTGCTAGGTTCCTCCTGCTCTGGGTCCCTCCTGTTTCCTCCCTGGCTCCTCCCACCATCGTCACCGCCTTGGACTCTGTTTTTTTTTGGTCCCCCTCCCGGGGTTCCGTCCTCCGCCGAAGCCTCCTCCCACATGGACTCTGTCTTTCTGCTGTTTTTTCGCCCCTCTTGTTTGTTTTGTTTTTTGTTTTCTACAGCGCGAGGACGCGCCTATTCGGAGGGGTGCGTAATGTCACAGTTCTGTCTGTTTGTATATTTGGTTTCTCCCATTGTCTCCCCCCGTCGATCTGTCAACTTTGGTTTTGCCCTCGTTATTCTGTTATCCCCATCACCTGTATTTCATTATTAGTCACCCTTTATAAGTCTGCCCTTTTCTTGAGTTTCCTGTCGGTCTTTATTGTTGATTTAGGTTTCTGTGTGTGTGGATATCGCTCTGTGTTCCTGCCTGTTCCTCTTGAAAGTAATTAAATTAAGATTTGTTTCGTACGTTGTATCCTGTCTTCCATCCAGCACCAGCAACCGTAACAGTTCAAGATGAGGAAAGAGGGGCAAGTATTCTTCTGAAGGACAGCCTCCAACAGAACATAAAAAATAAATAAATAACATAGATGAAACGCATTACTATCCCATTTTAGAGAAAGGATTGGAAATGAATGTGTCTTCTAATTTACAGTGTTATCAAATTGGTATCTTATTGTGCTTTATTGTTTTCATTAGCATTGTTACATTACTGATTTTTTGTGCTGCTTATTATGTGTTTGCAGAATTCACAAATATTGTCTGCAAGAACCTTCAGATGTAATTTTATTATTATTATTATTTTTTTTGGTCAATCTGACAGACATCCACCTTGTCTGCTTAAGATTTTTAAGTCCAATGCTGGAACCATGCGTCAAACCTTATCAGAATTATTGCAGCAAGTTGAGTCAATTACAAACATCATTCAAACATCATGCAAGGTTTGTTAGTACATGTGAAAATTAATTTCTGCCTAGTGTATGTTTTATTGTAAATTGACTTCATCAGGTATATAGTCAGGTGTATAAAAACACAGAGGTCTTGATCTTTGGTAACTCCAATTTGTTTGCTGTGATAGCTTCACAAGAGCAAATTCAGATGTTTATAATTATGCAATATAATTTTTAAAACAAAAATGTTACTTTTCATGAAAAGTGAAGGGAAAGCATGCTGACAAGATGGTGGCATCAGTACCTTGACTGCATTGCATTCAATTAGCATCGCCCCTGGCAATGGCAATTATGGCTGCCTCCAGCACTGATTGGCATTCGTGTCACTGATTTGTGTCGTAAACTACTGTACAACATTTTGCAAAGGTTTAGCACATCGCATACCATATAGAATAACATGGTATCTCAAGAATATTTGTGTATATATACATATGAGGCCTGTGGCCTCTTGCCTATGGCTGAATCACATTCATGCTGATATACAGCCATATATCATGGCTACAAGTGTGATATTATGTTTAAACAACAGTTCAAAGGCACGTGTGTAAATACATAAGAAACAACAACGGAGTGTCTTTAAAAAACTTATTTTATGCAGAACTACTTCCTTTCGCCACAGATTCAAATCTCAGTTTGACAGTTTAACAGCTGAGCCCAAGCCTCAGTTGCTAATTCAAAAACAACTAGTAATGAAGGAACACTGACTTGATTCATTAAAAGCTTATTGGATTACTGTATTAAAAGTTGCTTATTTTGTAGAGTAGAGTATTATGAAAAAAAACTGAGAGATAGTGGGATTACCTGCATCTGATACAGCATTCATTCTTCAGCTCAATCTCATATTCACAATAAAAAAATTGTTTGAATGTCTGCTGACTGCTGCTGAAAACTATATCTTTGTTGGACTTCCCTTTCATCTGTTAAGGAGGAATTACAATGACAGCACTGCTTAGTACATTTGTTGGCTGCAACTTATAATGTGCTATTGAAACTAAACATAGCTTCCTTGTTTACAACAGCATTGAGGTCTTTACTGAATGACTAAAAACAGTCTCCTGTCACCATCTAATGGTGGAAAGTTGTAACTAAATCACCATCACGAACACACATTTTCCCAATACTATATACAAATAAATAATACTATTATTTATATAAAATATTATTTATTGAATCATAGTTTTTAAGAAACAACAAAAAGATTTCTGCCAGAACGATTTGCTCTGGAACAACTAATAGATAAATGAGAACAAAGACTGCCCATTAGATTTTCCCAACACTAATAATAAACAAATTCCAGAAGATCTGGCCACATTGAGGCTTCTTTCAGGCAGGTTCATGAGTGCTGGACGGCCACTAACCATCTGGAACTCACGTACAATATTTTTATTAACATCTCGGTCAAAAATGAGATTATGCTGAGTGAATGCTCCCGACACATATTATATGTCCATCAAATACTTTTTCTTCAAACTCACTAAAATACCAGCCTCAGCCCAATCAGAAGTACCAGTACTTACATAGAAACCTATACATCTGATCCTGATAAAAATGCATTTTTTAAAGAAGAACGTTAGATGGATTTAGCATATGAACTCTTCATATATATATATATATATATATATAGTAGTGAACAACAGTCAAGATGGCATTCCAAGGATCAGTTTATGGCAGAGCCCTTCCTAACTGCCAGGTTTGGAGGGAGATGTGCCACACTGTGATTGGATCTTGGTGAAGTAGAATAAACAAATGTTCAGAAACATCGGATAAGATGCCAAGACAACTGCCAGACACCTCTAGCAGGACAGGGAGGGAGACCTCCTGCACCCACGACCACCTAAAAAAGGACTTCTCATTGGAGAATCCAGAGATCCATTCAAATCCATTCATACCTATGTTTGGAGACCTTAAATTGACGTAACCCTAACCGTATTCACGTCACCCTCACATGAAGTACGGTTTATGTTGATGGCCATTGACTGTTAACATAACAGTTCACGGAAGCAGGCCGAATAACATATTACGGTATAAATGAGCGATTGTTTAGCAGTTTCCCATCATGTTTGGACTCTTTTTGCTCCTCATGATGTGCATAACAATTTGAAAGAGGTTTGGTAAAGAAATATTGCATGGGTAAAATGTTAAAGACACTGTTTATCTTTGTACTCCACTATATGCAAATAAGTTCCACACTAGGGCGGGCAACACCATGGCCGCCACGCACACAAGCGGCCAATCACATTCCTGGAATGGAGAGGAGCCAGATTCCAATCCCCTCCTCATCAGAAAGGGATAAATGTACCCTTCCAAAAGACACACCTTGTTCTGAGTCTCTGACACGGTTGAGACAACAGCAGATCAACAACGCTCTGAGTCTTTCATCCAGAGAGACTGTAACAGACCATCTGTGTTCTGAGTTCCAATCCTGCGAGGGAAAGGACATTTACAGATGCAACGTCCTGAGTTTCTGGCCTGACGAGGAAAGAAACTTCAAGACAGCTAAGGTTCAGCTCAGCTCTTGAGTAACCTTCTATATTGCATTCGGCTGCCCTTCAGTTGCAAAGGACCCAGCAGGGATGGACCCCGTCTGACTCTTGCCACTCCGAAAGCAGCGCAGCCCAGTCCGCAAAGGACCTCCTCATAGGCAGACACTGCCTGAAACTCACAGCTCTTCGACGACGCACCCCAGCTGCAAAGGACCCTGTGAAGACCCATCTGACCCAGCTGCCCGGTCCATGCTCTAAGGACCCCTTTGGCACAACAGTTCAGCAATCTCCAGGTCAGCGCATCGACGGCTACCGGAACGCAACTCTGTGCCCTCCCCACTGTACGCAATCTGCATCACCAGTGGAAGACGTCTCTGCCGCCGGACTAATCACCTGACCACATGGAACATAACTATAAACTAACCAAACCTCTTTCCTAAAGACCTTGGCTTAGTTTATACCTGCAGCCTATGTTTTCTAACCTGTTTAGAACATTTACTTGGGGTCAGCATTACAAACGATAGCTATATTGTTTGTTCAAAGATAAATAAGCAGTTATTTATCGTTAAGCCTACCAGAGCCATTAAGTGGTTTTCCATAAGCAACATTACCATAGAAATCTCTTCCATTGCTACATTCAGCTCAACAGCATTGCATTCTGCCATTCTGTATTCACTCCATTTATTTGTTTTATGACTTATTTGATATTTTCTTTCATGTGTAGTTACCTATTATCTATTAGCAGTGCATATTCATTTATTGGTTTTATCACTAGTTGTTGTATTTACTCTTGCATATCTATTGTTAATAAATTTCATTAATTTTATTACAATTGTGTCTTCCTTGTGTCGATGATCCAAGGCTCTACTAGCTAGCAAAACCACCAAAATTTCAGATAAATCAGTTGACCAACTCCCTCCAGAGTGCAATTCTCAAATTATTGAACGTATTGCCGAATTAACAGTCCTTGACTGATGCATTGAACCAAGCCAGGTGGGAACTGGTCATCTGATATACTCACATCTGCACCTTGAGTGACATGTGACCCAAAAATCACAGCGTCATTGGTGACGTGAGTCCCCTTTTCTACAATATATATATATATATATATACACACACACACACACATATATAGATATATTCAGGTGTCCCCGGTTCAAGTCCTGGTTCAAAGACCTTTACAGTGCAAAGTACCAGTCCACAGAAAAACTGTGATCTGATCTAGATCATGGAGACAATCCGACATAAGCTTCAGCTGCAGAAACAGAAAACAGATTTGGTTGCTTTCTGACAATCTGCATTTGTTCTTCAGTCTTTGACAGGAGTCCGTTTGTCCTCTTGGTAACACCTCTTTGCAACACCTCTTTCTAGCATTTGCATTGTTTCCCATTAAATCAGTTATTTCTGTTTTATTTTGTCAAAATAGCAGTATACTTTTAAATCAACTGCTGAGCAACTCAGACGTATGAGCTCTTTGCTCACATTTCAAGGATCACTGGCTGGACACACGTGCTCTGAATTTGGATGGTGCTTCAACTATGCTGACTTTGATATAAACAATTTTGTGGAAAGGTAATATTTAAAATTACCCTCTATTATGAGTTAATGCATATTAATGTATATTATCACATGCATGGAATGTTATCAATAAAAATATCAAACTAACACAATCACATTAAAATATTTTTTTTATATATATATAAAGGATTTGAATACACCTTCTGGTGCTACTTGGACACGTCATCAGTGAAGAACCCGGGGTCATAGGGTGTTTCGGGTCTTTAATCTTCATACACCCTCACCCGGGCGACCCAGCCGGGGGTGATCAGTCCCCGGCTTGTGTCCAAGTGGCCTGTCGCTCCACGGATCCCCCCTGCGGATCCACAGCCACCGCGAGGCCCTCTCTGTGGCCTCTAAGATGTTTCTGGTGGCTTTTCTCAATAGCAGTCCTCTCACTCCAAGGAGTTTGAGGGTTCGCAGCAGTGAGTGGCCTGCGAAGCCTCGGCACCCAACCTCAACTGGCTCACAGCGGACTTTCCACCCGTTGTTCCAGCACTCTGAGCTAAGCTCTACATACTTAGCCCTCTTCCGCTCGTGGGCCTCTTCAATACGGTCTTCCCAGGAGACTGTCAGTTCCAAAATGACCACTTGCTTAGTAGACTCAGATGTGAGCACCATATCTGGGCGAAGAGAAGTGGCTGTGATGTTGCCTGGGAATTTGAGCTGTCTTCCTAGGTCGACTTGAAGCTGCCAATCACGAGCGGTGGAGAGGAGCCCCGCTGTAGGCCAAGGCCGTTGGTGTTGCTCCTTCTGCCCAGCTCTAATGAAGGTGATCGTTTGTTTGGGGGCTGCCTGAGTCTTACTGTGCTGGATCGCTGTGCAGATGGAGTCCGCCAGAACCTTGAGCACCCAGTCATGGCGCCAGCGGTACCGCCCCTCCCCTAGAGCTTTCGAGCAGCTGCTCAAAATGTGCTCCAGGGTGCCCCTCTTCTGGCACAGCTTGCACTCAGGAGTGTCTGCCAGGCCCCAGGTGTGCAGGTTGGCTGGGCTTGGGAGGACGTCGTAGATGAATTGGACAAGGAACTTGATCCAAAGTGACTCGGCTTTCCAGAGCTCTGCCCAGGTGATTCTGCTGGGATCTACCTGTTCCCACCTGGTCCACGCTCCTTGTTTGGACATGCCGGCCATTTTGGTGTAGCGTTCTTCCTCCACCTCTGCTCATATCTCGTCCTGAATCAGTCTGCGCCTCTCTTTTCCACGAGCCAGATCGTAATGTGGCCTGGGAAAACCTGCTCGTCCCGTCACCACAGAGCCCACCAGCGTTTTGTGCCTTAGTCACACCTCGGCTTTAGTGACGGCTTCTTGCGCCTGCCACTTCCTCCCGGTCTTCACGAGGATTCCTGCTGCTGTGACTTTTGTGTCTCTGGAGTCCCTGTACATCAACACCTCTCTGGAGCGGGCGACTTTGAACTCCTCTGATAGTCCAATCAAAGGAAGATGTAGCTTGGTGGAATGGCCGTACAGGGCAATGCTGCTCAAGGACCGAGGGAGCCCCAGCCATCTCCTGAGGAACTGGCTGATAGACTTTTCTAGGGCCTCGACTGTTGATGTTGGTACCTCGTATACTGACAGGGGCCAGAGTAATCTTGGCAAGACTCCGTGCTGGTAGATCCAGGCTTTGAACTTTCCGGGAAGGCCGGATTTGTCAATCGCTGTAAGCCAAATAGTCAGGTCACGCTTAGTTTGTTTTATGGCAGCTGAGTCCTTCAGGGAGCTATTAAAGATCTTCCCCAGGCTCTTTTCAGTCACCGATGGAATCGTGGTCTCTCCCAGGGCAAAGCGGAAACGGTCGGACACTTTACCCTTCTTTAGGACCAGAGACCTGGACTTGGCAGGCTTGAAGCTCATCCTTGCCCAGGAGATGAGCCGTTCGAGCCCCTGGAGAAGCCACCTGCACCCTGGAACAAATGTTGTCATTACTGTTAAGTCGTCCATGAAGGCTCTGATGGGGGGCTGACGGGTCCCAGATCTTGACTTGGGCCCTCTGCATTCCACCTCGGCCGACTTGACAATCATGTTCATGGCCAGTGAGAAGAGAGATACAGATATTGTGCAGCCGGTGATTATTCCCTTTTCAAGTTGATGCCAGGAGGATGTTACTTGGCCTGAAGAGACTCGCGTGCTGAAGTTGTTGTAGTAGTCCATAATGAGGTTGCGGATCTTAACAGGAACATGGTGTCTTACCAGTGCGATTTCAACAAGCTTGTGTGGAATAGATCCGTAGGCATTGGCCAGGTCGAGCCACAGAGTTGCCAAATCTCCTTTGCTCTCCTTAGCCTCCCGGATCAGCTGTGTCACCACCCCTGTATGCTCCAGACATCCAGGTACACCTGGGACTCCTCCCTTCTGGACTGAGGTGTCAATGTAGGAGTTCTTCTGGAGGAAGACTGTCAGACGTTGGGACACAATTTTAAAGAAGATCTTGCTTTCGACACTGAGCAGCGAGATGATGCGAAACTGTTCAATGTCGCAAGAGCCCTCCTCCTTCGGGATCCAGACTCCCTCAGCATACCTCCATTGCGCAGCAACTTTCCCTCTCCGCCAGATCACCTTGAGGATCTTCCAGAGGCGCCTGAGGAGCTGCGGGCACTGCTTATAGACCTTATATGGGACCCCGCTGGGACCAGGAGCAGAGCTGGATCTTGCCGCTCTAACAGCTTCTTCCACCTCCTTCAACGTGGGTTCAGCGCAGTCGAATTGGATCCCTGGTTCAGGTGGCGCCACCAAACCCCTGCACGGTCCAAGGTCATGGTCCCTCAAAGTATCACTTTAAGTGGCATGGAGATGATTGTCGATCTCCTCAACCAGGCAAGCGAGGTGGCCACTTCGCTTCTAGCCCAGTAGTTTCTTAGTAAAACCGAAGGGATTGCCGATGAAAGCGCTGCGCTTCCTAGCCCTTTCCTTGCCCCTCCTTCGGTGCCATTCCGCTCTCCTCAGTGAAATGAGTCTCTTCCTTATGATGTTTGTGAGTTCTGACAGGGCCGTTCTTTCTTCTTCCTTGGCCATCTTAAACTGGCGTCTCAGGGATTTTAGTTCTTGTCTCAGCTGACTGATCTTGGCTTCTCGCCGGTTGAGCTTCGCTGGATTGCTATCTCCTCGTCTTTCCTCGACACCAAACCGCTCTGCTCCCATGTTGAGTACGATGGTACACATTGTCTGGAGCTTCTGGTCAACACTGCCCTTTGAGATGGATTCCAGGCACTTGTCTACATTCTCGTCCAGCTTGAGCCACTCCTTATTGTTCGCGGCAGGCCACTTCACCCTGCGGTGTTCCGATTTCCTGCTTGGTGGGGGGATTTGTGTGGCTTGGAGGTTCAGGGTACTGTGGGGAGATTCCAGACCTGGCTCCTCCTCCGTCTCACCAGGTTCTGCAGCCGGAGTGACAGTAACTGCTGCCCCAGCTACCATGCCTGAGCGTTGCTTCACTTGATCCCTCCTGGGGCAGGCCATCTTTGCCTGGTGGATCTTCAGGCCCTTCAGGTTTTTGCAGACCTTGCCGCAGATACAGACTGCGCTCGTATTCTGTTGTCCATTTGCTTGGGTCCTTACCGGTAATTCCGTCCGAATGGGATGCTCATTCTCCCCCCCTCTCGGGCATCCCTGGGGGTATACTTCTGAGGGGTTCTTCGTAGCTTATTGTGGGTGCTCCCTCAGGAGCTGCAGGTCGGGGGGCTAGCCCTTCCTGCCCCGGTTGCCGTCTTTCCGAGCTGTCTGCTGTCTCTCCAGCCGTCACCACTTTGTTTGTGGGTGTCATCCAGACTTTCCTGGAAGTCACTGGCAATGCCAGGTAGGTTAGGATTTGAATACACCTTCTGGTGCTACTTGGACACGTCATCAGTGAAGAACAGAAAGTATACATTGTATACATATAGTATACAAGTATACATATACATTAATGATTTTGCTTGAGGAAAGAGAAATGCCCCTTTGAAGATAGGGAAAATACTTAAGTCAGCTGCTAGATTGGTGGAAAATGGTTGGAAATTTAGCTGTCATGAATCTGGTCCTGGACGCCAGTCCACTCACCACCAGAGGTTGCCTTGCCATTTCTCATTACACAGACTGTTGCACCACACCCCGGACTACATTTCCCATCATTCATTGTGCGGATGACACAGCTGTAATCAATCAAGCACGCTATATAAGCCTTGTAATTCCTTGCCCTGTTCCAGGCATGGAGCCCGTCAGTGAACTCTCTGCCTATCCTGTCACGGCTATGGAGGCCGTCATAGAACTCTCTGCCCGTACGTTCACTGCTATGGAGGCTGCCAGTGAACTCCCTGCCCGTCCTGTCATGGCTATGGAGGCCGTCATAGAACTCTCTGCCTCGTCTGTCTCAGCCAAGGATGTCGACTATGAACTGTCTGCCTGTTCAGTCCCCACAGAGACTGCTAATAAGCCCACTGCCTCTGTCTTTGTTTCTCTGTCTGTCTCTTCTGTTTCTTGTCTTCCCCAGGTCCCAGTCTCTGCCGTGGGTCTCTGCTCCATCAGCTTTGTCCTGTTGGCTGCCTGCATGGCCGTGGTGGTCTGCTCAAGTCTGGTGGGCTCCTGCTCCGTTTGCTCTGCTGTGGAGGTCTTCTGCTCCATCTGCTCTTCCCTGGTGGGCTCCTGCTCCATCTGCTCCGCCATGGTGGGCTCCTGGTCTGTCCTATTCTGGTGGCCCTCAGCCTCGCCTATCCCGCCAGCTTCACCACTCTCCTGGATTGTTTGTTTGGAGCATCTGGAAGCCGCTCTTTGGGGGGGAGCTATGTCATGAATCTGGTCCTGGACGCCAATCCACTTGCCAACAGAGATCGCCTTGCCATTTCTCATTACACAGACTGTTGCACCACGCCTGACTTCTAACTAGAAGGATGCTTTGCATTTCTGGTCTCCAATGTTTTCAGTCAAATTAATGTATATACTGAGTTGATAATCTAATGTTACATCTATTAAAATTTTTTTAAAAAGCACATGGCTCCACTCGTCTGGTACAAACTGAACATGAGAAACTAAAAAAGGTTAGGATTTAGAAACACATTTTATTCATCCTATAGTAAGGGACATGCTAGAGGAGTTGCAATATTAATTTCAAATAAGGTGATTTTTCAGGCTTCTAGCCAAATTGTTGATAAAGAGGGACGTTACATTTTGGTTAAAGAGATCCTTGATTCTAGGGAAGTAACATTACTTAATGTTTATAGACCCCCAGGACAGGATAAAATATTCATTAAGAAAATATTTGATTTAATAGCTTCAGAAGTATCAGGTATTCTTATTTGTGGAGGAGATTGGAATGTACAGTTGCACCATACCCTAGACTCTTCAAATCCAACAAAAAAGATGAATTCTGAAACACTGTATGTTAGGAAAATGCTTAAGACAATGGGCATGTTTGATATATGGAGGGAGCTCCATCACATGGTCTATTCTAGGGTTGACTACTTTTTTATGTTTCACTCAGAGAGACATAGAATTATAGGGTGTGAAATAGGAACTAAGGATGTTTCAGATCATGCAGGAGTGTATTTGAAACTTCATCTTGATGTTCAATCTAAAAACACTATTTGGAGATTAAATGCTAGTCTTCTAAATGATCACCAATGTGAAGGATATATTAGAAAAGAAATTAAAGACTACATTGAATTTAATAATAATGAGGATTTGTGACCATGTGTAATATGGGATGCGGCTAAGGCGGTACTGAGAGGAAAGCTCTTAAAGTGGTCTTCAAAAAAGAAAGAAAAACAGATGTTAGTGGCCAATTTAACAAATTATACTCTAAAGACACTGGAACAAAAGCGTATTGAATTAAATGACCCAGAATTTTTAGATGAAATAGAAGTGGTAAAACAACTAATTAATAAAATACTTGATAAACAAGTGGAGATTAAACTCAAATATATTAAACAATCTCATTATGAGACCGGTCCCAAAGCTAAAAAAAATCTTAGCTTGGAAACTCTGTAAACAACAAACAGAGAGGTCAATTTTCAAAATCAGAGACCCTGAAACTAATGTAATGTGTTATAAACCAGAAGAAATATCACAGTCTTTTGAAAAAATATTATTAAAAATTATACTCTCAACCAGAAGCAGCTGACCCCTCAATTATAAAAAAGCTTTTTGGAATCTTTAGATTTACCGTCAGTAGGAATGAAACAAAACAAATTGGTAATACAAGAAATCACTGAAAAAGAATTTGATAGTGCAATATCAAATGTAAAAACAAACAAGGTACCAGGAGGGGATGGATATTCAGCAGAGTGGTACAAAACATTTAGGGAGTTATTGAAACCTATGCTCCTAAAATGCTTTAACTATGTTCTAAAGGTGGGTGAAACCCCAGTGTCCTGGAAACAAGCTGTTATATCTGTAATACGTAAGGCTGGAAAAGTTAAGACAGAATGTGGATCATACAGACCCTTTTCAGTTTTAAATATATATTATAGAATATATGCTTCTATAATAGCTAAAAGACTAGAAAATATAATCCCTGATTTGATTTATACTGACCAAACTGGATTTGTTAAAAACAGGCAGATGCATGATAATATGAGATATGCATTTTTTTTGTTCGAGAGCATGAGCAAAATAATTCAAAATCCATGGCTATTAGCCTTGATGCGGAAAAAGCTTTCGATTCAATGAGATGGGAGTATTTGTATTTAGTATTGCACCGTTTTGGCTTTAATGAAGAAGTTACAAAAACTATTAAAGCGCTATCATTTACCAATGGCCAAAATCAAAATAAATGGTAATGTCTCTAACTCAATTACACTGGAGCAGGGATGTCGTCAGGGGTGCCCCTTGAGTCCTACACTTTTCGCACTATTCATAGAGCCGTTAGCTCAAACAATCAGAGAGGATACAGAAATTGTAGGAATTCCAATTAAAGAAACTGAACACAAAATATGTATGTATGCGGACGACATTCTTATGACGATTTCCGAGCCAGATTCCTGTTTACCCAAACTCATGTCCTGTCTTGAGCAATTTAGCTGGTATTCAGGATATAAATTAAACTTACATAAAACCCAAACCCTCTCATTTAATTATTCACCACAGGAAAATATATGTAATAATTTTAATTTTAAATGAAAAAAATAATATCAAATACCTGGGGGTTATTATACCAAAGAATTTGACTGAAATTGATACTTCTAATTATGGTTCTATTACAAAGGAACTGAAAGCAGACCTAGACAGATGGACACCCCTAACCTTTAGTTTGTATGACCGAATAGAAATTATAAGGATGAATGTTTTACTGCAATTATTGTTTCTCTTTCAATAACTACCTGTAGAAATACCAAAAAAACTATTTAAAGTGCCCCTATTATGCCATTTTAAAGGTTGATAATATTGTTTTAATAGACTCCCAAAACAGGTTTACATGTATGCAAGGTTAAAAAACACTTCAGTTTTCTCCAAAAAATAGATTTAATTTTACCCCATTTCTAAATTATTCCTAAACGACTCGCGCGAAGCAGTTTGAAGAATCAGTCTCTCTAAACCCCTCCTTTCCGTGAGCCCTCACTGCTGTGATTGGTCAGATGGTGCAGTCCTTTATGACTGGTCGACCACGTACAGCGTGTCGGAAAATGAAACGCCCATTGCCATAACTGACTGACAGCCCTGGATACTTGTCAATACACAGAAAAGATGGCATCGATTTTACCCTAACAATTCCAGCCAGAGTCTGATGATGAAACGGCTGAAGTGGCTGATCGACAAGTTAGCACGGTCTACCGTGGAAAGTGCTCACAATTTGCCTATGTAAGCGAACCGGGCACAGCTCTATGTTATAAACTTCAACACTGTACAATGCATTAAGCGGCTTTCACGCCGAACATGGAAAGTGCTGCGCTGGTCACTGGGTTCAGTGCAGCCCTTCAGAGCGCAGCGGCAAAAGTTCATTTGAACAACTCATTTGAACTTTGCTCCGCTGCACGTGCACCTGCATACTGTCTCAGGGCTTGGGCTGTCTGCCAAATCACAATATACATAACCTTTTAGAAATTTGTAATCCAACAATTCATCCTTTGAGAGTTCTAAAAAAACTCATAAAATACAAATTTAGACACTTAAAAAGTTCTGTGTTGATTGTAGTGATGAAAAGCATGCTGACACAGAAACAAACATGCTTCTAGGGTCCGTGAAATTCTTACGGGTAATAGTCTTTTCTGGTTGGAACTGTTGTTTCCTCATGATGGTCGTGGGTCATTTGTTGAATGAAACACTTAATACTGTGGACGCATAGATAGTATACCAGTAGGAAGAATAACAGCAGAATTGCCATTTCCTTGATCCACAGCCAGGGTTTACCTAACAGTTCTCCGAACCATGAAGAATTATCTTCAGTCATTTGGTGTAATTTTTCTGAAAGACCAAGAATGTCTCTTTGGATTTTGTTCAAGTTCTCTGTTGGATCCATTAACCCGGTGCAGCATTCAGGGCCAATAATAGTGCAGGCTCCCCCTTGCGTTGCAAGAATGTAATCCAAGGCCACTCTGTTCTGCAAGATCATTATCTTGTGCAAAGCGAGAGTGTCTGTGATGTTACCTAGGGCCAAAGCTGTATCATTAGCTAGTTTCTGTACAGAATTCGATAAGCTTCTGACTTGATCCAGGGCCTGTATGACACCATAAGACGGGATTAAGGCTCCAAGAGTTCTTGACCACCATGTTTGTGCACAAGTGAGTCCAGGGATGCAGCCATCTTCTTTGTTTGTGGTAGGAGCTGAGCTTAGTAAATGTGGAGAGCTTGGGGAGGAGTGTGGATTTTCTCTGATAGCCGGTAACACATAAACCAAGGTGCACCTGCCGTTGAATTGGCTAGGTAGGATGTTGTAGACAGAAGTTCCACATAACCAGAAGGTGCCAGTCGGTGGAGGAATCATACACCACTGATTTACTGAGAAGAATTGTGGGAGAGATGATGTCCTGTGGAGACAAACTTCTAAGTCCTTTTCCTCTCTTCCTGCTGATGAGATAATGTCCACATGGGAATATGTTCTCATTTCGATCACAAAGCTGCAACGTTCATGAGGAATTTCACCCAGTGGAGTCGAGGCTGGAGCATCATTTTCCATGCACCAAGGAAAAGTAATTGGCAGGAGTAGATCTGTCATAATGGGAGTAGCTGAAGTTAGGTTGCAGGATGGTAATCCAGGAATGCAACACGGAGAAGCTGGAGGAGTTGTGATGTGGTGGCATGTACCTCTGTTGAATTTTCGACTCGTTTGAACACCGAACAAGGTGCACGTGTCACAGTGGGAGATGGGGTGTGCCACCCATGGGATCCCTGCTTTTACTGAAGGTGGGTGTGGCATGCAAATGTTCTTTCCAACAAACAAGGCATTTCTTGACATATTCATCAGTTCTAAGAATATGTTGTTTCTGGAGTCTGTAGCTTGTGCGATGTTCATGATGATTACTAGAACAGCAATCTTGATCATGTTGATGGATGACTGAAGTTCTTTTATTTGATTCTCTGCGTTGATTTTTTTTTTTATGTTCTGTCTTCCATGACAGTTGGCTCGACAGTGGGTCTAGTTGTCCTTTAAAGTTTGTAGCTTCATACACAGGTGAGGGGGTCGATGTGTATGGGTCTCGGGACAGCCATCAAGGGGTATCTGCACAGATTAAGAAAGAAAACAAAAGACGACAGAGCAGTATTTGTTGTAAAAGGCTGCAAACAATAGAGTTGTAGCCTCTGTTCAATCTGAGTCTAGTCTTGTTGTTCCTTCTTTCCCTAGTTCTTAATTCCCGTGACACCTAAAGAACATGATTCAACTCTTTCTCTGGAACTCTGTACTGCCTTTGCAAGGTTTTCACAATAAGTGATCAAGGCATCTGAGGCAATGTGCACATCAGCATTTCTAAGATCAATCACACCTGGCATCTGCATTGGGCGTCCTGTAATAATCTCATGAGGGCTTAGACATACTGATCTGTTAGGTGATGCTCTCATACTACACAGTACCGCTGGCAGCGCTTCGACCCATACTACTCCTTCCTGATGTATTTTGCTTAGCCTGGTTTTGATTGATCTGTTTGCATGTTCGACTTGCGCCGATGCTTGTGGCCTATAAGGACAGTGAAGATTCCACTTAATTTTCAACATTTTAGACACTTCCTTGACTACCTGTCCTGTGAAGTGGGTTCCTTGATCTGAGTCAATGCTATCTGGTAATCCCCATCTGGGAATGAAATCAGTGACAAGACATTTAGCAGTATGTGCAGCTGTGGCACGCCCTGTTGGATAAGCTTCTATCCATCTTGAGAACTTGTCTATTACTATCAAAACATCAGTTTTTCCCTTACAAGGAGGCAATGATATGTAATCAACTTGCAGGTGACGAAACGGTCCTGGTGGAGCTGGGGTATGTGTTGCTGCTGTAGTTGCTGCTGGAACATCATTATTTTTTTGACATGTAACGCATCTCTTGACTGTTTCAGTGGCTACATTTCTGAATTTTGGATTCCACCATTGATTTGAGAACCTGTGATTCATTGTTGTGGACCACTGTGACCCAAATTGTGTATTTGTTGAGCCAAATATGGCAGCAGTGATTCGGGAGCAATATATTTTCCTCCTTTGGTCCAGCAACCAGATGAATCCACTGTGGCTCCTTTGTCTAACCATGTCCATGCTTCATATAAAGGAATGTCTTTGTACAGATCAATGATTGATTCAGGAGGCAGAATTGTCTTCTGTGCTGTACTACCTGAACACACCTGTACATTTGCATATGAACAAGCCTGTTTAGCAGCTACATCAGCAAGAGCATTACCTTTAGCTTCCGTAGTATTAGTTGTGAGATGTGCTTTCACTTTGATCACAGCTCATTTCTTTGGAAGTTTCATGGCAAACATTACAGATTTCACTAATCCAGCATGCTTAATGGGTGATCCACCAGAAGTTAAAAACGTTCTACTTTGCCAAATGATACCAAAATCATGAATTACCCCAAAAGCATACCTGGAATCAGTGTAGATATTTGCAGTTGATCCTGACGCTAGTGTGCACGCTCTAGTTAAGGCTACTAGTTCTGCAGCTTGAGCTGAAAAATGATCTGGAAGATGACCTGAAGCTACCACTTCAGTGGTAGAAGTTATTGCATAACCTGCTCGTCTGTTACCTTCAATAACTTGAGCTGAACCATCAACAAACAACTCCAATTCTGCATTATCTATGGGAGTTTCTGTTATTTCACTTGTATGTGTGTATGTAAGCGTAACACAATCATGAGCCATTTCTCCTTCATCCTCTAAGACAACTTCAGTCATTGCAGACATCATACATGAGGATGGGTTTGTGACTGGTGCATGCTGTAAAACAATGTTCGGGGCTGTGAGGGTTGTTAACCAATTTCCCCAACGAGAGGATGTGACAGAAGTGACTTTTGCTTGATTCATTAGTGCAGACACTGCATGAAGGCATCTTACATTTACAGTCTGTCCTAATACCATTCCTGATGAGGCCTGAAGAGCTATATGAACTGCCTGTACTGCTCTGAGACATGGGCCCATACCTTGAGCGACTATGTCAAGTTTGCCAGAATAGTAATGAATTGGGCGTAAATTACCCCCATGATCTTGCATTAGACATGCAGTCATAAAGCCTAAGTGTTCATGAACATAAAGCACAAAGGGCCTATCAGATTGGGCAATTCCTAATGCTGGCGCTTGACGTAGTGCTCTCTTCAAATCATTGAAAGCTTTGAGGTGAATTTCTTCCATACAAACTGTATCGGAATCTCTAACCTGACCTTTCAACAAGTCATAGAGTGGCTGAGCAATCGAGGCATAGTCTTCAATCCAAGGTCTACAGTAACCTGCTGTTCCTAAAAATGATCTTAGTGTTTTAATGTTAGTAGGTGGAGGTATTGCTTTGACTGAAGCGGCTCGATCCTGTGTAATGGATCTATTTCCTGTACCAATTGTTTGACCCAGAAATGTAACTTGATTTTTAGCAATTTGAGCTTTGTGAAAGCTACATTTGTGTCCTTTTTTCTGCAAATAGTCCAACAATGCTGCCAATTCAGTTTGATGTACCTCATGATCTGTTGAGGCAAATAAAATATCATAGACATATTGAATCATAGTGGACTGTTTGACTGGACATTCTGGGTCACACAAATCACGTCTGAGAGCCTGATGGTATATGGTTGGAGAATTTTGAAATCCCTGTGGCAAACGTGTCCACTGATATTGTTCATAGTCAACTGTGAAAGCTAACCATGGCTGGCTGTCAGCGTGCAAGGGTACAGAAAGAATCCATTAGACATATCAATTACTGAAAAAACCTTACAATCTTTTGTCGTTGTGATGTATTACAGGGGAAAGGTAGCTACTCAGCCCCTACAATTAGTTTTTTCCTGCTCTTTTTGTGCTCTTAGAAGAGCCTGAGTGAGCTGTCCTAACGTTTCACTGGTCACATTTCTTTTATTATCTTGCAACTTCTTCCTACACTCTTTCTCCCAATGTCCTAATTTTCCACAATAATTGCATTTCCCTTCTTTTTTAGACCATCTCTTTTCTCGATTTGTTGTGCTAAACGTAGCTGCTGCTACTCTCACTTTTGCCTTAACATCAGAATCTCTTTCCCAAGTAGCTAACGTGTCTAAGTTACTTCTGAGAGTTTTGTTAGACCAAGTTAGATCTAGGAATGGCAAGGCTTTTCTGTACTCAGCTACAAGGCCATCTGACCAGATGGGGACTAGGGGTCCTTTGTCATCTAGCACACTTCCAGGATCATCAACTATTCCACTGTAAGTTACGGCTGACTGGCAAAACTTCTCAGTGTATTCACTTACAGTTTCCTCTTTCTTTTGTACACAGTTAGTGATTCTGGACCGGTCTATTTTGGGTCCCATAATATTCTTTAGAATTTTCGAAACACCTTCTCTCAAATCCGCCTTACTGGCATGTCGTAGTTCAGAAGTAACAGCAGACTCAAAACTGTTGAATTCAGATTCAGTTAGAATTTGTGACATCAGCTGTGTGACTTCTACTAATAACATGTCGTAGAGATGCATTTTGCTAATCAGTGCTCTTCTAAATTCACGAAAATTTGTGCGTGCTGAGGGTAAGCTCTGGGACAGTCTCTATATCTTTAGGTTCCAGCATTTTTGCAATTGCTTGAACCTGGACAACAGAAGAGTTGGGAGGAACACTTTCAATTCCCTCAATTCCCTGAGATCTTCTCCTAGCACCACATACCTTCACTGAATCTACAGGCACATCAGTTACTGATTGGATGGCTACATCTGTTTCAAAGAAAGCTTGTAAGTCAGGATAAATGTTATCATGCTGACTAACTTCCATATCAGTTTTTTCTAAAGCTTTGTTGCGGTTCAATTTCTTAGTCAAAGCGGATATTACGCTGAGACTGTTGTGTAGCTAGCGCTAAACCAAATTCTCTGTGGCAGCAGATAATGCCTTTCACATTGTTCTTACGAATACATGCTCCAAGTACTTTTTTTACACTCATCTACAGACCAAGTCTTGTCTGGATGGATCTCATATTTCTTAGTTAATTCTTGTCTAACTTTTTCAGTTACTATTAGGTTCATTTGCACTCCTAACAGTGATTTGAATTCGCTATCTGACCACAAAGGGTAACAGATATTAGCACTTTACGCTAATCTTCTCTCCCTGAAGAGAGGATCAACAATTCTTCTCTGCCGAAACAAAGGATAACAGATATTAGCACGTAATGCCAATCTTCTCTACCTGAATAGAGGATAACTGATATTAGCACGTAATGCTAATCTTCTCTACCTGAATAGAGGATAACTTGTCTGTTAAACAAACCGTGCAGCTGTTTGTTAACACTTCTCTGGCGGCGCAGAGGATAACCACATATACTGGCTTCTAATGATTCTTTTGGATAGAGTGATACTCACCAACCCTTGGTACAGAAAGATTCAGTCTGGAACGAAGTCATATCTTTGTTGAGCTTGAAGATTCAATCTGGATTCAGGTAAGGAGCTCTATCCGGGTCACGGCACCAAAACTGTTGTGAATTTTTCTTAGAGACCAGGAGACGTTTTTGGATATTTTGAAGCAGAGGTTTCTCTTTATTCAGATACTCGCTGCTTGGCACTGCAGTCATCAAAAAGTCTGCCAATATCTCAGCACAGCAGAGTATATAGGTTTGAAAGGAGGCGGAGTACATAGAGGTGGAATCAATCTAAACAAAGCATGCAAATGTGGTACAGGAAATCAGCCCAGTAAAAGATGTTAACACAGATCAACTAAAAAAACAAGGCTTGGGCTGTCTGTTAAATCACAATATACATAACCTTTTAGAAATTTGTAATCCAACAATACGAATTAAATTTGTGCGAAAAATAACTGACTGGGTCATCAACCCCATCCACCCCAGCCTGAAGGATCTGGCTTGCATTCACTTGTATCATAAAAGGTTTATCGAACTGCGGCGCCGCTAAAACCGGAGCAGAGGAGAGCAAGAGCTTTACATTTTCAAAAGGTTGTTGCCAACCAGGAGACCAGACAAACTTAGCAGAAGCTCTCAACAAATTAGTCAATGGGCCAACAACTGACAAAAAATTCAGACAAAACCCCCGATAATATCCAGCCATACCCAGGAAACGCAATAGCTCCTTATTTGTGGACGCAACAAGGAATCATTCAATAGCATGCACTTTTTCCTGTAAGGGACGCATGCTGTCATGTCCCACCTCCCTTCCCAAATAAACCACAGTTGCTCTGGCAAATTCACAGTTCACAAATTCACAGTTGCTCTGGCTAAATTGACAGTAAGATGAGCTTCAGCTAGATGGGAAAACAAGGCACATAAGTGCTCTAGATGCTGTTTCCAGATATCACTATAAACTATTACATCATCCAAATATACTGCGCAGCCCACAAGTCCAGACACAAAATGGTTCATCAATCTCTGAAATGTTGCCGGAACATTTCTAAGGCCGAAGCTCATAACTGAATAAGAATATAATCCAGAAGAGGTAATAAAGGCAGTGATCATTTGCGCCCGAGATGTTAGTGGCACTTGCCAATATCCTTTAAATAAGTCAAATTTACTGACGAATTTAGCTGCACCTACCTGGTCCACACAATCCTCGACTTGAGGAAGGGGAAAAGCATCAGGTTTGGTGATCTTATTTACTCTTCGATAATCCGTACAAAATCTGTAAGTGTTATCAGATTTTTTTTACAAGTAAACACGGAGAAGCCCAACTGGAGCATGATGGTTTTGCCAACCCATTATCCAATAAATACTGAACAGCCTCTAATGCCTGCTGCCTCACAATTGGCCCACGATAAAAATGTTGTTGAATCGGTGACGCGTCCCCCACATCCACATCATATTCGATGAGATGGGTACGAGATGGAACAAAGCTGGAAATTTGAGTATAACCTTTGTTAATTCCTGCTGTTGGGAAGACGACAAATGGCTCATTAAGTTTCCCAAATTGAGCAAAGTTTCTGAATTTATCAACCTAGGTTGCAACACACACTCGGGAGGAGCTTCAACTTCCTCCTCCTCCGGTACCACCACCCTCGGAAACCGTTAATACAGCCGCAACTTCCGAACTGCGAGAGAAATATGGTTTTAACAAGTTAACATGACAAACCTGCTCAGTTTTTTTTGACTGGGAGTAGAAATAAGGTAATTCAATTCAGATATGTGCCGAGTGACAGTATAGGGTCCCGAGAATTTTGCCTGTAAAGGTGACGCAGGCACAGGTAATAATAGCAAAACCTGATCACCCAGAGAAAACTCTGGCATCTCAGAATCATAATCAAACAATCTTTTCACTTTTTTCTGTTTTTTCTCCAAATTCTCTCACACAGCTTGACCAGCCAAAAACAATCTCCTTCTAAACCCATTCACATAGTCCGATAGGCTTATTGGAGGCTCTTTCCCCTTCAAACTGTCTTCTAAAACGGCTGAAGGACCATGGATTTTATGCCCAAAAACCAGCTTGTTAGGGCTAATACCTAAACTAAACTGTGTCACCTTCATTGCTGCCAAAAGGAGCCAAGGCAGTCCCTCCTCCCAATCCAGATTCAGTTCAGTACAATACGCACACAAGAGAGTTTTCAACGTCTGATGAAAGCGTTCCAATGACCCTTGGCTCTGCGGAAGGTAGGCGCTGGACTATTGGTGCCATACTCCCAATTGTTTCAGTATCTCAGCAAACATTTTGGAGGAAAATTTTGTTCCCTGATTACTTTGAATAATTCGCGGAATACCAAAAATGGCAATAAATTGTGAGAGAGCCTTAACTACGGCTTTGGTAGCAATCTTCCATAACGGAAAGGCAGCTGGATAACAGGTATTCTGACACATAACTGTAAACAAAGACTTACTCCCTGATTTTGAGGGGAGCATGGGCCCACGCAGTCAATCAAGAGATGTTCGAATGATTGTCCCACAGCAGGTATGGCAAATAATGGTGCTGGTTTAAGAGACTGATTTGGTTTACCCGTCATTTGGCATACATGACATGTTTTGATAAACCTGGGAAACATCCTTTTTTAGCAGCGGCCAATAAAAATGTTTTAAAATTCGGTCATAAGTTGTGCCCCCCAATGGACCATGCGCTACATCAAGTACTACCTCCCGCAACTTAGTAGGTACTACAATTTGTAACACCAACTCACCCCCCCGGATTTCACTATGGGACATCCATTTCCGTAACAGCATCCTATCTTGCAGGAAATACCCGGTTGCTGCACTTTGCAAGTCATCTGGAGGCAAAATGGCGCTAAATAACGGAGCTAACATCGGGTTCTCCTGCTGCGCAGCCACTACGTCTGCGTGGGACAAAATGGGGAGAAAAGAAAAACCATAATTGGTTGCAACAGGACAGATGTACATGTAAGTGCTATTCCTTGAACCAATACACTCTTCTCCAAACTCGACGCAGTTGAAAAAGGCAGGGTAGATTCCAAAATAAGATTCTGAGGCATCTGTATCACGCAAAATCTTCACAGGTACATTTTCAGCTGCCCCCGGTAGCGAAAGAAACTCCTCCATCACAAAAGGAATGTAACTCGGATTTAATCTGGGCAAACATTCATCCTGTGAGACAACCTTAAATGGTTTCACATTCGGACAAATTTTGGGGTGAACAAAATCAGTCATCAACACAGGCGAGGAAACATTTTGCTATCTTTATAACCCCTTGCCACATGCTTGTTTACTTTTGAGGACGGGACATTCTTTATTCCAATGCCCTTTGTGGTGTCAGCAGTGTTCTCTGTGCTGCCTTTTTGTTTATTTTTTATTTTTTATTTTTTACAAAAATATGACAAATTAAGGAAGACCAATTAGGGGAACGTGGGTATATAGTATACGGTTTAGAGACCGGAAGGAAGGTCGTACCGGTACTTGTGGTTCACGTTCCCTCGGGAGGCAGCTCTTGCGGGTGGATTTGGTGGATTTCCGGGGATGGTGGAAGAGGTGTGCTACCTGGTTTAGCCTGTTGACAAAGGACATTTTGCCTGTGGATGTCTCGTTGGTTATCTGGGATTTAACAGGAGGTTTTCGCCATACTTCGAAAATCGGCGTTTTGGAGTCGGGAAAAAGGAGCCGAAACAGGCAGATGTTGCCGATGTTCCCGAGTTACTCACTCCTAGCCATCCGTGCTGCCAGCTTGGTCAGTGTTCGCTCTTATTCATTGTCACCCTTATATACATTGCACTCATTGCTCCCTCATATCTAAAAATTCAATTTCTTTTTTTTTTTTGTTATTTTGTTTTGTTTCGTTCAGTTATTTCTCTAAGTTTTGTAGTGGAATTGTGATACTTACCCTGCCTCATTAAAAGCAAAGAAAATTGCATACAACTGTTTCAGTTGCATTGTCTTTGTTGATTTAAGCTAGCGTTATTTGTTTTTTTGTTTTTTGTTTTTTGTATGTAGCGGATGGTATTGTGTTGTTGTGCTATCCGGGATGACTGTAATGAAAATGTGACAAGTGTGTACTTGTCTGGCGCCCGAACATCAATATATAATTTTTTTTTTCTTTCTTTTGAGGTTTTCGTTTAAAGTCAAGTAAAGTTTGAGTGCTGATGTCACTTCCCGAGAAACGTCGTCTAGCGGTTCGGACACAGCGTCATCACATGGGTGACCCCGGTTCGCTTCCCGTGTCCGACGGACTTTGTTTTTCTTTGTTCTTTTATAAATAAATTAACTTTTTTGGGCAACCTCCGTTACAGAAATGGCGCCCGAACAGGGACTTGAACTAACCAACCTGGATTTGATGTTGTGAAAATTCGTGACTGTGAACATTTGACTCCATGAATTTCTATGTCTGAAACTTTTGAGGGAACTAAACCTTTGTGAAAAAAATTTATATCATTGTTTTCTGTGTGATTTCTGGGTTGAAAATATACATGCTGCTGTGGTTTAGGAAAGTGTGAAATGTTTATGAAGAATCAATTGAAATCTTTTTGACCTTTTATTAAGAACGTGTGTGGTAACTTTACTTTGGGAAACTACAAAATCTGTTGTGTCATCTGCTCTGGTTATGTGTTTTGGTTTGATGTTTGGAAAATGCTGCAAGTGATTTTTGGAGAGGTTTTGTTTTGTTTCTTATTTTTTATTTTTTTCTTTCGCCCCTGTTGCCCATAACCCAGACAAAGGCCTTACATTTCTATCATTTTTTTTTTATTTTTATTCCCAACATTTCAAGTACATCCACACATTACAAGACATGGCCACTTCCCCTTCCCCATCTTCCACTTGTATGGATATCGATGCACCTGATGCCCCTAGCATTTCCACTCCAATTTGGCCACTTCCTGTACACACCCAGACCCTTTCAGGAATCCCTCCACATGCCCCGACCATGTATAACATTTCCACTCCATATAGTTTCACCTATCCTGGAACCCAGGTGCAGATGCCTTCTACTGCTCTAGGGGGCAGTTCTCCTGTGCAACCTCTCTCTTGGCCCTCACAACACGACAGCATGCAAATTTGTACGTCCATGGATGTTACATCACCTTCGATGGCTCAGCATGATCTGCCTGGCATCCTTCCCACCCCTGGGCGGGGAATTCAACAATTTAATGCTCATGTGCAAGGTAACTGGGACAATTTGATGGAATTCATGAAAAGACAGGAGAAAGCTGTAAATGAGCTTACCCAGGTACTGAAGGCCTCCTCTTCCCACCATGAGAACCAGATATCCGATCTTGCAGTGAAGGTGGAGTCCAACAATCAACAGGTTGTCACCCTAATGACTGCAGCTAAACAACAAGAGGCAGCCGAGACTGACCAATTGATTAAGGCTGTGCAACTGATGATCACAAAGGAAATGCAAAAAATGGAACTGTCCTTCACCTCGATAGTCCAGGATAAGGTGGAACGGCTACGGATGGAGGTCCAACAGGATATCAAAGTTGTCCAATGTGCACTTCAGGCTAGTCTTGATCATGCAACCGCAAATCTTCAGCAATGTGAAACACAAATTGTCGTACTTGCGTGGCCGAGTTGCAACATGAACTCCAAGTGTATAATAAGCAAAATGTTGAACCACAAACTGAAAGAACAACAACAACCCAAGTTTTTAGTACTCACCCAATAGAGACTGTTTCCACTCCTTTGCCAGTGCCTCTGGTCAAAAGTGACTACATTAAATTAACATTTCCTACGTTTGGGCGGCCTACTGATGATTCTGACCCCCTGTTGTACTTGACCAAGTGTCAAGATTTTCTAGCCCTACATCCTTTGACAGATGCAGATCTCCTGGCTACAACAGCTTCGGTATGAAGGTTGTGTGGGTTTCAAACAACAAGCCAATTCACAAAAACATTTATCTAACCGATCTGCTGAGAAACTGCCTGTTCAGTGTTGGAGGTGAAATGGACCACATCCTCCAGGCAATTGCCCAACGTATGTACATTCCCCTCCCCAGCAGTCTTCTGGTCAACAACATTTCACTCATGGAAAGTATTCGCACCATTCTGCAAAATCAGGAGGACGATCCTCTAATAACAATGTAGCAGCTTCTGAAAAAACTCAGGCACAGGTAGGAATTCACACTTCAAGATCAAATGTAACCATGACCATACCCCAGCAGCTGGTAGTCCCAATTCGTGTTGGACCCTGGTCAGGGAAAGCGATTTTGGATACTGGAGCAAGCTACACGTTAATTCACGAGAGTCTCATGAAGCAAACTGCAACCCCTGATGAGCTTCAACCTTGGACCTCTACCTGGCGAATGGCAAAGCTGAAAGTCCTTTAGGATGGATAAATATTAATATTCACCTGCACAATAAAGCTTTTACAGTACCTGCTGTTGTTCTCCCCTCTCGAGCTCTTGCTTATGCCATCATCCTGGGTCTGGACTTCATCTTTTTCAGTGGCCTGCAAATTAATGTCAGTGAACAAAAATATTCTTTTAAGTCTGACCTTGCTGAAGAACATCCATTTCAACTTGGAAATGCCAGTGAACCACTGAATACCTTGCCAACAAAGAAGGAAGGGAAAAGAACCAGTAAAAGCAAACTAAACTTGACTCTGTTAAGTGCTGTCCCCCCTCCTCAATCTTCCTTGACCATATTACACAGGGATAGTGTGGACGATGCAACATTAATTCGAGATGCTGTAAGTAAAGCACAGTTATCTATGGATGGGAAACAGCAACTACTTCAGATTCTGGAAAGCAATCCACGAGTATGTACACACCGAACTGGGCGAACTGATGTCTTGCAACATCGTATATATACCACCTGCCAGGTTCCGATCAAACAACGGCCATATCGATTATTCCGTCAAACAACAGGCAATGGAGGAGCAACTGGAGGTAATGTTGAAAGAAGGAATTGTGGAGCCATCACATTCTGCTTGGGCTTCACCGGTAGTTCTGGTTCCAAAGAAAAATGGAAATTTAAGGTTCTGTGTAGACTACCGTAAAGTCAATGCAACTACAGAAAATGATGCTTACCCTCTTCCAAACATTGCAGAGATTCTAGAATCACTCTCCGGGGCTTCCATTTTCTCTACCATAGACCTCAACAGCGGATACTGGCAAGTGGAAATGGATCCTGACAGTAAAGCCAAGACTGCATTTATTGTGTCTGCAGGTCTATATCACTTCAATGTAATGCCCTTTGGATTAAAAAACGCACCTGCTACCTTCCAGAGGCTGATGGAGACAGTCCTGGGAGAGTTGAGAAAGAAAATATGCTTTGTCTATATTGATGACATTATCATTTATTCCAGCTCAGTGGCCCAGCACTTCTGTGACCTGAAAACCGTTCTCCACAGGCTGGAAACTGCCGGTTTGACCATCAACTTGAAAAAGTGCAAGGTTTTTCTTTTAGAAATCACCTTTCTGGGACACGTCGTAAGTAATAAGGGCATCGCAGCCGATCCAAGCAAAGTTGAGGCCATTCGTGCCTTTCCTGTTCCTAACACCTTGAAAGAAGTTCAGCGATTTCTCGGATTGGCCGGTTGGTACCACCGGTACCAACAAAGAGGAGGTTATTGCGTACGCCAGTCGGACATTAACTGGAGCAGAGATCAATTACACAGCAACAGAAAAGGAGTGTCTGGCAGTTATATGGGCCTTAGAAAAGTGGGAACATTACCTTGAATACAAACTTTTCACTGTTGTCACAGATCACTCTGCTCTACAATGGGTTATGGGATCCACTAAGACCAACAGTCGCCTTATCCGATGGGTCCTGAGACTGCAAAAATTCAATTTCGTCATTGAATACCGTAAAGGAAAATTAAATGTCGCTCCTGATGCTTTGTCCAGGTCATTAATCACCGCAAATTCTCCCATCACAGCACTTTATGCCAAGCAAAAGACGGACCAACACCCAGAGCTTCCGGTGACAGATATTGTCTTATGGGAGGAGCAGCATAATGACTGTGAAATAACAAAGTTATTACAAGCAGTGGCAGAAGAACAAAGCCCTCAGATGGATCAATATGAAGTGGTAGAGGACAAGTTGTATCATAAAACTCACCTGAAGAATGATCAAATACACTATAGAGTGTATGTTCCTGGTAGTCTCCGTCCAGCTCTCCTGCAGCACTATCATTCACATCCCCTGAGTGGTCACTGTGGAATTTATAAGACCTATAAGCGGCTCCAGGAAGTAGCGTTCTGGCCAGGGATGTGGACTGATGTAAAACATCATGTCAGGGAATGTGTGAAATGCCAAACTCTCCGGCATGATAATCGGAAACCTGCAGGGAAACTCCAACCAATTACCACCACTAAACCAAATGAAATGCTGGGAGTTGATATTATGGGTCCCCTACCCCGGAGTACTTGTCTGGCGCCCGAACGTCAATAACTAATTTTTTTTTTTTGTTTAAAGTCAAGTAAAGTTTGAGTGCTGACATCACTTACCGAGAAACGTGGTCTAGCAGTTCGGACACAGCGTCATCACACGGGTGACCTGAGTTCGCTTCCCGTGTCTGACGGACTTTGTTTTTTTTTGTTCTTTTATAAATAAATTAACTTTTTTGGGCAACCTCCGTTACACCTTCTTCAAAACAATACTGGCATACAGGCACAGCTCTTTGTGGCCCAAATTGTACTTTATCTGCTTTTGACAAATCAGGTTTCTGAAAATTTTATCTCAAGCCATCCTCACTATAATTCCTACCCCTATTTAATCGATAATCATTCTATTTTTGTGCGTTACCACGAAATCACCGGCTAACACTGCAGCCTCACCAGCAGTCCCAGGCTTGTTCTCATTAATGTAGGTGGCAATATTTTCTGGAATAATATTTTTAAGCTGCTCAGTGAGAATCAATTCTCACAGGCTCTCAAATGTACGTACATTGGAAGTAGAACATCAGCGGTCAAAATGTGTAGTTAATTCATTTTTTTTTTTTCGAAGTGCGGAAACGTAATCAATACGCCTCCGTGACTAACTCAAAAGCTTTAAGAACTGCAGCTTTTACTTTCATATAATATTTACGATCATCCACTGAAAGCGCAATATAAGCTTCTTGAGCTCTACCCACCAACACTGACTGCAACATAATTGTCCGGTCAGTGTTAGGCCAACCTCGTTCATCGGCCACACTGTCAAATAACAAAAAAAAACAACCTCAGGATCCTTTTCATTAAACTTGGGTAGCAACTTCAAATTACTTACTAATTCCCCGGACCGATCACATTCTCTAACACCGTCTGCTGACAGTCTTCTTCTGTCTAAGTTTTTCATATTCAATTTCACGTTGCTTTACCAGCTCCTCAGCTCTCAGTTTTGGTAACTCAATTTCCTTCTCTTTTAGTTCTTTCTCACATTCTGTAGCCTGCCTATACATTTCTTTTTCACGAGCCTGCCGTAACTCCAATATTTCTTTTCGTTGTTCATATGATAAATTACTCATTGAAAAATCAGACTTTCCTACCTCTACCTAAGCCATCTCAGACACCTCAGTCAGCATGCCACAATAAACCAATTTCCCTTTGATCAATGCTCTTAACTCATCTTTTTGTAAGTATATATCGATCCCAACAAATTTATAATTCTCTACAATCCCCCACAAAAAAAAAAAAAACACAATAACAACCTATCTAGGGAGTATTATGAGCCGCATTGACTTACCTGTCCAATGGCAAAGACGAACGAACTGTTCTGCCCTACCACGCATGCTGGCTAGCGTGGTAACATCCGATCCCCTGTCCTCATCCACACTGCAGTTTTTAATAGCCCAGTATGATGAGCCTCAGGTGGAAAGACACGCCCACAACCACCACCATACCTGCAAACCAAAAGAAAGAAAAAAACAGGCCCAGCACCCACTGGGATGTAACACCTGTAGTTTTTAATTTTATTACTAACCTTTCGCTTGGTCTTTTAAGAAATAAATATCTACACAATGCATTAGTTAGCATTAAAAAAAAATTGCAATAACATGCCAAAAATATATCACTGCAGTAAATTCACTGTCATTGCTTAGTCTATGATGTGTGTAAATGTTAAATAACTTTTAAAAATGTGCTCATTTATTTATTTAACTTTTTTTTTTTTACAGAATTGATGCATCACATGATGATGGCTCGCTGGGTAGACTAGTAAGTGATGACAAAACCTAATGCAAAAATGATGAAAATAGAGGTGAATGGCAATCCACACCTGCGTGGGTTTGTTTGCAATTAAAAATATTTCTGAAAGCCAAGAGATAACCTACGATTATGGAGGAGCTGACCTTCCTTGGCATGTCAACAAAAGAACACATTCAAAGTTAATCAGGGTCATACTGTAATCTCTGTTAATATGAGATACTATTATAACATGTTTTAATCATTGCAATAATGTTTAATGTAATGCTTTTAATTTGACATGGTAGAATTAGTTAAATTAGTATTAGTCATATTGTGATCCACTCATTTTAGAACACATTTGTATTTAAAAATAAATCTGATGTGTTCTGAATGCCCCAATTAAAGCAAAGTACAGCCTGTTCACCTAACATTCTCACTGGCAGAAACTCTTGACTCATTTAGAGGAAAAACTGCTGATTTAGTGTGGCTTAAAAGAAAACACCCTTTAACCCCAAAATGGAAAAGACCATGAATAGGCATTATGTAAACTTAACAGATGTTGCAAATTAGCTCAAAAGGAAAAAGTATACAAATAATTACAATAAATTATTATTAATTACAATTATTTATATCAGCTACCAGTAGTTACTGTAGCAGAATTAAATTTCCATCAACTAATCTGTTCATCCAGCGAACATTAAGTATAATTTTTATATCAACTCTAGGAAATGAATTTTCTCGGGCACAAAAAATAACTTTCTTAAGTACTATTGCATTAGAGCATGTAGCTTGAATCGGAATTGTAAAGGGACATTAATTTACAAGGCAGAATCAGAATCAAATCTCATGTAATTTGTGCACAAGAGTTTTATTAATGAAGGACTAACACGAACGACGAGGGCAGACAAATGAGAGAGATCAAGATGGCGATGCAAAAACGTCTTCGCAAAAAATTACTGCGGCGATACAAGAGAGTATATCGGCAATTCACAGTCAGATTTCTGCGCTACGCTCTGATCTCAAAGATGACATGACTGACTTTCGTCAGAAAATAAGGGAGGACATCAGACACGACCTGACAGAATTTAAAGAAGAAATCAATCGAAAGATGAGCGATGTGACGAAAACCCAGCAATCAACATCGGAAAGAGTGAATGAGATGGAAAAGAGAATCGCGGATCTGGAAGAGTGGGCCGTGGATGTGAGAGACGCGGTCAGCAACACTTTGAAAGTGCAAGAGAACTTGCAAGCCAAGTTATCTGACCTGGAAGGCCGCTCCCGACGCAATAATCTACGCATCTATGGGATGCCAGAAGGATGCGAGGGAAGCAATGTGAAGGAATTCGTTGCTGAATTTATTAAGTCCGAGCTAAACGGTCTACAGGACATTGACCTACAGATACAGAGAGCTCACAGAGCTCTTGTTCCAAAGCCCAGTCAAGAAGCACAGCCTAGATCATTGGTGATCTGCTTTCTTGAATATCGTGTCAAGGAAATGGTACTTCGAGCTGCATGGAACAAGAAAGATTTACGCTACCAGGGCCGGAGAATTTTTTTTGACCACGACTACGCGACAGAAATTCTTCAGCGCCGCAGGGAATACGCGGAAATAAAGAGAGCTCTCAAGGCCAAGCAAATACGCTTCCAAACACCATATCCAGCGAAGCTGAAAGTATTCCTCGACAGCGGGATCAAGGTTTACAACAGCGCGACAGAGGCTTCGCGAGACCTGAAGAAGGAAGGAATCGCACTTGACCTAATTGAGCGCACTGGACAACCCAGCCGTCCGCTTTGGCAGAGTCTGCGATGGGAAAAAGAAACGTCAGCAAGGAGTAAACGCCAGCAGAATCGTCAGTCACAAATACGTGAAAAACTGAGGAGTTATCAACACATTCCCGGCTCGAAGAACGACAATGTGACTTTGTGAATTCAGGACTAATGGAGAAGTAATAAGTAGATATATCCTTTAAAGTTCTGGTAGCACAACGGGTGAAAGACAGTATGTTAATATGTTCACCTTAATATTTAAAGTCTAGTATTTTAGATCATCCATTTTCATTCATTTCTTAAATCGCCACTCTTGATTTTAAACCTCTAGCCTCATCATGGGTAACCCCCTCCGCTTACTGTATGAGATCATATACATTGACGTAAGGGGACTAAATAAATAATTCGGAACTTTCTCGTGATTGTTTACTAAATTTTGTTTATATTACGAGCTAAGAGGCCCTCACTAAAAGTGAGGATTTACCCTCTGTTGAGAGGGTTATAATTGTATAACCCTTAAGGTGGAAATCCTTGTTTAGAACTTCGGAATGATTTTGTTTTCTGTTATAAATAGTTTAGAAGTTGTTTTGGTTTTATATCACATTGTTCTGACTCTCATGGGTACCTTCAGTCAATACATAAAACTATGTTTAAGACATATCAGGAATATAAGATAATGACTCTTAATGTCAACGGGTTGCATAACGTGGTAAAAAGGAGCAAGGCCATAGCAAAAATTAAGAGAGAGAAAACAAACATCATATTTTGGCAGGAGACACATTTGTCCGATTTGGAACATGAAAAATTAAAAATATTGGGTTTTAAAAACTGTTACTTTTCATCACATCAGTCTGGTAGAAAACGAGGGGTAGCTATTTTGATACCTAATTCACAAACCTTTGAGTTTATGTCTGAACTTAGAGACAAGGAAGGAAGATTCATATTGGTAAAAGGAAAATTAGATCAAAAAATGGTTACTTTATTTAATGTCTATGCTCCCCCTGGCAGTGGGAAACAATTCTTTAAGAAAATATTCCAGTTGATAGCCTCAGAAACAAATGGTACGTTAATATGTGGAGGAGACTTGAATATCCATCTCCAACCTAAACTGGACCTGTCTAGTGTAAAAAGAACAAAGATAGTAACCTCACAGGCGTCTATGGTGAGGAAACTAATAAAAGAGTTAGGCCTAATTGACATCTGGAGGGAGTTAAACCCTAAAGGTAAACAGTATACATATTATTCAAATCCTCACTTAGTTTATTCCAGGATAGACTATTTCTTCACATTTAAATCAGACCTTCATATAGTTAAAGATTGTAGTATTGGCGTGAGAGATATATCAGATCATGCTGGTGTTTATTTAAAATTACGTTTAGATAACATGCCAAAAAACAGAATCTGGCGTTTAAACACAGGAATATTAAATGATACAACAGTACAGGAGCAACTGAAAATTGAATTTGAGCACTACCTACTGAACAATGATAATGGAGAGGTTTCACCTCATGTGTTATGGGATGCCTTTAAGGCAGTTATACGGGGGAAAATTATCCTCTTGACTTCCATGCGGAAAAAGGCTAAACAGAAGAAGTTACAAGAACTACAAGAAAAAATAAAAAAATTAGAAGATGAGCATAGACAGAATAATAATTCAAATCTGCTGAATCAAATAAAGATGCTGAGAGATGAAATTAATAAAATATATGAAGACGATGTAGAAAAACAGGCCAAATTTACTAAACAAAGATTCTATGAAACTGGGCCCAAAGCCATGAAACTTTTAGCTTGGCGTCTCTGCAAACAAAGAACAAAAAACATAGTAAAAAATATTAAAAACCCAATTACAGGGAAAATAAGTAATTGTATAAAGGATATTCAAAATTCTTTTGAACATTTTTATAAAATTCTTTATTCTCAACCATCTCAAACAAATTCGCAAACGATTTCAAATTTTCTTGACTCATTGGACTTACCATCAATTGGCTCAGAACAAAACAAAATATTAACAGCAGAACTAACACAAGATGAATTAGATAAAGCAATAAATAGTTTAAAGACAAATAAGTCTCCCGGAACTGATGGATATCCATCTGAATGGTATAAAATATTTCGCTCTGAATTAACACCCTTACTTCTCAGATCATTTAACCATACACTTAAAGAGGGAGAGCTTCCGCAGTCTTGGAAAGAGGCTATCATATCGGTGATACATAAACAAGGAAAGGACAGTAAAGAATGTAGTTCATATAGACCCATCTCAGTTCTTAATGTAGATTATAAACTGTATACTTCAATCCTAGCAAAAAGATTAGAAACCATTCTACCAGATTTAACAGACCATGATCAGACCAGGTTTATTCAAAACAGACAAACCCATGATAATATTAGACGTACACTTCAGATAATGAGTCATATTACCAAAAACAAAATTATTTCAGTCTTTCTTAGCCTAGACGCAGAGAAAGCCTTCGACTCTGTGAGCTGGCTATACTTATATCAAGTGCTACGCAGGTTTGGTTTCAATGAGAAATTTATTAATTCTATTAAAACATTATATTCGGCTCCCACTGCAATATTAAAAATAAATGGTCATTTATCTCAGAGAATTACCTTGGAGAGAGGAACTCGACAGGGATGCCCACTGTCCCCATCCTTATTTGTGCTATTTATTGAACCCTTGGCCCAATTAATCAGAGAAAATATGGACATACAGGGCATAAATATTAAAGGTAAAGAAGAGAAGATAAGTCTTTATGCTGATGACATCCTTGTTTATTTGAGCAACCCTGAAAATACAATACCCAGGTTGTGGTCCTCTCTCATTTGGGAGGCATTTGGGAGTCTTTCTGGCTATTCTTTAAATGTTACCAAAACACAAATCTTGACATTTAATTTCTTCCCCCCCCAGGCTTTAAAAAAGATATATAATTTTAAATGGGATTCTCAGAGCATTACGTACTTAGGGGTAAATATACCAAAGGATCCTACTTCGATATATAAATACAATTATGTCCCCATTAACACGTCAATAGAAACAGATGTGAATAGATGGACATTACTGCCATTAGATATGAGCAGTAGAGCTGAATCAGTTAAAATGAATATAGTCCCTCGTCTATTGTATTTATTTCAGGCCTTACCAGTTGAAATTCCCCAAAAGCAATTTAACAACTGGGACAGAATAATTTCTAGATTTATTTGGAATAGTTAGAAACCACGATTAAATTTAAAACTCTACAGTTAGCAAAAGAAAAAGGTGGACGGTCCCTGCCATGCCTGCAAGACTACTATATTGCTGCCCAACTGAGAAATTTGGTGTGTTGCTGTGATTCAACCTATACTGCCAATTGGAAACAATTGGAAATCTTGCAAAGCCCAATTCCAGTTCAGTCACTTTTAGGTGATAACAATAAATTTAAGGAGATATCTGAAAACTTAACTCAGTGGACAAAATGTGGTTTAGAACTATGGTATAAATTGATGAGAAAGTTCAAACTAGAGTATCAGATGAGAATATTAACCTGGATTGGTTATGATTCTCAGTTCCTCCCCACTCAGATGGATAAAAGGTTTCAAAGCTGGGCACAAAAAGGAATAACTGCTTTCTGTTCTATTACATCAAAGGGGGAAATTCAGGATTTTCAGAACTTAAAGATCAAATATGATCTGGAGAAACAGGATTTTTATAGATTTTTACAAGTTCGACATTATTATGATATGAAAATCAGAAGAGTTACAAATGACTATTCCCCTTTGATAAATATGTTTATTAAAGTGTATAATACAAATACTTGTGAAAAACAATATCTGGCTTATATAACTGCATTCAAGATATTAAAGGGCATTCTACTCAGTATATCAAAGAAAAGTGGGAAAAGGAAATGCAAATTTGTATTCCAGCTGAAGAATGGTTGAACCTATGGAATTCACAGTGTGTGACTAGTAATTTTAGGGCTCTAAGGGAATTTTGTTGGAAAAATACAATTCGTTTCTTCACTACACCCAAAGTAAAAGCAAAACAAAAAGGAATGGCAAATCAGGGCTCCTGCTGGAGGCAATGTGGGACATTATTGGCTAATCATGTACATGTCTTCTGGTCTTGTCCAGTCTTGAATCTGTTTTGGTCAGAAATACATTCTGGCATAGAGAAAATATTGGAAATTAAGATTGAAAAAACATCTTATATTCTATTTCTTGGCAATATACCTGATTCAGTTAATAATAAGAATAAATATTTACTCAGGATTCTACTAGCAGCAGCAAAAAAAAAGCAATCACTCGTCTATGACTCCAGCAGCCTCCCCCAACAAGAACTCAGTGGGAACAAATAGTTACAGAAATTTACAAGATGGAAAGAATAGCATTCAGACTGAGACTGCAAGAAGAGACTTTTAAGAAGCATTGGGGAAAATGGACAATCTATATATCAAAACAGAGAGAAGTCAAGATAAATGCCAAAGTGGAATATGTGCACTTATTATTGTAAATATATGTAACTAGGATCAATGGTAGTACTCCTACAGAAATAAGTATCATGTCTATGAATGTACGACCACAAATATATACATATACATGCTTACAAATGTTTGCTTATTTTGTAACTAGTTGGCCAGGCTGAAATTTATTCAATTTATTTTTCACTTTTTGTGTTATACTTTGGAAAAATATTTATGTATGTACCCATGAAGGAGTGTTGTTTGTTTGTTATTGTGTTGAAGTTTATAAAAATAAAGTAAAAAAAAAAAAGAAAGAAAGAAATGCATCTTTGTGGATTACATAATGAAAAAGTTTTTGTTTTCGATTTGTTTGATTTCATTAAGCTATAATTTACAGCTTTCTATTTATATATAGTATATATTTATAATGTCTGTGAGGCATGTATTCGACGAGTTTCTGTTAATTTTTGTGAAGTGCTCCTGTTCAAAAACGAGACGGCAGAAAGCTTTATTTTATAAAAGCACTGTTTGTAACTTTTTGTTAATATTGTGAGTGCACACAAATAAAGTAGACCCTTTACAGTTCCGAATTAAATTGTAAATTGTTTTTAAATTGTTTCCACTGAAGCACTGGCACCTCCATGTCAAAGAGCACTTCAGCTTCCACTCTCCAAACAAACGTTTGGATATGTGCCTAATAGCGCACATTTATCTAGGTTTAATGTTTAAACTAGTATTGGTATATACTTGAACTGTTTTACATCTATAGATTTTATTTTAGGCAAGTTGCGATGATTTGAGAAGGCAAATGGATCTAACAAAACAGTCTTCTGCTGGCCGCTGGCCATTACTTTTAAAACAAAAACGAATATTTAATGAACAAAACATGCTCCAAAAGTTTTTCTAAATTAACTTAATAATAATAAAAAAAAACGAAACTAAATATTATCACTTTGCCATTACATACAAAATGAATAACTGAAATAGTAGTATAAGCTGTTTTGGGAGAAGGGGGGAAAAAGCTCGGGTCAGACACTGGCTTTAATGCAGTGTGTGCGAAACCGAACTGAACAACTTGCTGTTAATGAGGTTTTTAATGTGCATAGATGTGTCTCTCTTCTGTAGTATGTGTGGTGAATCCATGTGTGAATTCTATCTCTATTAATTGTAAGTAATCCGTTTAGATTTTTGTTTGCACAAGGAGTCTGATAACAGCCAGTGCTCCATACAGAGATCTGATCCCATCATCATTCAGTCTGTCTGGAATGACATGAAGAAACAGAAAAGGTACACTTAGTTTTTCAGGTAGTTTTGCAGGTAGGTTTCTTGAAGCACCTTGGAGATGTTACCACAGTTCATCTGGATTGTCTCAGTTTTTTGTTTCTTCATGTCATTCCAGATGATGATGGGATCAGATCTCTTTGTGGAGCACTGGCTGTTGCCACACTCCTTGTGCAAACAAAAATCTCAATGGATTATTATAATTAATGGCAAAATGAATGTTTGGAAATATAAACTGATATTTTCTACTGACACTACAGCAGAAGATAGAAATAACACATTAAACCATTTTTTTAGCTGGTGAAAATACTAGTAGCCTAAGACTTCCACACAGTATATAAATGTGTGTATGTAAAATATGTAAATATGAGTATATGTGTACAGTATATATATAGCACTGAGGAGTTGAAATAGAAAAGTCTAAAATCTTCCTGGTAGACATACTTGAGTTTGTCCAGTGAGCAGGTTGAATCCAACAGTTTTTCAGTGAGTAGTTTGACTCCTGAATCTCCTGGGTGGTTGTAGCTCAGATCCAGCTCTCTCAGGTGTGAGGGGTTTGAACTCAGAGCTGAAAACACATAACGACAGCCTTTCTCTGTCACCATACAGCCAGACAATCTGAAAACATAGCAATAGTCCATGTGACAATCAGACAAATCTCTTTCCCACATTTTAGCCATGAATTATTCCTATAGTGTTGTGTTAAACAAATGTATATGGAAAAAAATCTGAAATGTCATGTACACATTATAAATCATACGATGGAAATGCTGTCCAGTGGAGCTGTGTCACCAGTGTTACTGCTATGTCCTGCTGTCCTGAGTGCATGCACAGCATCTGGCGTGTGACGCGTGTATGCGCTCTGGTGTATTATACGCAAGCGCCGGAAGCGATCTGCGCTTGTATGTCACTCATTGTTTACACTGCACAGAGATTGTGGGTATGGCGGCTATTGGTATTTACTTGCGCTTATCCTGATTGTTCAAACCGATTCAAAGCTAAAAAATTACGTTTACTTGCGCGAACTCTTGCAGAATTGTTGACTTTTCACCGATTTCCAACTTTTGAGCCTGATCGCTTGAAGTTATGGTTGCTTGCTCTTCAGCTGGGTATCAACACGTTACATGCCAGATGCTGTGCATGCGTTCACGACAGTAGGACATAGCAGTGAATCAGAGGTAAAAAATAATATAAATACTGTTCAGTTTCTCGCACAAACCGATCATTTCGTGTCTTAGGACATCAGTGTATCGTCACGTGTCACAGGGTTTAATTTGGTTTTGTTTGTGTATGTTTATTTTTACTCTCAAAGATTTGGTAGCCATTGACTACCATTATATGACTGACAGACTGCAAAGGTTTGAGTTAAAATTTTTTGTTTGTGTTCTACTGAAAAAAACAAAATCACCTACATCTTGGATGCCCGGGGGTAAGCAGATAAACAGATAAACGTGTTAATAATGCAGATAAGCAGATAAACAGATAAACATGTGTTCCTTTGTTTGTCACATCTTGGCCCCGCCCCCTCATTTCATCTATTTGTCTCACCTGTCATTGCTTGTTATCCTGCTCATTGATTGCTCTACTTTTGTATGCATTGTTCCATGCCAGATTGTTGTTTGCTCTTGCGCTTAGTATTAAGTTGTTGTTGTTTTTTCTCTTGTTAGTTTGTCCAGTTTTGTTTTTTCCTGTCTGCTCCAGGATTCTCTGCATGTCCTGTCCTCCTCTGTCAACCCCTTGCCAGGCTTCATCTATCCGATTTGTGCACCTGGCTAGCCTGGGACACAGAGGTTTCGTCTTCAGGCCTGGATCTTTTGGATTTGTCATCTGAATCTCCCTTCTACCTGACTCTGGCCTTCCAAGCCTGTACACCTGTTTGTTTCTGGAGATTTCACCTGGTTACCTCTGCCACTGTGAGGGTTCCAATGGCCAGGTCTACTTCCCACATTTTCTGGTACTGACTGCCGGTTTAAAACTCTACCTGTCCTGACTTCAGCAGCAGCTTGCAACTACGTGGTTTTGCCTCCAAGATTCTCCTGCCATTTTGTGATTGTTGCTAGGCTGAGGATTAATTTTTGACTATTTTGGACAGTTTTTTGCTGAGTAAACTCATAACCTTCACCTGCATTTGGGTTTCCTCTCTGTTACTGCCCGTGACAAACTATCCCTTTAAAGGCTGACTTATTTCAGAATAACTCCGTATTTCTGACAAGAAAATGCAACAAATGCATATTATTTAACTTTGAAACTTCTGTATACTGATTTGCAGGTCTATACAGTGCAACCATTTCAGTCACATTTGTGACTAAAAATTACTGCAAAAACTACTGCATGTAGTTAGTAGTAAGCAACTACTACTTACCATATAAAAATATTTAGGAGCACCAGTGCAACTGACTCAATCAGTATATTTGTTTTTGCATTCAGGGGAGCTTCAAAGGTTTCTACTTTTAGCACATTTTGCAGCATTAGGTAATGCATCACAGACATTTCTCATATCTCATTCCTTGAACACAGTGTTAATCAGAATCCACTCACTGCTCAAAACACTAGAGTTTTGTTCAGTGCTGAGTTATGCAAACTCACAAATCATCTCATTATAACAAACTAAGTGTAGACATGGTGTACATAAGAGATTCACTGTGCAGTGTAGTGTTCATTAATTAAAATCTAACTTTGTGAGATCATGATGAACTAAGATGAGTGACAACTTTTATTAATTATTAAGGGAGTTTGCAAAACTGATTGATTTAATACAAAGTTCAATAAACAAGAAGTTAATATTAAGTGACTTACATTGTCTGACCTTAACATTACCTGATTTTGCTGTTTTATTAACGAAAATAGTTTCAGTCACAGCTAAGCCACTGCGCATCTCCAAGCAAACTCAGTTGTTTTGTTTATAAATGACCAAGCGTTTTAAACAAGTCTAGTGAGTCAACGATTCAGTTTCCCATTCATTAAGACATTCATCCTTTGCTGAATGAATCGGCTTTTTAAAGGAATCGACTGAATGAATGATTCAATGATAAAATCAGTGACTTGACGCCACCTGCAGGCAGTTTTAATTTTATTTTTAAAGTACCATCATTTAATATTTATAGAAATAATATTTGTCACCTCTGAGCCACATCATGTCACCTCTGAGCCTCATTAAATGTCTGTAAACACACCTACATGCCACCTTTATGTTCCTCTTTGCCACCTTTGTTAATTAATTTTGTTAATACTGATTTCATTTGATTGGAAACTTATTCTAATTAGAAATTTGAAAATTTGATAAAGCTTATAACACTTTGAAGTTGACATAAAACACTTTTAATGAAGTTAGAAAAAATGCCATTACAAAGATATAAAAAAAAAGCCCCTGTAAATCACTTTGAGTGAAGGAGTCATCTCGCAATACTGATCAGAAAGTTCTCCTGAATAGTACAAGTGCTACTAAAAAGAAAATTAAGTGTAGAGCCCTGATTTGATGTTATCATGTTAACATTCCACTGTACTGCCCATTGTGTAGTTACATTTTATAGGAATGTGTAACGCCAAGCCAGCAGAGGGAGCCCTTACCCTAGGACTGCCTGCACGCTCCTTCTGCTGCTTCTACTGCTGTTTCCTGTTTGGGACTATTTAAAGACTGACCATGTGCTCAATACTTCGTGAAGTATTGCCAGTTTCACCTGCCTTACCGAGCGTTCTTTAATACTCTGTTGGATTACCTGTTGCTGTCTTGCGTTGTCTTTGGATTATTGAGTTTACGGTTTACCCCTGTCGGATTGTTTGCTATTATTGGACTGACTTCACGGTATTCGACCCACTGCCTGCTTTATCTCTCTGCTGCTTGGATTACGATTGTGTTGTGTATGCTATTGGACTGCCTTTCCGGTATTGACCCTCTGCCTGTTTTTCTGTACTCTGTCTACTTTAATAAACAACCGCAAATGGATTCTACTTCTGCCTCAGCGTCCTCGTTACAGAATACTTCGCCTCCCATGAATCCAGCGGAAGTTACACGGCCAACCATGAACCCAGCAGATTGTCTCGTCCGACTCCGACAGCGGAACCGTTCCACAGAGGACTACGTGACTGACTTCTGTGAACTATGTTACCAGGTAGACTTCAATGATACATTTCTTCTGGACATTTTCCGTTTTGGTTTAGACAAAAACATATCCCGTTTTCTACCGCGCAATACCCCACAATGGACTCTCGGAAGTTATATCGACTTAGCACTCCGATTAAGCGGCTCACCTTTTACTGTTGGGATTGTCCGGTATTGTCACCGTCATGCCAGAACCCCCTCCAACCAAGTCTGCTAAATCAAAGACTGTTCAAGCCACATCCATCAAGCCTAGGTCTGTTAACTCCACATCTGCCAAACCACGGCCTGCTCACGCCATGCCTGCCGCCTCAGGGCCCGCTCACGCCATGCCTGCCGCTCCAGGGCCCGCTCACGCCATGCCTGCCGCCTCAGGGCCCGCTCACGCCATGCCTGCCGCTCCAGGGCCCGCTCACGCCATGCCTGCCGCCTCAGGGCCCGCTCACGCCATGCCTACCGCTCCAGGGCCCGCTCACGCCATGCCTGCCGCTCCAGGGCCCGCTCACGCCATGCCTGCCATTCAAAGACCTGCTCATGCCATTCCTCAAGTCAAGCTGCAGGGTCAAGTCAAGCTACAGAGCCAAGTCAAGCCGCAGAGCCAAGTCAAGCTGCAGGTGCATCTTCAGAGTCAGGTCAAGTTGCAGCTGCCGCTCCAGAGTCAAACCATGTTACAGCTGTAGCTTCCAAGTCCAGTCGAGTTCCAGGGTCAAATGAAGTTCCAGGGTCAGGTCAAGCCTCCGAATCCGGCCAAGCTTCAGACTCCGGCCAAGCCTCAGAGCCCGTTCAAGCAACAGAGTCAAGTCAAGCAACAGAGTCAAGTCAAGCCAAAGCTACTGTTCTCCAGGAGTCAAGCAAGGACACAGCTGTTCCCCATGAATCAAGCCAAGTTACAGCTGTTCTCCATGAGTCAAGCAAGGACACAGCTGTTCCCTGTGAATCAAGCCAAGTTACAGCTGTGCCCCACGAGGCAAGCGAGGACACAGCTGTGCCCCACGAGTCAAGCCAAGTCACAGCTGTGCCCCACGAGTCAAGCCAAGTCACAGCTGTGCCCCACGAGTCAAGCCAAGTCACAGCTGTGCCCCACGAGTCAAGCCAAGTCACAGCTGTGCCCCACGAGTCAAGCCAAATCACAGCTGTGCCCCACGAGTCAAGCCAAGTCATAGCTGTTCCCCACGAGTCAAGTCACGTTACAGCTGTCAAGCCATGTTGTTCCTGAGTCAAGCCATGTTGTTCCTGAGTCAAACCAAGTTGCAGCAGATCTTCACGAGTCAAGTCAAATTGCTGCTGTCTTCCCTGAGCCAAGCCACACCACAATTAATCTCCATGAGCCAAGTCAAGTTGCGGCTTTCGTCCATGAGCCAAGCCAAGCCACGGTTGTTCTTCATGAGCCAAGTCAAGTTGCTGCTGTTGTTCCTGAGCCAGGCCAAGCCACAGTTGATCTTCATGAACCAAGTCAGGCCACGGCAGGCCCCCCTGAGTCAAGTCCGGCCACGGCAGGCCTCCCTGAGTCAAGTCCGGCCACGGCAGGCCTCCCTGAGTCAAGTCCGGCCACGGCAGGCCTCCTTGAGTCAAGGCAAGAAACTGTTGTCCTACCAAAACCTCACCAGGTCCTCTTTGACCTTCTCAAACCACCTCACATATCAGCTGACCTCACAGAGCCCACGCTCCAAAGCCACGCAGAGCCCACGCTCCAAAGCCACGCAGAGCCCACGCTCCCAAGCCACGCAGTGCCCACATTCCCACGCCACAAGTCCATAACATCCACACTCTCAAAGTCAACAGACATCCCACTGTCTACTGTGCTGCCTGTAATGGCTGTTGCCATTTTCAGTGTGTGGGCTGCACACTGTGCTCCAGAGGCCTCGTCGGTCCACGAATCTGCTCCAGAGGCCTCGTCTATCCACGAGCCTGCTCCAGAGGCCTTGCCTGACTGCGAGTCTGCCCCAGAGGCCTCATCTGACCATAAGTCTGCTCCTGAGGCCTCGTTTGTCCACGAGTCCGTGCCCATACCTCCTGAGGTGTCAGCTCAAGCTGTAGATCCTCCTAAGAAGGTGGCGTCTATATATGAACTCACTGCCACGTCTGCCCAAGAATCGGTGCCCATGCCTCCAGAGGTGTCAGCACCCACTGTAGATCCTCCTATGGGGGCGGCGTCCTCTCATGTCACAGCCACAAAGACCTCCCATGAACTCTCTGCCCATCATGCCACGGCCCAGGGGGCCTATCATGAACTCTCTACTTGTTATGCCACAGCCAAGGAAATTGTCCGTGTACACACCATTCTACTATGGATGTCACTAATTGCACTGTGGATATCACTGCTCCTGTCTACTCTGCCTGCTCTGCCTGCCCTGCAACGGCTCCCTGTTATGCCTGCTCTGCCTGCCTCGCCATGGTTCCCTGTTCTGCCTGCTCTGCCTGCCTCGCCATGGTTCACCGTTCTGCCTGCTCCGCCTGCCCTGCCATGGTGCCGGCTCTCCCTGCTCCACCTGGCCCAGGCCCTCCAGTACTTCACGGTTCGCTACTGCTCCACGGGCCCTGGTCCTCCAAAGTTCCACTGTCTGTCATTGCTCCAGCCCAGGCCTCCAGTGTTCCACTGTCTGCCACAGCTCCACGGCCCAGGTCCCTCCAGGGGTTCCACTGTCTGCCACAGCTCCTGGTCCCTCCAGGTTCCACTGTCTACCACAGCTCCACAGTCCAGGTCCTCCAGTGCTTCACTGTCTGCCACTGCTCCATGGTCCAGGTCCTCCAGTGCTTCACTGTCTGTCCCTGCTCCACGATCCAGGCCCACCTGCTCTACATGGACCTGGCCCTCTGTCCCACCCGCTTTGCCTCTGTTCCCCCACCCACCTGCACTGTTGTTGTTTTGAGCACCAGGAGTCGCTCCTGGGGGGGGGGAGCGCCCTTAGCCCTTACCCTAGGACTGCCTGCACGCTCCCTCTGCTGCTTCTACTGCTACTTCCTGTTTGGCACTATTTAAAGACTGACCATGTGCTCAATACTTTGCAAAGTATTGCCAGTTTCACCTGCCTTACCGAGCGTTCTTTAACCCTCTGGGGTCGAAAAACGCGCCGGCGCGGTTTGTGGCCGTTTTTCTGATAACGCCAAAAAGAACTTCAATTACTCCGTCATTTTTGATCGTACAGATAAGTGTCACACGCACCGGATCACGTGAGGTCACGAGGACCCGGAAGTAACTTCACGCAGGTATTTAAGCAGGAAGCAGGTGTTGTTTGGCACCAGACATTGAGCTCATGCTCACATCATCGTCAGGTCCCTTCAACTTCGTCACTCACGTGAGTAAACTCTCTGCTCTTCGGAGCGCTTATTTGCCTGTCTGTGTGCGTGTGAGAACGCGGATTTCTTGGTGGAAATCTCTACTCCTTATCGGAGCGTTCTCAGACCAACTGCGTGATTTACCTGCTCACTCGTGTGTTTCCGCGTTTGAGTTTTCCGTCACGCTACAAGGGGACACATCTCGAACCTTTCATTTCTCGTCAAGCCTCCGTGACAATAAGAGCAATACATCAATCGAATCTGTAAGGAATTCACTTTTATTTGTGTACACTCATAGTAACAACAACACTCTGTGGTTTTGTGAAATAAAGCAAACAAACAGGGTCTGCCGCGTTGTTCTCTGTGATCGTCATGAAGAAATGCATAAATAAACAAGATAATGAAGAACTAGGCTAGACATAGGAGACAAACTAATCAGCAGTTATTAAAACAAATCAAAACATACTTAGGAACCAACAAGATAAAAGACAAAAAAACAGGATGAAAAGAACATCAAAATAAGAGTCTCAGTACAGAAATGATGTTTGATAACAAAGTTCAGGAGGAGCAGGATCAGACAATCAACTAATTTGGCACAGGTGCAACTCGTCTAGCTAATCATCCAAACTAGCACAAGTCATATATAAGCACACAGTCGACTTACCTCCGTCATTCGACTGTTTTTTGGCATCCCCCCTCCACCCCAACTCCTCACTCTTAATCTATCCTCATCCTATACTTGGGATGGGGGGAGATATCTGGGTTCGGGCCATATTCCGGCCTCGGAGCCCTCCCCCAGGACAGCACGGCAAAATATGCTTACTGTTTACTCATATGCTTTACACTTTACCAGATTAGATGTGAGGGTGAACTCGTGAAACAGAGCGTCATCCTGACAACACCAAACCTGGACAATTTACCCAATATTTTATGTACCAATCATTTTTCTTAACTTATGATACAGTTTAGAATAATAAACTGGGTAAAATGTGGGTACAACTAAACAAAAGCTTTGGTTTTAAATCATCGCTGCTCAGAGCACATATGTGACCCTGGACCACAAAACCAGTCATAAGTGTCAATTTTTCGAAATTGAGGTTTATACATCATCTGAAAGCTGAATAAATAAGCTTTCCATCGATGTATGGTTTGTTAGGGTAGAACAATATTTGGCCGAGATACAACTATTTCAGTATATGGAATCTGAGGGTGCAAAAAGAAAATCTAAATATTGAGAAAATCACCTTTAAAGTTTTCCAAATTAAGTTCTCCATATTACTAATCAAAAATTAAGTTTTGATATATTTACAGTAGGAAATTTACAAAATATCTTCATGGAACATGATCTTTACTTAATTTCTTACTGATTTTTGGCATTAAAAAAATCTTATTTTTTATATTAAATTTTAACCCATACAATGTATTTTTGGCTATTGCTACAAATATACCCCAGCGACTTAAGACTGGTTTTGTGGTCCAGGGTCACATATTGTCTCAACCTACAGATAACAGTTGTATAAAAGGTTTAATGTGGATCAGATTCATTCATTGATTCACAGTGATTTATAATTCAGGCTACATATACATAAAGAACAAACAGTAAAACAATCATCACAATGAAAACCATTTACCTCAGAATATCCAGCTGACAGTTTGGACTTTTCAGTCCATCAGTAATAAGTTTCACTCCAGAAAGCTTCAGGTCATTGTTACTCAGGTCCAGTTCTCTCAGGACAGAGTTTGAGGATTGTAAAACTGATGATAAACTCACACAGGCCTGAGCAGTGAGATTACATCCACATAACCTGTTTTAAAAAAACAAAACAACTATATTGAAAACAAGCAAATGGCCTTCCTTTAGATTTTAAATGTATCAGTAATTCAATTCTTCATAAAACATTACAGCAGTGCAGGGAGGCAAGAGTGGATCTAATTTCAGCAAGTTTGTATTAATGTAAATACAGAAAGAGTCTAATGACATATATATATATATATAACAACAAAACAGCTAACAAATATGCACCATGACCTGAAGAAACCAAGGAGTATAAATAAACAAGATAATGAAGAACTAGGCTAGACATAGGAGACAAACTAATCAGCAGTTATTAAAACAAATCAAAACATACTTAGGAACCAACAAGATAAAAGACAAAAAATAAATACCGGAAATTAGAACTCAGATAGACAGGATGAAAAGAACATCAAAATAAGAGTCTCAGTACAGAAATGATGTTTGATAACAAAGTTCGGGAGGAGCAGGATCAGACAATCAACTAATTTGGCACAGGTGCAACTCGTCTAGCTAATCATCCAAACTAGCACAAGTCATATATAAGCACACAGTCGACTTACCTCCGTCATTCGACTGTTTTTTGGCATCCTCCCTCCACCCCAACTCCTCACTCTTAATCTATCCTCATCCTATACTTGGGATGGGGGGAGATATCTGGGTTCGGGCCATATTCCGGCCTCGGAGCCCTCCCCCAGGACAGCACAGCAAAATATGCTTACTGTTTACTCATATGCTTTACACTTTACCAGATTAGATGTGAGGGTGAACTCGTGAAACAGAGCGTCATCCTGAAAACACCAAACCTGGACAATTTACCCAATATTTTATGTACCAATCATTTTTCTTAACTTATGATACAGTTTAGAATAATAAACTGGGTAAAACGTGGGTACAACTAAACAAAAGCTTTGGTTTTAAATCATCGCTGCTCAGAGCACATATGTGACCCTGGACCACAAAACCAGTCATAAGTGTCAATTTTTCGAAATTGAGGTTTATACATCATCTGAAAGCTGAATAAATAAGCTTTCCATCGATGTATGGTTTGTTAGAGTAGAACAATATTTGGCCGAGATACAACTATTTCAGTATATGGAATCTGAGGGTGCAAAAAGAAAATCTAAATATTGAGAAAATCACCTTTAAAGTTTTCCAAATTAAGTTCTCCATATTACTAATCAAAAATTAAGTTTTGATATATTTACAGTAGGAAATTTACAAAATATCTTCATGGAACATGATCTTTACTTTCTTACTGATTTTTGGCTGTTACATCCACACCAGGCTCCACCTTCACTCCCTCACTACGATCACAATCACCAGAATACTGAGCACCTGCGACAACCACCTGACACTCATCTGGACCTCATCAATGCACACATAAAACCACACACCACTTCACACTCGGCGTCCGAGCTCGTTCGTGAGAAGAGGACTTCTAGATTTCTACAACCGATCTCTAGCGAATACTTACCTTTCTCCTTTTACCTTATAGATTCCTTCGTGTCTCCTATTCCTCAGGATCCCCTCTGTGTCCGTCTGGATTGTGGTGTGTGGTTGTGGTTGTCGTCGTCTCCCTGTTGTCTTCATCGTGGAGCTTCATCCCCTCCTGCATACAAGATCACGTCAGCTACCTCCTACAGTTATTCAATCTACATCCTGCAATATTACTTACCTGCATATCCTGTCTGTATATCATTCTGTTCAGAACTCATTATCAGCAATAAACTGTGTTTTCATACTTACCATCTGTTTCCCGTCCGCTTCGTAACAGAAGCTCGGACCAACACCGAAGATAATGAGTTCTCCCGATCCCTTTCAGGAGTTGGTGGACAAACTTCGCCAAACTCTCCTCACCACGCCACAATCACCACCACCAGCACCTGCGACATCAGCATCCACGGCTACCAACACGGAAGTAAACATCGCTGCTTCGCTACCTACCGTCGTCTGTCCCATGGTCCGACCGGCGCCCTTCTCCGGCGTGGCGGGGGATTGCAAGGGGTTCTTACTGCAGTGCTCCATCACGTTCGCCACTTTTCCAAGTATGTATCAGACTGATGACGCAAAAATTGGGTTAGTGATTAACTGTCTTTCCGGATCTGCTCTCAGATGGGCGGAATCTATTTGGAGTCAGGGTGGCCCGGTTTCCCGCTCTTACCATGCGTTTGCCCAACACTTCTTGGAGGTCTTTGGACGCTCTGATCAGACGACATCCGCCGGTGAGGAGCTTTATCGTTTACGACAGGGGTCAGCAAGCGTACAGGAATATTCTATCCAATTTCGTACGTTGGCAGCATCAAGTGGATGGAACGAACAAGCTCTGCTGACGACTTTCAGACAAGGTTTGGAACCTCATATTCGCCTAATGCTTGCTCCCCATGATGACTCCATTGGTTTAGAACGTTTTATTCAACTGGCTATCCGCTGTGCTGCCCGGGTCCACTCCTACTCGAATCCTTCCATCAGCACTGCAGTCACCTCTCCCCAGCCACCTAAGAACCACAACCCTCCAGAACCTATTCCAGAACCGATGATCATCGACACACGACGTCTCACTCAAACAGAACGTCAACGACGCATTACACAGGGACTCTGTTTATACTGTGGTAAACCCGAACATCATATCCAAGACTGCCCTACCAGACCTCTCCGTCCCGTGGTGAGTTCCTTCATGCCTATGAGTGAAAAATTAAATCCATTAACTACAGTCGTCACACTTACTGTAGAAAAATTATCAATTTCAGTGGCAGCCCTCATCGATTCCGGGTCAGCAGGTAACTTCATTGCGGGCCATACCGCACGTCAACTCCGGGTCAAAACCACGCGCCTCCCAGTGATGTATCAGATTCAATCAGTCACAGGACAACCTCTCTCCAACAAGAATGTCACCCATCAAACAGCACCCATCCGTCTGCTCACAGGTCAGTGTCATGAGGAGGAAATCCAACTCTTGGTTCTGGAGGGTTCCACCATCGACGTGGTTCTAGGGCGTCCGTGGCTGGCGAGGCACGAGCCCATCCTCTCTTGGGGCACGGGGGAAGTCCTCAAATGGGGCTCTCATTGTTGGCCCGAATGTTTCCCACAGTTACCTCTTCAAGCTCCAGCAACCATTCCTCTGTGTTCTACCTCCATCGAAAGACCCATTGAGAAACAATCGGTGGAAATCCCTTCGGATTACGAGGATTACAACGATGTGTTCTGCCCCAAGAGAGCGGCCCGCCTGCCACCTCACCGACCATGGGACTGTGCAATCGATCTGCTCCCGGCTGCCCAAGTGCCCCATGGTAAGATATATCCATTATCCATCCCTGAAAATAAAGCCATGGAAGATTACATACAGGAAGCATTGGCACAAGGTTACATCCGCTCTTCAACCTCCCCTGCTGCTTCGAGTTTTTTCTTCGTGGCAAAGAAGGATGGTGGCCTACGCCCCTGTATAGACTATAGAGCACTAAACAAAGTCACAGTCCCTTTCAAATACCCTCTACCACTCGTCCCCGCAGCCCTAGAGACACTACGTGGGGCCAAGATTTTCACCAAATTAGATCTACGTAGTGCCTATAATTTGGTTCGTATTCGCAACGGGGACGAGTGGAAGACCGCTTTCATCACCCCTACTGGCCACTATGAGTACTTGGTAATGCCGTATGGTTTAGTAAACGCCCCCTCCATCTTTCAAAACTTCATGCATGAAATTTTCCGGGACTATCTCCATCAATTTCTCCTAGTTTACATCGATGACCTTCTGATCTTCTCCTCCAATCTCCAAGAACACCGTCAACACGTCAAAAAGGTCCTCCAGCGACTCCGAGAACACCACCTGTATCTGAAAGCCGAAAAATGTTCATTCCACCAACCCTCAGTGCAATTCCTAGGCTACCATATTGATCATACCGGGATAAGGATGGATAACAGTAAAGTAGAGGCAATCACCGCCTGGCCCACACCCACAACAGTAAAAGATCTTCAAAGATTCCTAGGTTTTGCAAATTTCTACCGCCGGTTCATCAATAACTACAGTCTCATAACTTGTCCCCTCACATCCTTACTCAAAGGTAAACCCAAACGCCTCACTTGGACTACCTCTGCTGAACATGCCTTCCGGGATCTCAAAACTGCCTTCACCACCGCACCCATCCTCTGTCATCCGAATCCCGACTTACCGTTCTTGGTAGAGGTAGACGCCTCTACCACTGGCGTAGGCGCCATCCTATCTCAGCAGCAGGGAAATCCATCTCAACTCCGACCTTGTGCCTACTTCTCCAAGAAACTCAGTGACGCCGAAAGAAACTACGACATCGGAAATCGAGAATTGTTAGCCATAAAACTGGCATTGGAGGAATGGCGTCATTGGCTGGAGGGGTCTCAACATCCGTTTCAGGTGATTACAGACCATAAAAATCTTCAATATCTCCGTGAGGCAAAACGGTTGAACCCCAGACAAGCCCGCTGGGCCCTGTTCTTTACCAGATTCAAATTCTCCATCTCCTACAGACCAGGTCCCAAGAATATCCGAGCTGACGCTCTCTCCAGACTCCATGCTCCAGTTGACCAACCAGATAACCAAGAACCCATTCTCCCTGAAACCCTCTTCGTCAATCCCATCCAGTGGGTAACCCCTCCAGCCTCTAACGAACCCACTCCGGAAGTTCCAGCGGAATGTCCGCCTCATCGTCGTTTCATTCCACTTCAGGAACGCATTCCTCTCATTCACTCTCTTCATACCTCTGTGGGCACTGGGCATCCGGGGATCAACAAAACCCTCTCACTTCTTCAAGATCGGTTTTGGTGGCCTGCCATGGATACCGACGTGCAGAGGTACGTGAGAGGGTGTCGGGAATGTGCGATGACTAAGAGTCCACGCCATCTCCCTGCAGGAAAGCTCCATCCACTTCCCGTACCTAACCGCCCCTGGTCACACCTAGGAGTTGACTTCATTACCGACCTTCCACCTTCAGAGGGTAATACCTGTGTTTGTGTCATCGTTGATAGATTTTCTAAGTTCTGTCGACTAATCCCTCTAAAAGGTCTTCCCACAGCCTGGCAGACGGCTACCTTGCTCTTTGAGAATGTGTTCCGATCCTTTGGACTCCCTGAGGATATCGTTTCCGACCGGGGAACACAGTTTACCTCCAGGGTTTGGAAGGCCTTCTTCAAGCTCCTAGGTGTGGCCGTCAACCTCTCCTCAGGCTATCATCCTCAAACCAACGGGCAGACCGAACGGAAGATCCAAGAGGTGGGGCGGTTCCTCCGTACTTTCTGTCACGGCCACCAAGACACCTGGAACCAGTATTTGGGCTGGGCCGAGTATGCTCAAAACTCCCTCCGTCAAGCCACTACCGGACTCACTCCCTTTCAATGCATACTTGGCTTCCAGCCCCCACTCTTTCCATGGAGTGGCGAACCCTCTGATGTACCATCTGTCGATTACTGGTTCCGGGAAAGTGAGAGGGTCTGGGACGAGGCACATCAACATCTGCAAAGGGCAGTGCGTAGACAGACCACCACTGCTGACCAACGTCGTTCCTCCGCCCCAGAATACCAGGTGGGCCAAAAGGTATGGCTCTCCACCAGAGACATTCGTCTACGCCTGCCCTGTAAGAAATTGAGTCCCAGGTTTGTTGGTCCCTTTACAGTTGTGGAGCAGATCAATCCTGTCACCTACAAACTCCAGCTACCCGCACAGTACAGAATTCATCCCACCTTCCATGTTTCCTTATTGAAACCATTTCACGAACCCCTTTCTATCTCCACAGAGCCTGGCCGTGAAGAACCTCCCCCTCCAATGGAGGTAGATGAGGGGACCATCTACTCCGTAAAGGAGATCCTAGACTCCCGGCGTCGTGGTGGCAGGCTTCAGTACCTCGTGGACTGGGAGGGCTACGGTCCAGAAGAAAGATCATGGGTGGCCCGAGAAGACGTATTAGACCCCACACTCCTTAATGAATTTCACCTCAATCACCCAGACCGTCCTGCACCCCGGAGTAGAGGTAGACCACCACGACGTCGGAGGGGCCCCGCCTTGGGAGGGGGCCCTGGAGGGGGGGGTAATGTTACATCCACACCAGGCTCCACCTTCACTCCCTCACTACGATCACAATCACCAGAATACTGAGCACCTGCGACAACCACCTGACACTCATCTGGACCTCATCAATGCACACATAAAACCACACACCACTTCACACTCGGCGTCCGAGCTCGTTCGTGAGAAGAGGACTTCTAGATTTCTACAACCGATCTCTAGCGAATACTTACCTTTCTCCTTTTACCTTATAGATTCCTTCGTGTCTCCTATTCCTCAGGATCCCCTCTGTGTCCGTCTGGATTGTGGTGTGTGGTTGTGGTTGTCGTCGTCTCCCTGTTGTCTTCATCGTGGAGCTTCATCCCCTCCTGCATACAAGATCACGTCAGCTACCTCCTACAGTTATTCAATCTACATCCTGCAATATTACTTACCTGCATATCCTGTCTGTATATCATTCTGTTCAGAACTCATTATCAGCAATAAACTGTGTTTTCATACTTACCATCTGTTTCCCGTCCGCTTCGTAACATTGGCATTAAAAAAATCTTATTTTTTATATTAAATTTTAACCCATACAATGTATTTTTGGCTATTGCTACAAATATACCCCAGCGACTTAAGACTGGTTTTGTGGTCCAGGGTCACATATTGTCTCAACCTACAGATAACAGTTGTATAAAAGGTTTAATGTGGATCAGATTCATTCATTGATTCACAGTGATTTATAATTCAGGCTACATATACATAAAGAACAAACAGTAAAACAATCATCACAATGAAAACCATTTACCTCAGAATATCCAGCTGACAGTTTGGACTTTTCAGTCCATCAGTAATAAGTTTCACTCCAGAAAGCTTCAGGTCATTGTTACTCAGGTCCAGCTCTCTCAGGACAGAGTTTGAGGATTGTAAAACTGATGATAAACTCTCACAGGCCTGAGCAGTGAGATTACATCCACATAACCTGTTTTAAAAAAACAAAACAACTATATTGAAAACAAGTAAATGGCCTTCCTTTAGATTTTAAATGTATCAGTAATTCAATTCTTCATAAAACATTACAGCAGTGCAGGGAGGCAAGAGTGGATCTAATTTCAGGAAGTTTGTATTAATGTAAATACAGAAAGAGTCTAATGACATTATATATATATATATATATATATATATATATATATATATATATTTAACAACAAAACAGCTGACAAACATGCACCATGAAACCAAGGAGTATAAATGAATAAGATAATGAAGAACTAGACTAGACATAGGAGACAAACTAATCAGTAATTATGAAAACAAAGGAAAACATACAAAAAAACAAACACAGGAAATTAGAACATCAAAATTAGAGTCCCAGGACAGAAACAGGGTCATCTGACAACACCAAACCTGGAAAATATACTCAATATTTTATGTACCAATCAGTTTAATTTATGATTCAATTTTGAAAAATAAACTGGGAAAAATTTGGGTTTTAACTGGTTTTAAATGACCACTGCTCAGAGCACATATTGTCTCAACCTACAGATCATGGTTGTATAAAAAGTTTAATGTGGATCAGAAACGTTAATTAATTCACAGTGATTCATAATTCAGATTCAGTCAAAGATTTACATTACCAAATCCAAATTACCAGTACTCTGAATGAAACCACACATTACAATGTAGGTTACATATATATAAAGACCAGTAAAACATTCATAGTGGGGTGTTTTCCCATGATTTATGTGTTTAATATGAAGTTACTAAAGGAAGGTTTCAACTGTAATCATGATTCCCCTTCAGTCGTTCTCTAAGACGTTACGTCATAACTGACGTATTTGGGGTCTCCCTTGGGAGGCCAATCACCTCTGAGTTAACTGGAAAGGGCCAATGAAAATTGGCGAATGGATTTTGCATGCCAAGTCACTCCCCCGTACATACCGGTATATAAGATGGCGGCATGCATCCACTCATTCAGATTTCTGCTTCGGAGCTTCACCCGCAAGCTGACTTCAGGGGTGTTGAGCTGACCACACCTAGGGGTGGCAGTCTGCCATCTGGGTTACCTTGTGGAAATAATAGAAAATGGGGCTTCCTGGAAGCAGGCTACCCGTGGATGGAGAAGATTGCGCTCCCACTTGTTCGGTATCTGGAAGCGTGGTTATCGCTTCCCAGCCCATCTCGTAGGTTGATCCAGACAGTCCGACTCGACTACGCAATCCAATTCGTACATAGATGCCTCTGTTCTGCGTGTGGAGATTGCGGTTGTCCTGGCAAAGAATGCGATCGAGTCGGTCCCTCCAGCCGAGATGAAATCTGGGTTTTACAGTCCCTATTTCATCATACCCAAGAAGATGGGTGGGTTACGACCTATCCTCAATCTTCACATCCTGAATCGGTCCCTTCACAGGCTACCATTCAGGATGCTGACGGCAAAGCACATCCTTCGTGCATTCACCGCCAGGATTGGTTTACAGCCATCGACCTGAAGGACGTGTACTTTCATGTCTCGATTCTTCCTCGTCACAGACCGTTTCTTCAGTTTGCTTTGAGGGTCGGGCGTATCAGTACAAAGTCCTCCCCTGTGGGCTAGCACTGTCTCCCCGTGTCTTTACCAAGGTCGTGAGGGTGCCCTCTCCCCTCTCTGGGAGATGGGCATCCGAATCTCGATGACTAGCTATAATAGCTCTCTCGCGAGATTTGTTGTGCGAATACAGGGACCTGGTGCTTCAGCACCTCAGCCATCTGGGGCTTCAGGTCAACTGGGAAAAGAGCAAACTCTCCCCTGTGCAGAGTATCTCTTTTCTTGGTATGGAGTTGGATTCGGTCGACATGTCGGCATGTCTCACGAACGAGCGTGTCCAGTCGGTCCTGAGTTGCCTGAACAGCGGTCCCTCTCTAACTTTTTCAGAGGCTCCTGGGGCATATGGCAGCCGCAGTTACGCCGCCCGGACTGCTCCATATGCGACTGCTCCAGTACTGGCTTACGGCTGGATCCCGAGATGGGCATGGCACTGCGGCACGTTCCGGGTTGGCGTTACCCCGGAATGTCGTTGTCTTTTCAGCCCTTCGTCAGACCCTGCGTTCCTACGGGCAGGTGTGCCCCTGGGTCAGGTGTCAAGGCATGCGCTTGTGAACATAAATGCCTCCAAGACAGGCTGGGGTGCTGTATGCAATGGGCAGGCAGCCTCTGCCTCCTGGTCAGGACCTCGACTGCAGTGGCACATCAATTGCCTCGAGTTGCTTGCAGTGCTTCTTGCTCTACGTCGGTTCTTGCCAATGTTTACTCGACAAGCACGTGCTAGTCCGAAAAGACAATGTTCCGATAATAGCGTATATCAACCAGCAGGGTGCTCTGTGCTCCCGTCGTATGACGCAACTCGCCCGCCATCTCCTCCTGTGGAGTCAGACGCAGCTCAGATCGCTGCGTGCTGTTCACATTCCAGGAAAGCTGAATTGTGCAGCCGATGCGCTCTCACGGCAGCTCACTCATCCCTGAGAATGGCGACTCCACCCCCTGGTGATCCAGCTAATATGGAGTCGATTCGGCGAGGCTCAGGCGGACCTGTTCGCTTCCCCGGAATCCTCCCACTGCCAGCTGGCACACAGCTGGCCACAGCTGGCCCCGGGGCCTCCTCAAGTACGCCTTTCCCCCAGTAAGCCACCTTGCACAGACACCATGGGCACAATGGGCACAATTTGGCACCCGCGTCCCGATCTCTGGAACCTCCATGTGTGGCTTCTGGACGGGACTCGGCAGACCTCACTGGCTTTCCCCAGGCCGTGATTAACACTATCACTCAGGCTAGAGCCCCCTCTACCTATGCTCTGAAGTGGGGTCTGTTCACTGATTGGTGTACCTGCCACCGTGAGGACCCACAGAGATGCTCGGTCGGTGTGGTGCTTTCCTTCCTTCAAGAAAAGTTGGAGCGGAGGCTGTCCCCCTACACTTTAAAAGCCTATGTGGCAGCCATTGCTGCATATCATGGTCCGGTTGATGGCCTGTCCCTCGGGAAGCATCACCTGATCGTCAGGTTCCTGAGAGGTGCTAGGAGGCTAAAATTGTGGCGTTTTCCAGAGGAGACCCCAAATTCGTCAGTTATGATGTAACGTTGTAGAGAACGACAGAAGGGGAACGTCTCGGTTACATCTGCAACCCTCATTCCCTGAAGGAGGGAACGGAGACGTTACGTCCTCTTGCCACAATCCTGGACTGTGCTGGGGCACTCGGTTTCGTCTCAGCTCCTCAGCTTAAATCTGAATGAGTGGATGCATGCTGCCATCTTATATACCGGTATGTACGGGGGAGTGGCTTGGCATGCAAAATCCACTCGCCAATTTTCATTGACCCTTTCCAGTTAACTCAGAAGTGATTGGCCTCCCAAGGGAGACCCCAAATATGTCAGAGAAACAAGACAATACATTTGGGATTGATGCTATGTGCATATCACCACCTAATTGGTGGTTGTGGAATCTATTTTTTGCGTTTCATCTCTAATCCTTGAGAATAAGATTTATATTGTTTGTTTGATGCTAACTATATATCAGATATGTATTTTTATTATAAAAATACTTTATAGAAAATGCAGATTCATGATGTGTGAGATGCCAATGGAATAAGAATAAATATAATAACCATATTAGAACAACATAATATTACATTATATTTTACTTATATTAGTACTTTATAATTTATGTATCATACAGCTACATACTATATATATATATATATATATATATATAGCATTATTGTGATTATATATATAATATTGTGCTACATATGTATATATATACTGGACTGCTGTGTTAGCATAGCATATATTACACATAAAATCAGTAACATTTCGCAATTAAATCCCTTTTCTACCTTTTCTTGTAATTCGATATAATCCATGGCAATGAACGTCATTGGAGATGTTTAATTCACAATCATTCTGATCATTATTCCTAGTTGCTGGCGTTCATCAATCCACCATCGTTCTTATAGATTAGCCTATTTTCATTTAATTCAATGCAAACAATATACTAAGTATGTTTTGCATCCTTTAATGTTAGCGAACACTGCAAATAAATTGGCTGCAAAACAGTATTCACTCACGTTTAACTTTTTGTCTGGTTGTTACGGTCAGAAAAAAAATTAAATCACATTATAGCCTATGAGGTAACGAATGCTCACTAGATTTTATACAGATGTTACTACACTCAAAAAAGTCAACTAGCCACTTGTTTGATTTGCAAAATACAAATATGTCTGATTAACAAGAATATAACGAGTTTACTTCTGTTAAGTGATTCATTCTTGTTATGTGTAACTAAATTAAGAAATAATCAAATTAATTAGATCAGCACTTGTTGATTCAACAAGACTGGGGCGCTTCATATCAACGACTCTCTCTGGTGAGTCACTGCGCATGCTCAGCACTGCGGCGGAAACACGTGGGTACAGGCGGATGGAAGAAATGGAGCTGTGAGAGCGCCGGCGGTTTGAACTGATGCGTCTAATCGTTTTGCGTACTTGATTTTGAGGGGAAGTACTTAATATGTACCTGTTTGTAATTAGTAACGTAGCATTATAGATTAAAAATACGTTATTAGACAGTGGCGATGTTTATAAGCAGGTTTATTCTCTCAGGCTTGAAGCACATGTGTTAGGTTAAGTTCCGTGTCTTTGTCCATACGAGTTTCATCTTACGTTAATATATGCGCTACAATTGGTGCATTTCTGTCACAATTCAATGGTAACTAAGCCTAACTATTAACTACCTAACCTACGTTAATCCTGAAGTCTACCCAAACAACGAGAGGGGAAAACGGGAGGAAAAATTAATGCAGAGTCGAACACACCATGCATCCGTTTCTCATCGCTTTTTTTTTTTTAAGTCTAGCTAGTATTTTTGTTTGTTTGTTTGTTTGTTTTTTGAGATTTTGCCAACGGAGGGACTGTTGTTGTCATTAGCTAAATAAACTAACGTTATCCTGGCCCTTCGTGTGTATACAGTAGTCAACATTTGAAGTGGATCAAAACCTTTTATCAAAGTTGTCCTAAAACCAAAACTAAACCTGTTCTTGTCTTACAACAACTTTGATTAACTTTTTTGATCCACTTCAAATGTTGACTACTGTATATCAGCAAAATATTATTTTAAACTTTCTATAACTAGACATTTCTGTTTATTCAAACATAGTTTCAAAATGTCTCAGAATGCTACCCAGCTTTTTGAATACAGTACAATTGAAAATTGTTGTATGCATGGTTTTATTCAGGGAATATAGTTATAAATATTAAGTAAAAGTCTTGATATTTAGTAACAGCACCCAGTAGTCGTAATTTTCTTTGGGCCAACATTTTAAATGCACATTAGGGGAAAATTGAACTTTTATATACTTTTTTTTTTTTTTCTTCACAGTGGAAATGTTCCTTTTTATGTACAAAAAAAAAGAAAGAAAGAAATACATCACAATATAAAGCTGTCCCCATGCTCTTCTGGTGTGAACCTCACCTTTATTACATGGTAAGTAGTTTTTCTTAATGCTCACATACAGTAATGTATAACTAACTATCCTTGATTACTGAACTTTTCACTTTTTTTTTCTCTTTCAGTGACGTGTATGTGGCAGTGCAGGAAGTGTGTTGCAAAGGAAAGAGTTGTAGGTACTAATTACTTAAGCATTATAAACTAAACCATTGCTTTGGAAGCTGCAAGCATTATGTTTGTGTAAATTTAAATTGTCCATGCACATTTAAGACATGGGCAGGACTTAAAACCCATGTGTATAGATTTCACCCATTACATTCTACACAGACAGCAACATGTTCAATACTCTTAAGCTGTGCTGCCACTGAAGTTTGAGTTATCATGTCCCCACTCTACAGGATGACACTATACATATCAGAAGAACCTGTGTCATCAAGTTTCTGTGGACCTACTTGAAATGAAGACCCTGAAAAAGTAGTGAAGGCATATTTGGTGAGTTGACGGAAAAAAAGTTTAAAAAACCCATATATTCTTTACTGGGGTGTGTTTTCAAAAATGTGACGAGAGAACACTTGTCAAATAACTGAGCTGGACAAACTGTTCATTCATAGGAAACTGATGGTACACCATGACAAATCTCTTATGTGAATAGGTTAATGCACTAAACCAATTAATTTTATTTATATTTGTTGAGCTTTCTTGGGGCCTAATTTACAAAACTGTGTAAACCCCTACTAAAAATTAAAAATTGGTCTGAAAGGCAGAAGAGGCATGCTACAAAAAATAAATATATAAATACATAAACGGCATCAGAAAACACTACTTGCATAGTTTTGTTTTATTGCAGTGCATTATATTCTAAGATGGTTTTAATGTTTTAGCCAGCTCATTCATTTTAAATATGGTAGCCAAATAAATTATAACAATCTTATAATATAATGCACTGCAATAACACTCCAGCACCCACTGTGACTTCAATAATAAACATATTAGGTGAGTAGAATTCTCACCTTTATTACAATTTCAACTTAAAACTGAGAAACTATAACCTTGTAAATGTAGAATTCACAGCAGAGCTTCTGTAGTGGATTGAAGTTTACTTTACAGGTGTACCTAATTAAGTGGCAAGTGAGTGTATACGTGTGCAATTCTTGTAATAAATATTTGAGCTAGTTTTTGTTTGTGATCTTTCATGTATTTTGTCACACAGGATTCAGACATGGAGTCACAAAGTTCCAGGGAGCAAACTGTGATGGGAGTGTATGACATACTGAAGGAGGGAGCGCTGCCTGACGATGACCCACATGACACTGGTGTCCGTATTGAAGGTGTGGAAGTCCTGAGTGACTTGTTATTTGGACTGATACACTGTTTGAACCTGAGCAACCCACCAGAGCTCACATGTACTTTTGAATTCTTGCAGAAGATCTTTCTAAATGGACAGAGGTTGTCATCCAAGGTACAGTTTCTCAAAAACAAGCTTTTGGAGTGAGCTTGAAAAAGACAAAAGTCAAACAAAATGCACTTTTAAGTAGTAGTTTGTTTTTGTTTGTTTTAAATGGACTGAGACTAACAGTGTTTTGTAGTAACTGACTGAAGCAGTTGTTACACACATTATTATTATTTTTTTTTCTGAGAGTGGAGCAGTCACTGATGCACAGTATTGTTTATTTTCAGATGTGAAGCAACATAGCTACATGGGTCATTTAGAATCATCAAAATATTACACGTGATATCAATGTTTGTTTTATGTTATAAATTCATGTGCATTCTTGTTTGTTTTCAAATGTTATTTTTTTGTGTCAGGCCAACGTTTACCTTACAAATTCCCAAAAAGGGTAGTGTTAAAATGGCTTAATTTTTAGAAGTTTTAAGACCAATAGGGCATTAACATCCTACAAGCTTAGGGATCAGTTTTATCAAGAGCCAATATTTTGTTGGTTAAATGTTTCTTATACACTGTGTTACAAACACTCAAATGGATAGGAGACTTAAATTGAAGAAAGCAGTTTAAACTTAATCAGTGCATGTTAAAGCTGAATGGTAAAATAAAAAATGTATATTGTTTGCATGTTGTCTGTGCTTTTTCTGAAGATTACTGAGCTTTGGGTAATGTCTTGTTTCTTAGTGCTGTCATCTAAAACAAATCTAATTGAAACAACAAGACAGATATTCATTAAACTACTAAAACCATACATGAACAAGACAATAACTAGTTGATGTAACAAGGCAGGATGTGGTTGAATTGAAGTGCTTTACCGACATTGAGTGAATAAGAATAAATTTGATTAGACTAACACAATACAAACATTTTGATTCAATTAGTTAAAAAGTTGTTACACTGACATATTAAAATCATGTTAAATCTACAAATGTTTGTGTTCATATAACATATTCAGTTCAGTCCAGGTTTACTTGATTTGTTTAGATGCATAATGGGTGCTACGATTAAATCATGTTCATTCAACCGATTATTTTTTTGAGTGTATAATGTTTCTGTAAATGGTGATCAGCACCAAAATATTGTATATAAAGTGGTAGTTACTGCCTTTTACCTTGGCGTGACATCTCACTTTTTGCAGACAATGCAAAGGAGTACAATAACTTCAAAATGGTAACAATAACTTCATATTTTTTTCTGGAAAAATAAAAATCTTTAAAGCTATTTTTCTCAGTTTCACACTCCAAAGAGTCTTTTGCGTTGTAGGGCAAAGCGGTAATCCACCTGTCACTCAAGTGGCCACGCCCTTAATTATGTAGAACTTTAAGGCTTAATATAAATTAAATGGATGAGTTATAAAAAAATTCACCCCCCTCACAGTTGTCATGAAGGGCAAAATGACCTATATATATATACCAAAATCACTTTTTGTACCAGGCTGTAAACATATTTTTTTCTGCTGTAAAGTTGGCCTTTTTAACATGGGAGGTCTACGGGATTGACTCCCTTTTGCAGCCAGTCTCTAGCAGCCCAGTCGATGAATTGCAGTTTTAGTTACTTCCGTGTTGGCTTCAAGAGGGACACCGGGAGGTTGCCGCTTGATATAACATTATTGTGCACAATCTGTCACACCCACTTGAGTCTCGTAAGTAGGTCATGCATGCGCTGATTGCTCTGAAATAAGCTAACCCCGAAACCTAACCTACTCTGGAGCAGGTTATCTTCACACCGGTTTCACACTGCACACGTAAGCAGGACGTAAGCAGCGCATATTTTTTTCGGCACCCATGTTAACGAATGAGAGCATTCACACCGCCCGCAGTGGCGGCGCGGCAGCACGTAGCAGGAGCAGAGCAGGAGCGTCAGTGCAGCTATCATTTCGGCCCGAGTCTATTTTTGCTGCGCCGCTTACTCTCGCTTTCAATGGCAATGAATTGATTATGGCCAAAATACACAGGACAAAGTAGCAGTTTTACCCCAAAAAGTACATTGATGATATCTACTGTGTTGTAAACACAGTATTATGTAATTAACAAGATAAAATATTATATATATATATATATATATATATATATATATATATATATTTTTTTTTTTTTCCCGAACTTCCAAAACAAGTTTAATTAATTAATACTGTTTTTTTTTTCTGACGTTACTGAGTAATTGTAATTATTATATTAGCCTAATATATATATATATATATATATATATATATATATATTATTACAACTACATGTTGCCATAAGAACAGGTGTCATGAGGACATCATGATGACACTTGTAAACAAACAGAGTGCAACTGCCAAGAAGGCCATCATGGACACTTGTCTCATCGTAGAAGTTGAGAAACATACAGTGATTTAGGATCCTCACCATTTACTGTATAAAGACTTGCAGGCGAAGGAAAAAGCATGGGAGGAAGTTGCAGTATCTCTTGGTGTAGATTGTAAGTAATTTTTTTGTACGCTTGCCCACGAGCGAACAAATCAATAGGACTATAGATAGGTAAACACAATATAGCACATAATATTGACATCTATGATGTACGTGACTGTACTTTACATTTCTGTCTTACTTATCGAGAAATTGATCATTTAAAATACGTTTCTATGAAGAATTTTGATATGTAGACAGTTATGGATTATCCTTAAGTTGTTTATGATGTGTAATGTATGTACATTTAATGTTTCTAATATATATAAACAAACAAAAAAAAGTTTGCTTACGTTTTTTTGATATAGGTAATGTGTAATACATATATTTTTATATATTATAGCGAAGTCTGTACAAAAGATGCGGTTCAGGTGCTTCTGCTCTGCTTACGTGCTGCACACGCGCTGCTTACGTCCTGCTTACGCGTGCAGTGTGAAACCGGCGTCAGAGAGCAAGTTGCTATGGCTCCTTACATACCCTGAAAGTTACCTCCGTTTTTGCATGCTGGTCCATTTTTGGGAAGATACTTTAACCTGGCTGTTGTGAAGTGTCTACAAGAATAAAGCATTGCTAATCAAGAAAACATTTTGTTCGACACTGATAACGCTGCCTACATGAAGACGCCTTTTGTTGCTGCACTTCAGTCATTATTCCCAAACTCCTTGCACATCAAACGCATGGCCCACATCATGAACCTCATCGGGACTCTACAAAGGAGTTCACAGAGTTGGAAATGGAGGTAGGTCTGAATCAAATACAAGTCTCTGTACAAGATTAAGTATAAGTAAAATTATTCCTTGTTGACCTGTCATAGACTTCCTTTAGTAACACAAACACAATTCAAAATATCATAGATCAAACAATATCACTGGCTAGTTGTATACTTTTTTCTTAATTTTCAGAATTTTAATTACATGTAACTTTGGTGTGAACACTGTATGCTTGGCCTCATTTTGACTCTCACTGTGTATTTTTCATCCCCAGATGTGTGGCAGATGTTCACTGCCACCAGTGGTAAGAGTTCATGAGACACTTAAAGAGACAAATCTGGCTCAATCTCTAAATGCCCAGATGATCATCATGGTTGACAAATGCAAGGTCATCCTCCAGCCTCTCAGCATCTTCCAGAGTGGACGTCAAGTGACCACCAACATATTCAGTTATCTGGAAGATCTGCATGTCACCTTTAAAATCTCCAAACACCCTCCACCCCAGCCCTTCAAGAGAATTCTTTATCAAGGGGTTCCCCCTTGTATTTTATGTGATTTCTGTGATTACTGTGTATTTTCTGTGATTTTTAGGCCCCCTCGCCATCCCCCATAACCATCAAGGGGGAACACCAAACTCCTCAAAACACCCCACCCCTCACACACTCACCACCCCATACCAGCCCAGAATGCACAATAATGAAATAACCAGAACAGGGGGAACAGTTTACCTTGTGACACCATTCATTGTCAATATTGAGGATAATCCTGTTTTTATACCCTAATCTGGCAACAAATCTCAGGGGATATTCACATTTCAAAATACAAACAACATTAACAACATATAACTTAATTTTCTTTTTCAACATTTCAAGCTAATGTTTACAATTAACACTATCAGTAGTATTGCATTTGCTGAAAAATGTTAGATTAATATATGCCTACTGTCTACATTTTCTGAATGTCCAGCCCCATGGGCGTACATGTTGGCTTTAGGTCAAACTGACAAAAAGTCATGAGACCCCCCATACTATAATAATGATAACAGTATTGGATGAAAATTTTTTCCTCATGCCTCCTACAAGAGACTAAAGAACATGAATCCTGTGGTGCACGTTGCCTGTTTAAGAGTTAACAAACCACTAACTTTGACTTTTGCTTCAATAAACTCCTAATTTGCTGCTAATTAATAGTTAGTAAGGCAGTTGTTAAGTTTAGGTATTGGGTAGGATTAGGGATGTAGAATATGGTAATGTAGAATATGTGCTTTATAAGTACAAATAAACAGCCAGTGTGTTATTAATAGACATGCTAATAAGCAACTATTTAACAGTGAGAACTGGTTCCTATACTGAAGTGTTACCAACTGTTTATGTTATTTTAATTATTTAATTCATTGTTTTATAATGAATGCGTTGTTTGCACATTAAACTGTTTTTACATTTATTATTAACAAGTTTACATTTATTACACATTTTAATTTGTTAAAAAAGCACATGCTAAAATCATAAATGTGGTCAGGTTTTTAAAATGCAGTGATTTTTTTTTTTCAGTGTTACTTACCGAACTGATCTGGATTCTTTAACCACAGGTAACAAATACTGAAGAACTTCATCTGCTGTATGTTGTTTTCCAGTAAACTGTTTTAGATCAAAAACATCCATCTTCTGCTCTGATGTCAGCAACACATAAACCAGAGCTGACCACTGTGAAGAGGAGAGTTCGGTTTCTCTTATTTTTCCAGATTTCAGATAATGTTGGATCTCCTGTATCAGTGAATCATCACCCAGTTCATTCAGACACTGAAACAGATTGATGGATTTCTCTGGAGAGCAATTATCCCTGATCGTCTGTTTGATGTACTCAACTGTTTCTTCTTTTTTGTGAGAGCAGCTTCCTGTCTGTGTCAGTAGTTTTCGTAAGAGGGTCCGATTGGACTCCACTGAGAGACCCAGAAGAAACCGCAGGAAAAGATCAAGATGTCCATTCTTACTCTGTAAAGCCTCATTCACAGCTCTCTGATGCAGCTTAGATAATGAATTATATTTCTTCTGGTTAAAAATCCTAGACAACAGACTTTTGTTTTGGTCAAACACATTTTTCTTCTTGTTTGTAAAGGAGAGGTGCGCATATAGAGCTGCTAGATGTTCCTGAAGGCTCAGATGAACAAAGCAGAAGACTTTCCCCTGATACAAACCCAACTCCTCTCTGAAGATCTGAGTGCACAATCCTGAATACACTGATGCTTCTTTCACATCAATGCCACACTCTCTCAGGTCTTCATTATAGAAGATCAGGTTTCTTTTCACAAGCTGCTTAAAAGCCAGTTTCCCCAGTTTGAGGATCATGTCTTTATCCTTCACTTTCTTTTCATAGTCCTTCTCATGTTTGATGTTGGTCTGAAGGATCAGGAAGTGTGTGTACATTTGAGTGAGAGTCTTGGGAATCTCTCCAGTCTCTGCTTGACTCAACATCTTCTCTAGAACAGAGGCTGAGATCCAGCAGAACACTGGGATGTGACACATGATGAAGAGGCTCCTTGATGACTTCAGGTGTGAAATGATCCTGTTGGCCAGACTCTGATCACTGATTTTCTTCCTGAAGTATTCCTCTTTCTGTGGCTCATTGAAGCCTCGTACCTCTGTCACTCGATGGACACACTCAGAGGGAATGAGATCAGCTGTTGCTGGTCTGGAGGTGATCCAGATGAGAGCAGAGGGAAGCAGATTCCCAACAATGAGGTTCATCAGCAGCACGTCCACTAAGGCTGATTCAGATATTTTACAAAGTTTCACTTTGCTCTTAAAGTCCAGAGACAGACGACACTCATCCAGACCATCAAAGATAAACAACACTTTATAATTATCACTGGATATTTTCATTTCTTTAGTTTCAGGGAAAAAGAAATTAAGAAGATCTAAAAGACTGAGTTTTTTGTTCTTCATCAAGTTGATCTCTCTGAAAGGAAGTGGAAATATGAGCTGGACGTTCTGATTCTCTTTCCCTTCAGCCCAGTCCAGGATGAACTTCTGCACAGAGGCTGTTTTTCCAATGCCAGCGACTCCCTTTGTCAGCACAGTTCTGATGGGTTTGTCTTGTCCAGGTAAAGGTCTAAAGATGTCATTGCATTTGATGGCTGTGTCCTCTGTTGCTGCTCTCCTGGATTGTGTCTCAATCTGTCTCACCTCATGCTCATTATTGATCTCTCCACTCTCACTCTCTGTGATGTAGAGCTCTGTGTAGATCTCATTCAGCAGTGTTGGATTTCCCTGTATTGCTGTTCCCTCATACAGACACTCAAACTTCTTCATCAGATTTGATCTAAATGTGTTGTAGACGTCATGACTATAAAATAAATTTTCCACATTACTACATTAGCTAATGAGCACAATGTCTTATATATTCTGTATATTATTTTTAGATCATATCTCTTACAGAAATGTTATACCTGAGAGCAAGCTGTGTATCTCCACTCTTACAATCTAATGGCTGAATCACAGACATGTCACTCTTCATAGACACACAGCTGGACTCTGCTTCTGATCTCTTCTTCTGAACTGGACTAAAACAGAGAGAGATTAAACTTCATCCTTTAAATGGCTCTATGCAACAATTCAACTATATATTTATCATCAAATTCACTTTAAAGTGAACTTTATAATTATTTCATACACTGTGTTTATACAAAAATGGTGAACTGAACTGTGATAATATGATAATATAAAATGTTGTGCTATAATCATTTTTATACAAATGTTATACCTGAAACCAGGCTGTGTCCACTACTAAAGTTTATTGGTTGATTCATAGACGTGTCTTTATATGTAGTGTCTTTAACTACTGTGTATTGCATAAAAATAATAAATTGTTAGATACAATGTACCTATTCTGTTCATGCTGAATTACACAACATTTTTGCAGCTATTGAGTTTGGACACATTTAAGGTTATAAAGAGGTTCAGTAGTATGATTTGGTTTACGGTGTTATAGAAGGGTCAACAGTATAATTATCAATGTAACTACATTAATTAAAGATGTAATTACAGGAAGGTATTTTAAATAGAAATACAGTGTAAAAATATGAATGTACACAGTAATTGCATTGTATAAGATGATTAATTTTGAATGTTGGTACATAGTAATTAAAGACATTTAAAATAAAGTGGGTCCATTAATCCTGGTAAATCAAATCCACTGTAAAGAGCACTTTATAATCATTTTATACACTGTTCATATAAAAATTATGAACTGAACTGTTATATGATCATTTAAAAGGCCATGCTATAATCATTTTTATACAAATGTTTTACCTGAGACCAAACTGTGAATCTCCACTGTTAAACTTTATTGGCTCCATCATAGACCCGTCACTCTTCATAGACACACAGCTGGGCTCTGCTTCTGATCTCTTCTGATGAACTGGACTAAAACACAACAGATTTAATACTTTATGATGAGAATCATCTTAATATAACAAAATAATAATCTTAATATATTTAATATACATCTTAATATGCTTAATATAAGGTAGTTTTATGAAAAACTCTTGTGGAGGCCTTATGGTCTCATTTATGTTTTTAAATACACAATTTTAAATACACAAAAATAAACTTTTTTTATAACACAAAAAGGTAATTAGATGTCTTACTCAAAATGCCTGTATCCTGGGAAAACATCTTCATCTCCAGATGTTTGAGTTTCATCCATGATGGATTTCAACACTCTGATCTCCACCACTGACTCTAGATGAAGAGACAAACAAACCCAAAAAACTACAGTAATTAAACAGCCTTATTCTGGATTGTGAAGAATTATTATTTTTTATTATTATTAACTGTCATTTTAATTTTCATATTTGAATTAGAATAACACATTTAATTGCTTTTATTTTTGTTTACATTTTCATTTTTAATCATGAACCTACAGGGTGACACTGTAGTGTTTAAGAACAGCAAAATGTGCTGGGTTAAAAACAAACAAACAAACAAAAGAAGTAGATTTCTCGATTTAAATAGATTCTCATTTTAATGAACCAATATTGATTCCTAAATCACAATCAGTCTTTTGGTCTATGCTGTTTTCAGCTGATGAAAGAACAGTGCTTACTGTGTCTTCCTTCCAATAGATAGCAATAGGCTTTGTGTTACTTTTGATATGAAGCAAAGTCTCAGATCTCAAATCCTGTCGATTGTGTTCGGAAATTTAAGCAATAAATACTGTTTTAGTGCTCTTAAATGTTGTGTGATCATTGATCATTGTAGCTTGATCATTGTAGGAATTTGATAGAATGATATTTTAAGAGGATAACTACAGATATGGTTTCAATCAGTGTTTGGCAAAGTGAAGAAATCAAAGAGAATTCAATTAATAAATAATGATCAAATAAAAAAAAAGACATTTTAATTTATATTCTCACTTATGCCAATAGTTATCAGATCAAATTCATTGTGAATAAATGTAGGTTTATCAAATATCCATAGATGTTCATTTATAAAAGTTCTCAACATTTGGCAACCACATTAGTAAGATCAGACACTGCACGTGATGACAAAAAGCAGACATATAATGTCTATGTCCACTGATGTATGCTGGAAAGACTCAAGATTATTGAGAATTTGAGTGAGTGAACATAAATCAGCCATTGTTACCTCTCTGATTGCCTCTCTGATTGCTGAAAGTGATGACTTCCCTTTCTCAATCATAAAGGTGAAATATTCTCCTTATATTAAGAAAGGCCATGCTTTTTTAAATAAGTGGAAAAGACTGTAAAGTCTATAATATTCTTTAAGAAAAGCCATTAAGCTAAGGTGTTAAACAACTTAATTTGTATGAAAGCTCTGATGAGATGGATCCTGCTTCTTTTGCAAGTAATATGCTCAATGTACATTTTTTGTAGCATATACTGTATAAATGTTTATATTATGGATGCACCATATAATTTACAAAAAATTAGCCTTTTCAGATTATCTTAAATGTACCCTAACTGACTGAAAACAAGTGTTAACCATCTCAACTGTGCACCCTTTCACAGGTGCGACACCAGCGCCTGAACCTGAGTCTGTACCAGGTCCATCAAAGATTGAAACAGTCACCTTCAGTGTCAGGTTCATGCAGAATTTGACCATCGCCTGCTCCAGGTACATTCGAAACTGATTTTTTGTTTAGCTGATTTTCATAAATGTCTACATTAAGAATAACTACATTTTTTTTTTTTTTTCAAATCCTATCCACATTCTTTTACATGGATTTTTGATCTGTTCTTTCAGGCACAACAACAGTCTTGCTTATGTAAACATACAGGTGCTGGTCATATAATTAGAATATCTTCAAAAAGTTGATTTATTTCACTAATTCCATTCAAGAAGTGAAACTTGTATAATGTATACATTCATTCCACACAGACTGATATATTTCAATTGTTTATTTCAATTTTGATTATTATAACAACTAATGAAAACCCCAAATTCAGTATCTCAGAAAATTAGAATATTGTGAAAAGGTTCAGTATTGAAGACACCTGGTGCCACACTCTAATCAGCTAATTAACTCAAAACACCTGAAAAGGCCTTTAAATGGTCTCTTAGTCTAGTTCTGTAGGGTACACAATCATGGGGAAGACTGCTGATTTGACAGTTGTCCAAAGAACCACTATGCACAGACGTATGCAAGACATGGGTTTCAGCTGTCTCTTGAACTACAGACAGCGTCAGAAGTGTTTTGCCTGGGCTAAAGACAAAAAGGACTGGACTGCTGCTGAGTGGTCCAAAATTATGTTCTCTGATGAAGGTCAATTTTGCATTTCCTTTGGAAATCAGGGTCCCAGAGTCTGGAGGAAGAGAGGAGAGGCACAGAATCCACGTTGCTTGAGGTCCAGTGTAAAGTTTCCAGTCAGTGATGGTTTGGGGTGCCATGTCATCTGCTGGTGTTGGTCCACTGTGTTTTCTGAGGTCCAAGGTCAACGCAGCTGTATATCAGGACGTTTTAGACAGGGCTGCACGATAAATCGCGTCAACATCGCAATCGATATTAAGAAAAGCTGCGATATTTGTGTGTGCATCTTGTCAGTGATACACGGTTCTGTGATCAGTAGTAAATCACCATCCGAAGGCCAGAGGGTGCTCTCGTGCGAACACTCCAAATATGCCCCGAAGAAGAATCCAGGAAATAATGATTGCTGCAGCTGAATAAACAGAAGATTTAACTGCTTTCACTGATTTAACGTGACTAATAAACACACAACTACCACAATATATGGTTTATCTGACTTATTATAATTTTCATTATAATACAGTATATAATAATGCAGTGTTATTCGACATCGCTTGTATTACTGCTTAGAATGCTATAAAATATTTTGCGTGCCTTATTCTGTGTAAGAAGCCACATCATCTCACAGAAGGATTTATTTGAATCACCCGACTGAAGTTATGAAGTGAGTTTTAAGTAAAAATATGTTATTAAATTTGGTATTTACACGTGCTTTCAGATTTAGCAGCATTTACGCCGTAGTTCACAGAGAAAAGCAAGCAACTTTATTATCGCAGCGTGATTTGATAATATCAATGTATAATGTCGATGACTTACAGCTCTGTATATTGACGCTGCTCTATCTGAAAGCACGCACGTGATGGAGATTTACTGCTGATTACAGAACCGGCTTTAATGACAAAAAGCGCAAGGATATCGCATGCGATATATCGTGCAGCCCTAGTTTTAGAGCACTTCATGCTTCCTGCTGCTGAACAACTTTATGGAGATGCAGATTTCATTTTCCAACAGGACTTGGCACCTGCACACAGTACCAAAGCTACCAGTACCTGGTTTAAGGACCGTGGTATCCCTGTTCTTCACTGGCCAGCAAACTCGCCTGACCTTAACCCCATAGAAAATCTATGGGGTGTTGTGAAGAGGAAGATGCGACATGCCAGACCCAACAATGCAGAAGAGCTGAAGGCCACTATCAGAGCAACCTGGGCTCTCATAACACCTGAGCAGTGCCACAGACTGATCGACTCCATGCCACGCCGCATTGCTGCAGTAATTCAGGCAAAAGGAGCCCCAACTAAGTATTGAGTGCTGTACATGCTCATACTTTTCATGTTCATACTTTTCAGTTGGCCAAGATTTCTAAAATCCTTTCTTTGTATTGGTCTTAAGTAATATTCTAATTTTCTGAGATACTGAATTTGAGGTTTTCATTAGTTGTCAGTTATAATCATCAAAATTAAAAGAAACACTTGAAATATATCAGTCTGTCTGGAATGAATGTATACATTATACAAGTTTCACTTCTTGAATGGAATTAGTGAAATAAATCAACTTTTTGAAGATATTCTAATTATATGACCAGGACCTGTACATATATTCATCAGATTTTACATTTTGATCTGATATATAATTTCCTATGATTTCTAAAGTGTGATAGAAAAAAAGGCAACAAAGAAAGTCTTTAGTGACAAAAGTTAAGAACTTATGATGTAGATTTTTTTTTAAGTTGCACTCTATACATATAATAATCTATTACTTTTCCTACATAATTTGTAACACAAAAAATATGGTAAAATATCTATTTAGGAGTCTTAAACCTTTCCAACGATGTATAGTTCCTCATGATTAGATTAGGATTTATTTGTAATAAGGTGAAGTAAACTGAGGCGTCCCACAGAGTGGATGGTGACAGTTAAAGGGTTAAGCTCCATATATGGTGATTTCGGGAAGGAGACGGGGTGGAGATGCACTTACGCACAATCTTTCCCTGACTGGGATTTATAAAGGGATTTTTGCGCAGGTTCTGGCATATGCATGGTTTTATAAATCTGAAAACATTGGATCTACCAACCCAAAAAAACATGAAAAAAGAACCAATAATTTTTTTAAGCATTAAGCATTTCTCTGCAAGCTTGTGAAAAAACGAGCCTCTTAGATTTTGCTCCCCCGTGATGTAGAAAGGGGATCTAGTTATAATATCACCACCCCATTAATCTGCATGTTTCCACCCACAATGTCGTCATTCTATTGTTGACACCTGAGACTTATTTTACATCTTGTATAAAGGGATTTAATAGGACTCCTTTAAGCTCAAGAGATGCACATGCACCTGTTTATCATCCTGTGAAACAGAGCCTTTTCTCTGTTGTGACACACTGGACTAAACAGTCCTCTGCTTATGCTGTCTGTTCCAGACATGGAGGTGGAAATACTGGTTTACTCTAGATCAGTGTTTTCAACCACTGTGCCGCGGTACACTAGTGTGCCGTGAGAGATCGTCAGGTGTGCCGTGGGAAATTATTCAATTTCACCTAATTGGTCTAAAACATTTTTTGAAAACGAATAAGTTATTGTCTGCGAATAATATGCCATTGTCGAGTGTCTGCGCTGTCTAGTGACACCGGCAGAGTAATCATGTCATACTCTTCCATATCAGTAGGTGGCAGCAGATAGCTAATTGCCTTGTATTTTGAGACAAGAATTAGTGATGCCTGGATGTGACAGGTAGCAGTGTTAGTGGCATTGTGGCTAGTGAGAGTACGGTGACAGTGATGGAGAAGTTTTACAAAAGGAAAAATGTAAACTCCGAACTGGACAAAATTCGGAACGAGATGAAGGCACTAGTAGGAATGGAGGTCAAAAGAAAGCAAAGACCGTGACCTCGAGCAAAGTCTCGAGGCAATACAGTGAAAGCTATATTTCATTTGGATTTACTTTCACCGGGGATGCAACGTCACCGACTCTGTTGTGCTTGGTGTGTGGTGAAAAGCTAGCCAACAGTGCTATGGTCCCAAGTAAGCTTAAAGTGCCCCTATTATGCTTTTTCAAACATGATCTTTCATGCAGTGTGTCATGTAGCTGTATGTGATCTGCAAAGTTGTGAAGCCGACAGTGCACGATAAAGTTATTGTCTATCAAAAAAAAAGAGTCGACTCACATTTGCCTAAACGAGTCATCAGGATTTCAAATCTTTTTCTGTTACGGCCACACGTCACGAAGTAACAGATTTGCATAATGTCCGCCCACGTTCTACGTCGCAAACAACTTGCCCGCCCATAAACAGTAAAAGTTCCATGTGGTTTACGTCACATGGAAATTTACACGTACATTACACGGAAAACTCTCTATCCTACGCTGTGAGTAAAACTGTTTTATATTCACTTCCAAAAGATGATGAATCTACAAAGATTGTATTTTCTGGCGATCTTTCAAAATAAGTAGTTGTGTATGTTATGTTGTGTAACAATACTGCACGTCATGCTAACCGGCTAAATCACGCTTGTTCAGCTGTGGACACACTGTAGTCTGACAATTTGTGATTGATGCAGCTTGACTGTCTGTCGGTCTCATTAGTTTAAGTAATGATAAAGGATGGCGCACGAAGCGGCTTTCACACCAAATGCGGAAAGCGCTGTGCTATGAAACCCATTCGTTTCAATGCCTTCCGACCTGTGAGGACGACTTGCTTCTGCCTAGACCAAAGGGGACGCGCCGCAGAGCGCGCACGCCGCAGACAAAGTTCAAATGAGTTGTTCAAATGAACTTTTACCCCTGTGATCTGAAGGGCTGCACTGAACCCAGCGACCAGCACAGCGCTTTCCGCGTTCGGTGTGAAAGCCGCTTAATGCACTATACATTGTTGAAGTTTACAACATAGAGGTGTGCCCGGTTCGGTTATAAAAGCAAATTGTGAGCACTTTCCACGGTAGCCCGTGCTAACTTGTCGATCAGCCACTTCAGCCGTTTCATCATCAGACTCTGGCTGGAATTGTTATGGTAAAATCGATGCCATCTTTTCTATGTATTGACAAGTCTCCAGGGCTGTCAGTCAGTTATGGCAATGGGCGTTTCGTTTTCCGACACGCTGTACGCGGTAAACCAATCATAAAGGACTGCGCCATCTGACCAATCACAGCAGTGAGGGCTCACGAAAAGGAGGGGTTTAGAGAGACTGATTCTTCGAACTGCTTCGCACGAGTCGTTTATGAATCATTTAGAAATGGGGTAAAATTAAATCTATTTTTGGAGAAAACTGAAGTGTTTTTTGACCTTCCATACATGTAAACCTGTTTTGGAAGTCTATTAAAACAATATTAGCCACCTTTAAAATGGCATAATAGGGGCACTTTAAACGCCATCTCCAAACGAAACACCCTTCGCTGCAAAACAAGAATGCGGACTATTTTGTTCACCTGCGTGAAAACACGGAGAAACAGGCAACTTTTATGAGAAGAACCGCAAAGGTAAATGAGAGAGCCCTTAAAGCTAGCTACCATGTTGCTGAACTTGTAGCTAAATCAAAAAAGTCCCATACTGTGGCAATTCCTGCCAGGATATCAGCTCTGTGTTCATCCAAACAGGCCCAGGTTTCACACTGAGTAGGTAGAAATATGAAAGATCAAAAAAGATCAAAAAAAGTTTTCATTGTGTTTATTTGATTCCTATTCAAGACACTTTGATAAGAATGACTGTATATTGTTAATTGCACTTTTTATTTGAAAGAAGAAGAAATATGAAAGATCATAAAATACTTTTTCTTTGTGTTTATTTGATTCCTGTTCAAGACACTTCGATAAGAATGGCTGTATATTGTTAATATAGGCTACAGAGTTTCATTTTTTTTACAGTTTCGATTGTTGGTGTGCCTTGTGATTTTTTTTTTTTTTCCAATTAAAAATGTACCTTGGCTCAAAAAAGGTTGAAAAACACTGCTCTAGATTGCAAGTATTAGCCACATACAGTCTGACTGACAACAGTTTTAAAATGAAACTGTATGTTCTATAAACTCAAGGCATCAGCTTATTCAATACAAGGTATTACACAGACTTTACTATTCTAAAACAAAGCTTAGCAAATTCTATCCTTCCATCTCCCCCATATGTGATTAGTCTAAAGTTGTCGACGGTACCCCGGCACATTTTTTTCTGGTTCTGTGTACAAATTCAGAGTTTTTGGCTAGAAATCTTAAAGTTCTTTGCCAAGGTTTATAACTGTGTTTTACTCCCCAACCCAATGATAGCAATTTTGGGTTGGTCATATTTGCTTGAGTCTCTCAGCACAAAGGTATGTGGAAGAAAAATGTTAGGCTTCTCTTTTTTGACTGGTTAACTGGACTTCCTTCTACTTCACATCTGGAAAGAATCAGATACAGCATCTCTGGGAACTCTGAAAAAACTGACAAAATATGGGAACAATCATTTTTTATAACTATTGTAATTACTCCTTGTAGGATATGTTGGTCTTGTCATTCTCCTTTTTTGTCTCATTTTTGTGCTTCATTTTACATATTGCAAAGATTGTTGTTATATGAAGGATGTGTCTGTCTGTTATAGGTTGTTTGCAATCATGTGATTCTGAGGACGCGCGAAATGCAGCTGGAGGGCAGGAAGTGATTTTTCTCTATAGGAATCAATAGCAGAATCTCAAAATGACTATGTTTTCAGTTGTTTATGGAAATCGGTCAAATCGAGAAGTTTTATTTCATATTGTGTATGAATATCTGCGGTTGCATAAGGAGGAAAAGGCAAGAAATTCAATGAAAAAAATTGGGAAAAGTGACTTTTGCATCTGTGGTCAGGAGGAGAGTCAGATAATGCTTGTGTGTGCGAATGGTTAATAAAAGATTAATAATATTAAGATATGAAAAAATACATAAATAGATACAGGGTGAGAGTGAGAATTCACTCAATGCGAAATGCCACACGTAGATACAATGCAAATAAGATATTATATTTGCAGTTGATTACAATTGAACCTTGTGAGATTGCGATAATTGAAATGAGTCACAGCTTTTTAGTGACTATATGAAAGCGCTATTTGCTCGCTTTCTAGGCTATAATCAATTCAGAATTCAGAAGTTTCGCTTTACATGCTCCTAACAGGACCAATGGTCAAAAACCCTGTACAGCAGTAGTTTTAGGAGTGACATATACCCTGCATCCTTCATATAAATGTGGGAATCACTTTCGAAAGACTTTGTTTGCTATCAGGCTTAGTTGCATAGTTTATTTCCACTGCCTCGACGACAGGCAACTGAGGCAGCTATTTGAATTTAGTTGAAAAATCACTCCTCTTCATAACACAAGGATCACATCCAACATATGTTGTGATTTTTCTGTTTATACGTTTCTCCTGTACAGTACAGACATTCCTCCATCTCATCCGTTCTGGTTTTTCCAATCACTTCTGAAACTTCGCTGCATGTGCAGTGTTTTGTGGCTATTGGTCCTGTTAGCAGCATGTAAAACGAAACTTTCATTCAAATTCCGAACTTATTATAGAAAGCGAACAAATAGCGCTTCCATTTAGTCACTAAAAAGCTATCACTCACAATTTATTGCAATCTCACAATGTTCCGTTATAATCAATGACGCTCTCAGAACTACAAATATAAAATCTTACATTGTGTCTACATGTGGTGTTTAGCATTAGATGAATTCTCACTGTCTCACCCTGTGTATATATATATCTTTTCTTAACCATTTGCACACACAAGCATTATCCGACTCTCCTCCTGACCACAGACGGAGGTTTACAAGCCACTTTTTCCAGCGCTTTTCAGTCAATTTCTTGCCTTTCCGCCCTTATGAACAGCAAATTTTCATACATGATCAAAGATATTTTGTAGTTTCTCGGTTTGACCGATTTGAGCATCCATAAACAACGCAAAACATAGGCATTTTTGAGTTTCTGCTAGCGATTCCTATGGAGAAATATCACTTCCTGCCCTCCAGCTGCATTTCGCGCCACAGCAATGACGTCATGTGCAAACAACCTATTGTTTGTTTTTCGTGTCTGCAAAAACCATAATAAAAATAATATTTAAATAAAAATAAATAATGGACCTGGAGGGTTGAAAACCAATAAAGACATTGTACTTCTGTTACAACACCCTCATTAGAGTCATTTGTTATTCCAGAAGATGACGATAGTAATCAATCATCTGACTAGTCAGTTTGAATCTCTTAGATTCGGGTTTAAGTCACATGGTCAAACATGGGAATAAAGAAAATTTAAACTCTTGCTTTTGTCTATTAATTTCTTTGGCTCTTTGCTTGGGACTTTTCTCTTCTTCGCTACATGAGCCATAGGTGAGACTCCAGTCCTGAACAGTATCTCTGTTTCTCTCTTTTCCTTTATAAAGCTAAACATTCTTTCTATTGCTTTGTCCCATTCTCTTTCAGATAACGTGGTAAGTTTACATTAAGTCTGTTTACCATTATGTAATATACATGTTTTGAACACTGGGCTCAAACAAAAATGATATAATGACAATATTATTATAAGAAGGACCTATAAAGTCTGAAGTTATTCTTATGGGCGCATGCCATTTATTCACTAAATGTTAGGCAGGTGTTTTTAACAATTAAAGTTGTGATTTAAATAGTACCATGTTATGTACTTAAAGTTGGCAAGTGTCCAATTAAATTAAGTGTTATTTATGTCTCTCTTTTTATAGTCATTTTAAAACACCTTAATTCTGTATTTTATTATATATAGAATCATCTGTCCAAGTTTCTGAGGATGATCTTCTTCAAAAGTACTTCAGAGATGGACACAGCTACAGTGTCATTCTGGATTTCATGGCATTGAAGCACAACATTAAAATGAGCCTTTGTACCCTCAAAAAAAAAAATAAAAAAAAAAAATTGAACAACCTGTCCTTGTACAAACGAAAAAAAAAAAAAAAACTACTCTCCTTAGTAAATTGTTGGGACTGCTATTATTGATGAGTTGAGTGGTTGTGGACAGCATTATGGCTACCGCACAGTGTGTCAGACCCTACACCAAAAACACAATCTTACAGTGAGGAGGCAAGATGTGATGCTTATGATGGCAGACCTTGATCCAGCAGGGATTGAATAACGCTCAAGAAGAAGATTTGTGAGAAGGGTTTATCACTCTTTGGGGCAAAATCTTGTCTGGCACGTTGATGGTTATGACAAATTAAAACCATATGGTTTGGTGGCTGCATCGATGATTACTCACAAATTGATGTGGTTAGTTTGGAGCTAGCAATAATAACAGACATTAAAGCTCATAATTACCTACAGTGTGCCAATGAATTTGGAATCATACGAAAGCTTCTTCACACTGACCGAAGAAGCTACAAATGGAAAAATGGCTGCAATCCACTGTTCTCTGAGATCAACACACACAGATGACAGGGGATTCAAGCCAGATGTTTGCCTCTTCAATCAAAAACCAAAGAACCAAATGCTGGTGGTCATACTTCAGAAAACAAATGTATAGTCCACACAGTCATGCTATTTCGAGGTTGTATTAAACATTTCTTGCTGAATTTACAGTTGAAAATTTTTAAACATGTTATAAGAAAATAGTCTATTCAATGTCTAAAAGAGGTGTTGATGTTATTGTTGGTCTGTTCACACAGGCCTCAGTATTTGATGAATCCTATAAATGACTTGAAAGGGAACCAGCTCTTCAATGGCAGTCATACGCAGATATGCTTAATGCGTTTTTAAGTGTACTGCAGAAGGACCTTGACAAATGCAAAGAAATATTGAACACTCACACCATTACAGCAGTTAAACAGTCTCACTGTCCTTCTGGTAAACCGGATACAATGTTCACTCTTCCACATATGTTGGTAAGTGACTCTGGTTTTCTGCAGGTTTTATGAGGGTAAATTTAAAACTTTTTAAAGACCTTTTTAACACCAACTAAAGAAACTTTAACGGAAAAAAAAAATTGAATGGAAAACTATACAGCAAAATGTTCTCTAAGTATAGTTCGAGTTTTACTTTCACTTTCAGATTAGCAGAATTCAGCATCTAGCAATTGTTTGTTTTTAGTTTGTTTCAGTTTTCCCTCTTTTCTTCACTTTCCTCCGTTTTAAGTAGCTTGTAAAAGCGTTGTGCGCATTTTACTTTCACCTTTAAATTAGTGGCATTAATGTAACGTAATGAACTTTTATTAACAAAACGAATAAAAATACACCATGTTATATGCCTAATATAAAATAATAACTTACACAAAGTTTAAATAGCTATGTAACCAAATAAATAAGAAACTTCCACTATCAGCTTAGATAAATGGTAGAAGTCAAAAGGCTTTTCAAAATCCAACATAGTTTATAACAGGCACTTTTGCATTTTGTTTTGAAACTTTTCTGCCATGGTTTTGTCTTTCTCATCTCTCTCTTTTTGTCAGTCAGCTCCACTCACTCTCTTCAGGTGATAAATGAAATCTGATCTATGATGCGACTGTTGTTCAGCACACTGCATTGAGCAGCCACATTCAGTTTTAATATATTGTCTGTTCTCTAACTGAACTAAATGATTTTTATTACTATAAAAAAAAAAAAAATCAAAACAACAAGTGAATACTTATTGTATTCACAGAGACCAGAGCTATGTTGTTATTTTTAAATGCTGAAAATGCTCACCATCTGCATAATTCATAAACACATTTATTGCTTCTTAAAAATAATGACATAGCTCTGCTCTCTGTGAATACAGTCAGAGACAATGGTAACTTTAGCCTTTTTTTTAGCAAACATTGACAAAATATAAAGTGCAATACTTACATGTTCTGGATATAACATTGGATCATGAACAGTTGGTACTAGAGCTACATGATTAATAGTTAAAAGATCACGATCTTGATTAAAATACCCACACAATCTAATTTCTAAATAACAATGATTCGCCCTTGTCTATTAAACCATTGAAAAAGACATCCCGAAACATTCAAATCTGTGTTCGCACTGCTGCTGACACAGAGAGCAGACAGTTACCATGTTTGGGTAAAAAACAGCTTTACAAACAGTCTTTTAAACTACACAGTATTATTTCTGTCTTAAAGTAATTCATGTTATCACAGACATACTGGGTTGAAAGTTTATAGTTCAAATATAAACATTGATCTCTATGGTAGCGATCAAAATAGAGCAAATCATCTTTTGAGAGTAACTGACACTTTAAATTACGTCTGTGTCATTCACCACTAGATGGCAACTAGTGGCTGTTAAAAAATAAATTTGTCAATGAATCATTCATTCAAGAGAATCATTCAAAAATGCTGACTCATCCAGTAGTTAAACAAGTATTTATGAGTCATTGTATCATTCATTCAAACCACTTTTTGCATAATTTTAATCTTAAATATTGGTGTATTAAATATATTTTAAATACATCATTTATATTTTAATAATATATTCAAATGTTTAATAATTCATTCAAATTAACGAAACAAACTGCAGCAATTAATATTTTATCACACATTATTTTGTTTAGTTCAGAATGATTATATCTATTTGAGACAAAATCATGATTCTCAGTTTATCCAGAATTGTGCAGCTCTAGTTTTTAATGATCCACCAAGAAATTCATTTTTTGATATGTGACTCACAGTCTCCAGTTTTGTTCCTGAAGCATGAGCTATAAAGGCTCCACCCTCTTCTCGAAGGGGGTGGGAAGCAGCAGCAAATTTACATTTAAAGGGTTCATCAGATGCTAAGTTCACTTTTTCAAGTTGTTTGAACATTCATTTGTTGGCAGTGTATGTACAAATCTACCCTATAATAATAAAAATCCATGCAGTGGTTTTTAATTAATCTCTAAAAATAATATCCCCTTTTTCAAATCGAGCCATTCTCAGATGTCTTAGAATGCGATGATTTTTGCAGAGCTCATTTTGACAAGGTAAAAAGGGTGTTGTTTACAAAACCATTGAGAATTTTTAATCAAAGTATATTAGAGACTTTTCATTAAGACCCTAAAGAATCAACTTGTGGAAAATGGGCATCCGATGACCCCTTTAAAAAGATACACACAAAAACAGTGAGTTTTTTTTTATTGTATCCCATTGCTGGTCTCTGTTATCATCGCTATTTTCATCTTCTGGGTTTAAAATCTACATTGTGTTAACATCACATTTTGTGACGTGGCAACAGACTACACTGTGTGCAGAATTATTAGGCATGTTGATATTCTGGTCATATTTTTTTTCCAAACACATTTTACCAATTCCAAACCACATCAGTCTTAATAACTACTATTAATTTTGTATTTAATCATTTGTAAGTGATATATAATTGTCCGTGAAGGCTGGAAGTGAAAAACTCCTTATATTCAGGTGTGCAGAATTATTAGGCATGTTTTCGTTTACAGCTAAAATGAGCCAAAAAAGAGATTTAACCCAGACTGAAAAGTCCAAATTATTAAATGCCCATGAGAAGAATGCAATACTAATGCATTACAAGAATTTGCAAAGTTAAGGCTTGACCATTGGACAGAGAAATGCTTGTTGAGTCTGCATGGTCAGAAAAAACAGGTGGAGAAGAAAAGATGCATGTTAACTGCAAAAGAATTAGGAATTAAGGTGAAGAATTAGGTGTGACACCATCAGGAACCGTTTCCAGTTCTCCAGCGCCACCATTTTCCAGAACTGCAACCGACCTGGAGTCTTCAGAAGTGCAATGTGTCAGGTTCTCAGAGACTTTGCTTGGGAAAAAATCCTAAAAAATGCCCCTGACTTAATAAGAATAACAAGCTGACGTCTTGTGAAATACATGAAGACAGTTTTTTTATATGCTTTAGAGACAGATAAGTTGAGAGTGACTCTTGAAGGACAAGCATCACATCCTCTTGTACCTCTGATTCAAGAATTTATCTTCTAAAATCTGGCAGTAAGTTTTGGGAGTTCAGTTTTGTTTAGTCTCTTATCCTGAAAAGTCTGACTTGCAGAGATTCTTCATGTATTTCACAAGACGTCAGCTTGTTATTCTTATTAAGTCAGGGGCATTTTTTAGGATTTTTTCCCAAGCAAAGTCTCTGAGAACCTGACACATTGCACTTCTGAAGACTCCAGGTCGGTTGCAGTTCTGGAAAATGGTGGCGCTGGAGAACTGGAAACGTTATTAAAATTGTTATTAAAATACAGTTGTTGTATCTAATTTTAAGTGGAAAAAGCACAGACAAAGCTTTAGTTTGTTTATATGAATTGATTTTTTAAATTGATTTTGGATTTGTTTTAAAATATTAAATTAGTTTTTGTAACGGAGTGACAGAGACATGAAACTGGCGGTGTCACGAATCTGATCGGTGTCCCGCTGTCTGCTCACCACCAGATGTCGCTCTCACCTTATCTACACTCTGACTGTTGCACCACACCCCGGACTACATCTCCCGTCATGTATCACACTGTTTGTGTCAGTACCTGTGACCAATCAGCAGCCCTATAAAAGCCCCGGACTTTCCCATGCTAGCCACGGAGTATTGTTGTTTGTTTTCCCTGTTATTAGCGTTTCCTAGTTTCCCTTGTTCCCGTGTTTTGGTTTTCTCGCCTGGTTATCTCGTTTCGACTGATCGCCGCCTGCCTACTGACTCTCGCTTGTGTTTTCTGGTTTATTCGCTCCTCTAGCCTCTGACACACCGGTTTGCCATTTGTTTTGACCCTGCCTGTTTTTCGACTATGTATCTGTCTCGTCCCCTCAATAAAAGCGTGCATATGGATCCGCTCGCCTCTCGTCTCACTCACACTGTTACAGGCGGATCCAAGTGCAAAGCTTTATTTACAGACATGGTCAGAAACAAGGTCCGAAATAGCAAAACAATGGGTTATTCCTAGACAGGCGATAAATCCAGGGCAGGCTGCAGAAAGACAGGACGAGATAAACCAGGCTAGGATCAAGACATGAATAACAGGCAAAGAACAGGACTAAACTAGACTCAGGAAACTCGGAGTGGCTCCGTAATGTAGCTATCACTAGTTGATTGATAAACGCTAAACAGTACTCGGCCCAGAATGATGGAATATACTGTGTGTGATTGGCTGCAGCTGTGTGCTTGAAGTGGAACATGGGAAATGTAGTCCAGGGTCACATGTAACAGTCAGAGTAGTGTGAGAGTCAATGTGATAGGAAGGCGATCTCTGGTGACGGGCAGACCGAAAACCATGGACAGGGTTCGTGACAGTTTTGTTATTTGACATATTTCAATTTCACAAAGACATATGTAGCATTTAATAAAATGACACCTTTCATTTCTTATTTATCTTAAATCTAAATAATAACCCTGCTGAAAAAAATGGCTAAAACCAGCCTATGCTTATTGGCTGGTCTTAGCTGGTCACCCAGCCTGGGGCTGTATGTATAAAGCCACTCAGAGTACATTTTTAGTCTTGTATGACAAAATTCTAAGAATAAAATAATTTTACTCTTATTCCTAGACTTAAGATTATGAGTGATTCATAACCATTCCTAAGTGTTAAGACTGGGTCTCAGCTCCTAAATTATTTAAGAGAGCTGGAGAGGTCTCCTAACCTAGTTAGGAGTAACAAGGTGGCAGCAAAGAGGAGACACACACTTTCCAATGAACATATGATGTATATTATGGAAGCATATGTGTAGCAAAATTCAATGTGCAATGCAATATGCAAAATGGCAATACAATATGCAAAATGACAATGCAATATTCAAAATGGCAACGCAATATGCAATATTGCCAAAATGGCAATGTAATTCTGTATTTAAACTTACATTTTCCATCACCTCCACGCGTGCAAAATTTGGTGCAAAATGAAATTGAAAATTAAATTATATTATTTACATTTGCCATTTCCAACAGTAGTCTTAAGTTGTAAAATGCATACTATTTTAATGCCTTGTAAGTAGCAAAATGAAAATGAAAATGTATAACCCAAAACAATACCAACTTGATCATTAAGCACTTTTCACATGGGAAGAAAATCCCAGTCACCAACGAGTCAGGACATCTTTGGAATTCATCACTCTTCGGACCCGGAAGAACGTGATTGCAAATTCCAAAACCACCACTTCTCCAAACCATCAAGACCTTCACCAGAGACTGCATTTGGACACTTGTTCAACGACCAAGGCAATGCAAGTATCGTATACTTAACTAAACAAACAGAGGTTTAGTATAAGCTGTAGACAGCACTGATGGTTTCACAGCAGGTGGTTAACTGACTCTTTCATAGCTTCATTTCCTTGTCTCTCTCTAACTGCTTCTCACTGACCATTCCCCCATGTATGAGTGATTTCATGTTTGTTTGTGTAGATTAGTTATGTGTTAGTCCTTCGTTAATAAACTATTGTGCACAAATTACATGAGTTTTGATTCTGATTCTGCCTTGCAAATTAATGTCCCTTTACGATTCCGATTCGAGCTACATGCTCTAATGCACTTTAAGAAAGTTATTTTCTGTGGCCAAGAAAATATCATTTCTTAGAGTTGATTTTACAATTTTACTGAATGTTCGCTGGGCGAACAGATTAGTTGATGGAAAATTAATTCTGCTACTGTTACTACTGGCAGCTGATATAAATAATTGTAATTAATCATAATTAATTGTAATTATTTATATAAATTTCCCTTTGAGCTAAATCGTGACACTGATTTAGCCTCATACACTGTTAATTACAATAACTAGCTGAAACAACTATTCCTAAAAGTAGAACAATGACTTGGGATGTGACTTAGACTCCACTTTAAAGACTTGAGACTTGACTTCGACTTGACCTCAAGACTTGAGACTTGACTTGGTCCTCAGAGACATGTGAATATGTCTTGACTGACTGTTGACCAGGTCACCAGGTCACCCTTACCTGAACTATCCCACCCCCTCAGATCACCATTAATGTTAAAAGAAATTTTAATTATAAAATGTGATATTTAGAAATCACATTTGCTGAGTGTTGTCAGGAGTCAGGCTTCTGTGGCTCCCTCCGATCGCCACCGGAGGGCACCCTCTCCCGAATATTGACTGTTTTTGGACTCCATTTCCCATGTTCCCCGTACCTGGGTCTGATTGCCCCTCCAGGTGTTCCTCATCTCCTCCCCTATTTATACTGCTTCCAGACTCTTTCACTTTGCGAAGTCTTGTATTGCCCCGGCTGCATTTCTGAGCGTTTTCTCTGTTATTGGATTATCTGTGTTTGACCTAGGATTGTTTTCTCGTTGTTTGATTCTCTGCCGCCTGCCCTTTGGACTCTTTTGCTTTGGACTCTGATACTGCTCTGCTAGCCGCCAGCCCCGACACTTCGCCTGCCTGTGACCATTCTTTGTTTATTCTCTGCTGTCCCTGTCGCTGTTTTCTGACCCCTGCCTGTCTGACCACGTTTTCTCTAATAAAAGCTGCAAATGGATCCTCAGGCTTCTGATCAGTCATTACAGAAGACTTCGCCACCCACCGATCCAGCAGCCGTGTATCAGCTCACCACGGAAGTGTCAGCGCAAGCTACCATGCTAGCTTCTCATCAACAGCAGCTACAGCATCTCACTACACTCACGGAGGAGCTAGTTAAGACGCTACAGGCCCTTCGCCTCGCTGACATTTCTCCTCAGCCTGCTGTCTCGCCGCAACCCCTCTCCACTCCTAGCCACACTACCACCAGCCCTCGTCTAGCATTTCCTGAGAAATTCGACGGATCGGCTGGAAAATGTAAGGGGTTTCTCATGCAATGTTCTCTGTTTGTATCACAGCAACCGCAGTTATACCCCACTGATGACAGTTGAATTTCCTTTGTATGCTCGCTACTGACTGGAAGAGCTCTGGATTGGGCTACAGCATTGTGGGAAGGTGAACACACCACATTTCCCTCATTCACCGTCTTTTTGCAATGCTTTCGGGAGGTGTTTGATCACTCGGCTTACGGAGAGGAGACGGGTGAGCAGCTCCTCGCTCTGCGTCAGGGACGCGGCACCGCAGCGGATTATGCCCTCACTTTTCACACCCTCGCAGCCCAGACGGGTTGGTCGGATGACCCACTGAAACTGCTGTATCGTAAGGGATTAACATCGGAACTGCAAAGCGAGCTGGCCTGCCGCGATGAGGGTAAATCTCTCGATGACTTTATTGAACTGTCTATCCGTATTGATAACCTCGCTCGCTCTCGACGACCACCGCGCTCTGTTACAACGCCTCATCTCCCTACCGCTGCCACTTCGGAACCCGAACCCATGCAAGTCGGATTCACTCACCTCACCGCAGAGGAGCGTGAGCGGAGAATTCGACAACATCTCTGTCTGTACTGTGGACAAGAGGGTCATCTACGGGCTGCCTGTCCCATCCGTCCCTTGCCTCGCAAGACCAATGCGGTGAGTTCTAAACGTTCTAATCTAACTGCCTTCGATATTCCTGTAACTCTGATGTTTAATGATAGAACGATCACCGCTGCAGCCATGATTGATTCTGGTGCCGCTGGCAATTTCATTGATGTTCAATTTGCTAATTTTCATAATATTCCTCTCGTTGCATGTGGTTCCCGGGTGGCAGTGGCAGCGCTAGATGGTCGCCCCCTGGGGAGAGGCGAGGTTAAGTTCATCACCGACAACATCACTCTCAAGACGGGCTTGAAACACACTGAGAACATCCGTCTGTTTGCCATCGACACGCCTCTTAACCCCATCATTCTGGGAATGCCGTGGCTCGAGAGACATAATCCTTGCATTTCCTGGGCGGCCAGAAAGATTCTCCAATGGTCCGATCACTGTAACCAGAACTGTCTTCCCTATGAGACCATCACACCTCCTCAACAGATAACCATCCAACCATCTGCTACACTCGAACTACCTGCCGAATACCTCGACCTGGCAGAAGCCTTCAGCAAGACCAAGGCCTCCAAACTGCCCCCTCACAGACCTAACGATTGTGCCATTGAACTCATTCCAGGGTCCCTACCACCCAGGGGAAGGATTTTCCCCTTATCTCAACCTGAATCTGAAGCCATGAAAATGTATATCGAGGAGGAACTGGCTAAGGGGTTCATCAGACCATCCACATCTCCAGCTTCAGCGGGGTTTTTCTTCGTTAAGAAGAAGGACGGGGGTCTTCGTCCCTGCATTGATTATCGTGGTCTCAACGACATTACCATCAAGTACCGCTATCCCCTACCACTAGTCCCATCGGCTCTGGAACAGCTTCGTTCAGCCCGTTACTTCACCAAATTAGATTTACGCAACGCATACAATCTCATCCGCATCCGGGAGGGCGATGAATGGAAGACTGCTTTCTCTACTACCACTGGCCACTACGAATATTCCGTTATGCCCTTCGGCCTGGTCAACAGTCCATCGGTGTTTCAGGCCTTTGTCAACGACGTATTCAGGGACATGCTCAATCGATGGGTCATAGTCTACATTGACGACATACTGATTTTTTCAGACACCCTAGAATCACACATACAACATGTCTGGGCAGTATTACAAAGACTCATCGACCACCAACTCTACGCCAAGTTCGAAAAATGTGAGTTCCACCGCACTGTTACCTCCTTCCTTGGCTACATTATCGGCTCAGAGGGTGTAGCCATGGACGACAAGAAGGTCCAGGCCGTTCTCAATTGGCCTCCACCCACATCTGTCAAGGAACTGCAACGATTCTTGGGATTCGTTAACTTCTACCGGCGTTTTATAAGAAACTTCAGCTCTGTTGCAGCTCCGCTTACGTCTCTTCTCCGGGGAGGAGGTAAAAGGCTTGTGTGGACACCTGAGGCTGAGAGGGCTTTTCAGCAGCTGAAGGAACGGTTTACTTCGGCTCCCATCCTTCACCATCCAGACCCCGAGCGGGGGTTTGTGGTCGAAATTGATGCTTCAAACACTGGCATAGGGGCTGTACTCTCGCAACGTCAGGGCTCTCCACCAAAGCTGTTCCCCTGCGCCTTCTACTCTCGCAAACTTTCACCCACCAAGCAAAATTACGATGTGGGAGACCGTGAATTACTCGCCATGAAGGCAGCCTTTGAAGAATGGCGGCATTGGTTGGAGGGAGTCAAGGAACCATTCATTGTGCTAACCGACCATCGCAACCTTGAATACCTCAGGTCAGCCAAACGCCTCAACCCACGTCAGGCCAGATGGTCTCTCTTCTTCACACGTTTTGATTTCAGGGTCACATATCGTCCAGGCTCCAAGAACACTAAATCCGATGCACTTTCCCACCAATTTGAATCCTCCACTGCACCCTCTGACCCTGAACCCATAATAGCACCTTCCCTCATCCTTGGTCCCATACAGTGGGACATCATGACCGAGATTACAGAAGCCCAAGACAACGAACCGCCACCGCCAGAATGTCCGCCTGAGCGCACATACGTTCCCAGGGCTCTCCGTCAACGTGTGATGCAATGGGTACATGATTCCCCCAGCTCTGGTCACCCAGGAATTACCGCTACCATCCATCTTGTTACCAACCGTTTCTGGTGGCCCTCACTCCAAGGAGACACTACGGAGTTTGTTCGCAACTGTCCTGCCTGCAACATATCCAAATCCTCTCACCAACGGCCTGCCGGTCTCCTGCAGCCTCTTCCAGTTCCCCAACGCCCTTGGTCACACATTTCCATTGACTATGTTACCGATCTACCTGCCTCACGTAACTACACAACCATCCTCACAGTTATAGACCGGTTTTCCAAATCATGCCGACTGATACCCCTAACTAAACTGCCCTCTGCTTTTGAAACCGCCGAAGTATTGATGGAACAAGTCTTCAGGTTCTACGGCCTTCCAGAGGACATTGTCTCTGACCGAGGACCCCAGTTTACCTCCCGTGTCTGGGCTGCATTTTGCAAACATCTCAACATCAATATTAGCCTCACCTCAGGATACCACCCGGAATCCAATGGACAGGCAGAACGCCTCAACCAAGAACTCACCCGCTTCCTCCGCACATACTGTCACAACAACCAACAGGATTGGAGCCGCTACCTGTTATGAGCAGAATATGCTCAGAACTCCCTCCGCAAGCCATCCACTGGTCTCACACCCTTCCAATGTGTCTTAGGCTTCCAGCCGCCTCTCTTCCCCTGGTCTGGTGAACCCTCAGAATTACCATCTGTCAATGACTGGCTACAAAGGAGTGAGGAAACCTGGAACATGGCTCATGTCCACCTTCAAAGAGCCATTAGAAGGGCACAGGAACAGGCCGATCGCCATCGGAGACCGCATCCAGCTTATACCCCTGGTCAGTGGGTCTGGCTCTCCTCACGAGATCTTCGCCTCCGACTTCCCTGTCGCAAGCTCAGTCCCAGGTACGTGGGTCCGTTCAAAATTCTCCGTCAGATTACTCCAGTTTCATATCATTTAGAATTACCTGCCCATTACCGTATCTCACCCACTTTCCATGTGTCTTTGCTTAAGCCCGCCGGTGCACCGAGAGGAGAGGAGATCCAGGAGGAAGCCGCTGACAAGAGCACCCCTCCCTTGGTCGTGGATGGCGAGGAGGCTTACCAGGTGCACGAAATCCTGGACTCTCGACGCCGGGGTGGGGTACTTCAGTACCTCATAGACTGGGAGGGGTATGGCCCGGAGGAGAGGTCGTGGATCAATGCCCGGGACATCCTGGATCCCTCGTTGACTGCCGAATTCCACAGGACCCATCCGGAGAGACCAGCCCCTCGACCTCGTGGGAGACCCCGGCGTCACAATCCTTCTCGCTTCAGGAGCCGCTCGCAGGGAGGGGGCTCTGTCAGGAGTCAGGCTTCTGTGGCTCCCTCCGATCGCCACCGGAGGGCACCCTCTCCCGAATATTGACTGTTTTTGGACTCCATTTCCCATGTTCCCCGTACCTGGGTCTGATTGCCCCTCCAGGTGTTCCTCATCTCCTCCCCTATTTATACTGCTTCCAGACTCTTTCACTTTGCGAAGTCTTGTATTGCCCCGGCTGCATTTCTGAGCGTTTTCTCTGTTATTGGATTATCTGTGTTTGACCTAGGATTGTTTTCTTGTTGTTTGATTCTCTGCCGCCTGCCCTTTGGACTCTTTTGCTTTGGACTCTGATACTGCTCTGCTAGCCGCCAGCCCCGACACTTCGCCTGCCTGTGACCATTCTTTGTTTATTCTCTGCTGTCCCTGTCGCTGTTTTCTGACCCCCGCCTGTCTGACCACGTTTTCTCTAATAAAAGCTGCAAATGGATCCTCAGGCTTCTGATCAGTCATTACAAGTGTATTGTCTTCCTTGAGTGAATAATAAGCTAAAATAGCAATTTTTTTGTTAAGGACAGTCTTTTAAGGCAAAGTCAAAATTTTTTTCTAAGTTTGATTAAGCATGCTCCCCCACCCTAATTTCTTGCACTATGGAAAGCACACATGAAGGCTACGAACATTCTATAATTTCAGGGTTGCATATTGCATTAACTAACTTCACCATGGACATTTGAAAATGAATTAAAGAAAAAGAACCTACAACAACTACTACCTCTGGCTCTGAGCTCCAAATAAACAGTGTGGACACTGACAGTGCAGGCCCACTTACACTACTGACAAACAGGCCAGCAAGTCTCTGCAAGACTACATTGAGAATGAAAGTGTTGGCCAGCATATAGGAACATTGATCAGGAGTGCAAGTGGCTGTTTTTTATAACATTATTGACTTAATTCTCTGAGAAATGTCTGTGTGTTTCATGACAGCTTTGAATACACTTGACCCTGGAAGTGGTAACTTTTTGGAAACAGGGAAAGTGAAACAACTGCTGGATTTAACGAACACCGAAATGGTAATCTCAGTTCACTATTGCATGTCAGTTTTGGGGCCTCGACTGCTGTGTGTGAGAACTCTTTCTCAGTGTAGAGCCCTGTTGAAATAGGGTCTATTAAATTAAGTGTTTTTTTGTTGTTGTTTTTTTAGTTTATTGTTTGACCTCAAATTCATATTTGTTGTTTTGTGAAAAAGGGTTAAAACTGATGTAGACTTTATTATTTGAGTTTGTGTTATTAAGGGGAAAAAAAAGAAATGTTACGGATATACCAATGAGGTAGAAAACGACCCCTAGAGGTTAAGGGGCGGGTGAGAAAAGAGGAGAATGGATGTGATGCAATCGAGGAAGAAAGCTGATACCCCTGTTTTCTTTTCATATAAGTGTTTAAAATATCTGTGTTTTACTGTCTGACATTAAAGACGGAAAGCTTGTTCATTTCTTTATCTTTGAACTGATGATCATTTCCGTAGTGTTAAACGTGCACTGAAAGCGAGTAAGGGATGCGATGGAACGCACGATGACGGGGTGATGGATTGTGAAGAGAGACCGAGGCTGCTGAGCGGGCCGAGTTTGCGTCACGAGCGGAGGATTCGCGAGAACGAGTTCTTCCCTTCTTCTTCGTGAGTGCTGTTCCGCGAGTGTACATCACTGACATTCGGATTTGCTAATCTTTTCATCGTGTTTTCTGAATTGGTACTGCGTACTTGAACTTTGCTATTTCCCTGGATTTCGTGAGTACTCAGAATTGTTGCACATTCAAGTGAGCAGCAACATTGCGCGCCAACGAGAGACTTAAATCCCAGCTGGGTAAAACCTTTATTTTGGGGTATTTTGATTATACTATTTTGTTGTGAATCTTTGTTTACTACAGTTATCCTTGTGAACTCAGTTTGATTGTGTTCCTAATTGGTGAATTGGGTCATATGCTCTAAAGTAATTTAATTCTAGAGAGACAAAGAAACTAAAAAGACAAAAGAGTCAACTTTTAATAAATATAAAGGTTCATTGACAATCTTTTTCTCCTGTGATCTTCCTGTGAAGAAAATTGCATTGTTATTGTACAGTTGAGTAATTTCGGAGAGACTGGAATTTACATTTTGTAGCAGTCAGGCTTGTGCACAATTCAGAATTTCAGAATTGACCGCCATTCAATTCATGAGTTGGAATTTGAATTGAACTGACTCCGCCCCACAGGAAGTTGAATTTGAGTTAATTTTGTAATTTAATAGCATAATTTCATTACACATAACTAGTCACTCCTCAACCCTGCATACATTTTGTTCCAACATATAGATAATGATCAAATTCTTGAAATAAATTACTCCCTCAGTGTTTGATTAGTTTTGTTCAAAATGTTATTTTCATTTCAAAGTAATCAAATAACACAAAGTCGTTGTAAATGCAGTTGTCATTTATTCCAATGCAAAACTCATTGAGCAACACTGTTGCATCTAATTCTCAATAGCTCCTCAAATGTTTTATCATTGAGTCTGCAAAGCAAAGCATTCTGGGATATGGAGTCATGTTCCATTGTGTTCCACAAAATTACAATTCCAATAAATCAAACTTAATTATGTGTTCTGTGACTAGAGCTTTTAACATTCATTGCTGGGGGGAAACATTTCCTGTTAATGTAATCTATACAAGTAGTTCAAACTAATATCATTTATTGAATATGTAATGAAATCATATCTGACATATATTGTAAAGCTTCATTGTTAAACACTTCACTTATGTATATGAATTTCTTTGAATTTGTATTGAATTGCAATTCTGCTTCCTTTAATTCAAATTCGAATTGTAATTCTAGATCCTGTTTTTGACATCAATTCAAATTCAAGAATTGAATTGGAATTTAGGAGTCATTCTCAATTCAATTCTGAATTGTGCACAAGCCTGGTAGCAGTAATAGAAACACAGTTAACAGTCACTGTCACGCTCTGAATATATAATTTTAAAGACTACCTACTACTGACATCTGAGATCCTGGGGTGTATTTGAATGCTGGTTATTGCTTAATTGCAAACAGCTCTTTACAATTTAAAGTTTATTTAGATGTAATAGCTGTTCAGTGGGAGAGGGCTACATCAGCATTGAAGAATGTATTTTCAGATGCACAAATGCAGCCTGTTGCATAGACAAAAAGCACATCTGATCAAGATGGCATTTGAAAATGACCTTTTCAGAGAAGAATAGAAAGAGTTACTGCTGGGGAGTTTTCACTCATCAAAGACAAGATTGCAGCTGTACTGAGGCTGAAGTTATGATTAAATATCTTGCTCATGTTTTAAAAGTTTGATGATTAGTCACAGTTGTCAGGTTGTTTTTAAAAATACCATTAAATGAACATGTATGGTTAAGCAGGCATAAATTGCTTTTGGTGGTGTTTTTTTTTTTTTGAAAGTAGAAACATTTTTTGTCTTTTTTCCAGAAAAATGAACAAGAATTCAGCACATTTTTCATTCAGGGGTGGCAAAATAAATAAACAGCTTTAATATTCGATGTAGGCGAGAACAAAACAACCCTTTCTGCTGATCAGCCAAAGATCAAACTGTGCCGCCATCGGTTCTTCTGCAGTTTGTGCAGAATGAGCATGAACAAACTGGAATCTGGGTTGAGCAGACTATAGTTTCCCAACATTCTCAACAGAGCGATGAATCAATGAGTCACTACGGAAACGGACGCTAAGAAAAAGCTTGCTATACTGCTTCTTTCATCTTTTGTTCAGTGGGCATTTACATACATAATGCATATCGCCACCAAATTGGTGGTTGTGCAATCACTTTTTCAAACTTTTTGTTTCCTCTTTAATCACTGAGAATAAGAATTATAATGTTTGTTTGATGCTTATTAATAAGACATATGATAATGTATTTTTATTACAGAAATACATTATAGAAAACATCTTGTTGCAAAAGGTAGAAAAAAAGAAAAGATGAGATGACAATAAAATAAATATTTTATTTTCTTACTTAGCCTTAAACATACCCAGGGATGTCACATAACCTGCTTTCTGGAATGCCACCCAGAACTGTGGTGAGTCTCCGAGCAACACAGCAGTGTTTAGTTTCTGAATGAATCTGCGTTTGAACGAATCATGTGAACCAATGTTTCAAAAGCTCATAAAGATAGCCGTTTACTTCATTCCTACATGAATCAGCCATTTGAGCAAATCGAATGAATGAATAACTCATAAAGACATTTACCTCCACCTGCTGGCAGTTTTAGTTTCTTCTTTTAGTATCATTTCATTAATAAAAATAAAAGGATAGTTCTTTTCAAAATTTTAATTCTTTCATCAATTACCCCTCATGTCGTTTCACAGTGGTATGACTTTCTTTCTTTTGGGCAACATAAAAGAAGGTATTGTTAAGACTTTTGGCAACAAAGCTGTTTTGGTTACCAATGACTTTGTATGAACAAAAAACATTGGGATATTTCTCAAATTATCTCCTTTTATGCCCCATAGTTTGTTATGCCGTTGTAGCCTGAAAAGTTTATGTGTAATAATTTTAGGTTGAATCAAATAAATTATTTCTAGCTACCATTTGTAAAATATGTTAAAAAATATCATGCTTTCTGCCAAAATTTTACTGAGTTTGTCTGTCCGTGCTCCCGCCTCCCTTCTGTTTCTCTCTCTTTCTATATCTCTTAGTTTATATACATGTGCATCCAAGTACATCTCCTCAGGAGTACAATGTTGAGATAGTGGTTGGGGTCTGAGTGCTGAAGGTTTTTGAGATCAGTCTGCTTGGAAAACAGCGCATCTGGGAAGAATTTACCTCTCTGCCAGAAACACTCTTAATAAGTCCAGAACACTCCCATCTTGCATAACCATATCTTGTGTAACACACATATGTAATACATTTCTTCATTATATTCTTCATTAAAATGTATGATTTCAACAAACATTCTAAATTCGATTGTCTTTCAGAGGGCTTTAAATTGCTGTGAATAAAGTGGACAAGTAAAGAAATTTGTGGAAGCTTTGACAAGGGCATGTGAGGTAACAATATTGTGGTTTTGGTGAAACTTTAACCAACAGTCTTCTTTAACATTAACAGAGACTATGATTTCTCACTTTCTGTGTGAAAACAAAATAAATAAAATAGGAAACATCAATAAATGTATATTTAAGTAGTGTAAAACCTATATACATGTTTTATTACTCATTTAGTACATGAAATAAGTGTTTCCATTGAATTTCTGCTGAATTTGTAAAGGGAAAAATAATTCTTACCGTTCCTTTTGCAAAATGTTCAAAGAACGATTTGTCCAGTAGAGTTCGGTCACTGCATCTGTCCGTGCCCACCAGTGTCAAGTAAATGTAATCGACTGTTCCAGCAAACGTCTGTTTGCCAGTGGTGACAGACACTGTGTACATGAACATTCTGCTCAAATAGCAGGACAATGTACAACAGAATTTCTTATTTCAACAGTTTTGAGGGTGTGGTCTATCAGTCATGTGAGGATAACTGTGTGGTCTTTCTCAAGAAATGGCAACACCAACAACTTACATTTTTAATCAAATTCTTCATATTTATGTTTTCTTTAAATGTTAAATTCTAAACTAAAGCCTAATTCAGACATGCAGTGGCTGTTCAGACATAAAAATCTATGCTCAACGTCACTGGCTCTGACAACATATTTGTGAAAATTAAAGACAAGAAGAAAGACAAGTGCATTATTGTGCTGGCTGCTACCCTAGTGAAAACAAAAAACTAAAATGTATATATTTCATGCTAAGTATATCACAAAAAATATTTTAAAATCATGCTAAGTACAATAAAAACATTTATATACTGTACTTGGGTGCGTAGATTCAATCAGTAGAGAAAAATACAAAAAGCAAAACAAATCCACACACCAAATGAAAAGCAACTTTCAAAAAAAGTCACATTTTTTTATAGAATAATGTTTTTATTTCTTTATTCTAAAGTTAGTGCACTTTAGAATATTTTTTTGTTCAAAGGACCTTGACTTTAAGTGTATCACAAATACATTTACAAAGTTGCGTACTAAATAAAAATACCCTGCAATTGTACTTTTAGATAAAAATAAACTGGTACGAAAAGTATGTAAAGTCTGCTAAATTGGAACAATTTTTATTTTTTTTACTTAATGCACTAAAGATATAAAGATAGGTTTGACTGTGCTAAAGTGGAACTTTTGCAAGTATGCTTTAGGTACACTTTATTTTTCCTGCATTAATATACTGATATTACACAGAGATCATACTATGTTTATTAACCCTCAAAGATCCAAATATTAAAAAAAACAGTGAAAAAATTCTTTCACCTTTAAAAAGTTGTTGTACGACAATGCAGAAATAAATGGGTTTTTACATTTTTTATATTTTGGTGAGTTTTTGTAATGTTTGTAATATTGCAACATTGGGCTCTTGGGGTTGCAGAATTTCAGTTTTTACTCACTATCAATGACATCTAAAGGTTCTTCTGCAGAGTGTAATGCTTCTGTAACCTTATATCAGTTGCTTATATGAATATATACATTAATAATCACAATAATGATACAATAAGTCAAAATTTTTATGAAAAATTAATTTATTGTAAAATATATGTACAGATTAGATTTACAAAATCTAAATGAAAACTTTAATCACTTGACTTCAAACTTTCATCACTTGTATCACAGTCCATCTCAAAGTCACTGTTCCCACTTTGGACAGCACCTGTGATATCATGAGATAAGACTGTCTTTCCTGGCTGATGGCCAGTTTTTGGGGCATTTTACATTAAAAAAAACAAAAACAAAAAACATTCACATTTGAAGTAGCCATATGGCCATATAGCCATATAATTTTGAGTTGGCTGACCTGTTCTTAAATACAAACACAGTCATGCTAAATGAAAGTAACATTGCTTAAATTATTTTGTATTAGATGATTTTGTATTAGTTAGTATCCAGATCTGGTTAAAAGGCACATAACTTAAAAATTGTAGTCCATGTGTTACGGGCACAGTTTGCTAGGGCCAGCCCACTCCAAACCTAAATAGGCCCAGTGCGGGCTTTTCCAGGCGAGGCAACAGCTTTGGGCTCACCGCAGGCTCTCTGTGAGCAGGCCACACTACCACACTATAGGACTGCCCACATTAATCCAATGATGGCCCAGATGTGAGCCTGTTAATAAAAAAAATTGAGGGCAGTTATTTTTTCCTTACCACTAAGGGTGCTAGGATGTTTTAGGTTTCCTTAAGTAAACCCATGTGTGTAGAGCAGGGTCCACTGCTCTGCACATTTTGCATGTCTCACATTATTTAATACATCTTTATAAATAACGTTAGATTGATGTGCGCATGCCCAGTAGCCAGAGCTGTTTCCCTTCTAGCCTTAGAGAGAGTTAGCAACAATATGGAAGAGTCTGGTGTTTGAGAGCTCTGGTGTGTTTTCATTATATGAGGTTGGATTATTCATTTGCTATCAGCCAACTTCAGCTATGGACAATGTTTGGACATTGATGTACTACAAATAAGACTTTCGCACATCAACTTTCACACGACGAAGTCCTGCAATCTTACACTTTGTTTTCTTTTTTCTTTATTTATTTTTTTGTTTATTTTGTACATTTGTGTATTAACATTTTTTGAAACATGTATTAACCTGAATTGAATGTTTTCTATTTTGTATTTAATAAATCCATTGATTTAAAATTCCTTTGACTACTGTACATTTTTCACAATATAGACATTAGTTATGTGGTTGCATCCATTTTAGATGTATAATAACTGTTTTTCCCAAAGACTTAGGCGGGCCACACACTAGATGATTTTTAGGCCAATTTTGAGCCCGATTTGCAACCCCTAAATGGTCAGGGGGTGTTGCCCAAATCAAGGCCGGTAGTCGAATGTTTGATATTTAGGATTCTTGATTGGGCTGCCTCTGACGTGATACCCACGATAGCCAATGAGAGCAAGCAAGCATCACTTAACGGATGCTGCATGCTTTTAAAGCTGAAATTTGGCAGCCGCAAAAATGCCACAAAAGCAGAATACATCACCCATTTTCTTTTTTATACTTGTTTTTCACTGTGAGACATAATGACCACCAGGAGAACCAGCTGACAACGTCGATTATCTTCCATTTGTTTTTATTCCCTAATCACGTTTGATCTCGCGAGTCTCCGTGAGATTACGTGTCACTGTGAAATTGTTCCTACAATCAACAAGTGTGTGGTCTCACAGTCTGGTCAATTTGCCTATTGTGTGCATTCAGAGGTTTATAAAGCTAAAAATCATCTGAAACTATCTTTATGTCTGTGGTCCATGGTTTTAAAATTGGTTAAGACTTGAAAATCATCTAGTATGCAGCCAGCCTTAAGTTATAGTAGCTGAAAAGTATTTAAAGTGAAACAGATGTATTGTTATAGATCAGGGGTGCATCCTGTTCCTGGAGATCAACCTTCCTATGGAATTCAGTTCCAACCTGATTAAACAAACCTGTCTGTAATTATCCAGGGTTCTTTCAGAGCCTAATAGACTCTATGCACGAACACTGCTGACGTATTTCCGGTAGAATCTCGGTCAGCCTATTTACTTCCACATAGCGCATTCTCACATTCTATAGCGAAGTATACTAGCGGCAAAACTCTTTTATAAGATGCATTTGACAGTGATTTATAATCAAAGTATGACATGTAGTATTATATAGTTATACATTATAGTAATTACCAGAAGGGCCCATTAGTGAAAGCTTGGGCAAAGGATTAAAGACAAGATAACATTTGTTGGAGATTGATGATTTTAGATTTATTTTCGTAATAAATGATATAAACATGTATATTTTATACAATGTTGCCTGCACTGCAGGAATATACATTTTTAAATATAATAAACATTGAACAGTTTCAATACAGTACTGTAAACGTAAATATAACTACTTAGACTGTACTAAGACTGGCGGAAAAGTTGCAATATGGCTAGGAACCATACTGTCATTCCGGCGTAACAATCAAGGAACCTTACTGCCGTACCATGGGTGCAGCAGGTGCAATGATATTATGCTAAGCTATGCTAAAAGTGCTACCGCCAGACCCGGCGACCGGCTGAATGGATTCAAAAACGGTAAAACACATCTGTATAACTCTAAGGGAGTTGGAAAATGAACCTATTTTCAAAAAAAGTGGAGTGTTCCTTTAACAGATTCGTTCAAACAGCTGATTCATACAGAAACAAGGCAAGCAACTGCCTTTATGAATGGATTACTGAATCACTTACTCACTTGATTCATTAAAAAAAACGTGGATTCATTCAGTAATGAAGCACCGTTGTGTTGCTCGGAGACACAAAACAGTTCTGCTGTGGCAACGCAGGCTGCACAAGCAACATCTGGCACAACACGGGTCGTTCGGTGCATCTCGATTTAAAACGTTAACTTTGCTTAGCTAAAGTCTTGATTGTGTCCTCCTACTCTCAAACTATGTGGCTTCTCTGACTTCCTCATCGACTTGAAACATGTTGCCCTCACGCAGATCTCTCCTGGCACTTGATCCTTACTAGAAACTGGAGAGATTACTGATAGTAATGTTCATAAAGTAAAATCCAAAATGTATATTAATAAAAAAAAAAAAATCACATAAGATGCAAACAATGAACATAAAATGTAACTAGATAGATATGTAAATAAATAAATAAATAAATACAAATAATGTAAAGACATGTATAAACTGAGAAACGGAGATGGCTAGAATCAATATTCATATAACATTGTAGCATGAGAATACTCACTCTTAAAATTGTCAGTGTAACTCGAAATATATTGTTTGAAGCCATTCTCTTTCATACTGTTAAGCTGATTGCCTCACGATACGATTAACATCATTCACAGTTATCTAGGGAAGCTCTGGTAAACAGCGAGTGTAGTATGTCATCCTCTCCTGCAGCATTTTCACACAGTTATTGTCAATAGCCAGTAGACTGAGACCAAATGCGGAAGTGATCGTGCATAGAGTCAATTAGTTGGATCAGGTGTGTTTGATCAGGACCAGGGTTGGGCACCCCTGTTGTAGATTAATAGTGTGAGCTAAGTGAGGGCTGCCTGTGCAGGGCCAGCACTAAGGGGCCAATGTTTGCCAATGAGCAAAATCTCAGAGGTCCTGCGCTGGCAGCCCGCTGGGTGCCTTTGGGCCAGCCCTAAGTGGACCCCTAAAGGGCCAGTGCAGACTTTTGTGCAGGGACGCTACCATCACTATCATTGGATCACAGGTGTACCTTCTAAAAAATAAATTTAATAAAATAAACTTACACACATTTTAACTACAACAGGGTTCGTACAGATGCTGTAAAGTGAAATTCCAGGACTTAAGTACTTTTCAAATTTTGAAAGATAAAACTAAAACTGCTAGATTAGTCTCCCCAAATGCATTTAAAAAAAAAGCATTAAATTCTACAGCTCTGTGGCATGCCAGCTTTAAGCTTCCCCTCTTTGAATATTTGAAAGATATATTGGAGAATCTTATCTTTTAAGAAAGAAAGTAAAAATAAATAGTTTCACTATAAATGAATGGGTCTTTTTATTTATATCATAAATAAATGTTTATTTATGATATGAAATTTTATTTTATTTATATCATATTATAGATTACGGTCACATTACATGTGAGGAAGGGGCAAACAAAGACTAAGGTTAAAGATAAAGTCTTTATTATAATCCACAGGTAACTCTGAAAACAGGTAAATCCACAACAGGAAGGCAGAAACAGTCACATACACATTGACGAGACCAGACAAAAAACACTGAACTGAATACAACTTATAAAGGGGTGCTAATGATGCAAGGACAGGTGTAGGTAGTTAACTAATAATGACTTAACAAGGAACGGAACAGGAAAAACCATATATGAGCAAAGAAGGGAGAAACTAACAAACAGTGTGACAGTCACACTGCTCAGACAAAAAAAAAAACAAAAAGTTTAGTGACACCCGAGACAGAAAAGAGAAGTTACCTGAAGTTTGCTTGATGTATCAAAGGGGTGTCCAATTCTGCTGCTGGAGCACTACTGTCCTGAGCCACAATTCAGCACAAACCCCTATTTAACAAACCTAAACCAGCAAATCAAGGTACTACATATCCTAAGAACTTCTAAAAAAAAAGTTGTGTGAGATAAACAAAGATGTATTATAACGAAAAGTCTTTAATAAAATCCAAAGCAAGGGTACATCAAGACAGGAACAGCAGGAAGACACAGACAGACAGACCATTAAGGTCAGATAACAAACAATGAACAGAATCAAACTTATAAAGGAGTGATAACCATACAAAGACAGGTGTGGGTGATTAACCAATAATGACTTAACAAGGAACGGAACAGGAAAGACCATATATGGACACAAGAGGGAGAAACCAACAAAACAGTCCAGCGGGGGTGTGACAAAGGGCAAAACCAACACAAACAATCCAAGGGGTCTGACACATATTAACATTTTAAGTTAACTATAAAGTAATTTTTATGTATTTTTGTTTATTTAATTCTCACTTTTATTTTAAATTATAATAGTATTAACACACTTTATTATTTTATTAACAAAAATGAATAAATTATATTATTGTCACTTGGTGTTATGACTTTTTGAATTATTAAGAATTTAACATATTCATATAAGAAGCTATGCATGATATATTTCATGAATTATTTTTTTTCATCATTAACTCTTAAGAATCATGTACTCAGTTCTTCTATGATTTTAACACGTACACTGTGTGCTGTTGCTATGTTAATTTTAAATCAGCACTGTGAGCAGTCTCTAATTTAGCTCAGACACATATGTGACCCTGGACCACAAAACCAGTCATAATGGTCAATTTTTCAGAATTTTCCAAATTATAAATATGAAGGCTGAATAAATAAGCTTTCCATTGATGTATGGTTTGTTAGGATAGGACAATATTTGCCCGAGATACAACTATTTGAAAATATGGAATCGGAGGGTGCAAAAAATCAAAATACTGAGAAAATTACCTTTAAACTTGTCCAAATGAAGTTCTTAACAATGCTTATTACTAATCAAAAATTAGGTTTTGATATATTTACAGCAGGAATTTTACAAAATATATTCATGCAACATGATCTTTACTTAATATCCTAATGATTTTTGGCATAAAAGAAAAATCAATAATTTTGGCCCATACAATGTATTTTTGGCTATTGCTACAAATATACCCCAGCTACTTAAGATTTTGTGGTCCAGGGTCACATATATGCATTAGCCCAATGCAGAAACATATTGACAAAGCACTCCAGTTTGTACACCAACATATTGCTCTATTTTTTTTAAAAGAACAAATAATAACACTGTTTCATTGTAGAATGACTGGACTCACCTCCTCCTGCCCTTGGGAGTTTAATGATCTGAGACTAACTTAAGTCTGGACTCTGTGAACTTGCTATTGACCCTGCTGAAAAAACAATAGAAACCATCACAGAAACTCTAATGGTTTCCACTACAAATACCATAACAAACATTACAAACATCTACTTTTAACCATTAAAACCATTAAAAATTGTTGTGTTTTGGGACATATTCCATTAGCATTTATTGCTTGTAACAAGCCACCAACAGGGACCATTAAAGTTTCCATTAAAACCAGTACATTTCTCATTTTCACCAGTAAAACCATTACAAATTATGTGATGGTTTCTATTGTTTTGTTTTGTTTTGTTTTTCAGCAAGGGAGAAACGGCTCAAGACTTTTATTTTGGTCTGGCGATGTGACGTCACAAGGCTGTGCCGCACTCCTGCATCCGTGATTCGGCTGGAGAAAGGTATGTGTTTTTAGTGTTTAAATAAATAAAACTCATAATTCATGAAACATTTCATTATCAATTCATAATGCATAACTCCTTATATGAATATGTATGTTCTGGAAGTGGAGTTCTCCTTTAACACAATTCATATGTATGCATAATCAGAACTGTGCATACTTTACACTTAAATTAAAGATTAAATGAATAGGGGCTGAAAGTGAGCAGGCACGGAGTAGGGTTGCCGGTGGGCGAGTCTGCAGTTAAACAACCATTTCAATTTTGAGCGTTATATGTTCTGAAATTGGCACTAAAACATCCTGTTTCGGAATCTCAACTTTTGTTACGTTACTGTGATACGTAAATGGCTAAAAGTCTGCGACAATACACCTACACGGGGAAGAGTATTGCAAGTAGGCCGGGCGCCTCGAGCAACGATCAGAAATCGCCGGAGAAACAAACTGAAATGGCGGATACTAAAGCAGAAATCTTGTCGCTGTTGAGAAATGATATCCCCACGCTGCTAAGGGCTGAACTGAAGACTGTTCTTGCGGACGAGTTTAATAACATGCGGTCAGAATTACATGCCGTCAAAACGGAGGTCGTCGGCAATATCGCACTGCTACGCTCAGATTTGTAATCTATGAAAAAGACAGTAACCGATATGGAACATGGACTGTCTGCGTGCTCGGACGATGTGACATCATTACAAGGATCTGTGACAAAACTCGAAAAGGATGTTGCAGCTTTGCAGGAGAAGTGTATTGATATGGAGGGGAGGATGAGGAGGTCAAACATCCGGATACTAAACGTAGCAGAGGGGCCAGGTTCGAGCTCTCCAGACTCGGTCTCAAAGCTGTTAAAAGAAGTTCTAGGCATGGATCGAGAAGTGCTTGTGGATAGATCACATTGTGGCCTCCAGCCAAGGCAGCCTGGTGGTAAACCACGAGGGATTGTGGCCAAATTGCATTATTATAAGGACTGTGTCGAAATTCTCCGCAAAGTTAGGGAGGCCGGACCGCTTCAATTCAAAGGATCCACAATTCACATATTTCCAGACTATCCACCCAGCGTGGCTCGCGCACGATCTGCGTTTAATGACGTTAAGAAGTTGCTTCGAGGTCGAGACGGAGTGCGCTATGGTATCTTCCATCCAGCGAAACTTAGGATCACTTACAATGGCAACGAGAAGGAGTTTTGCGACCCGGTGGAAGCCATGGCGTTTGTGAAGAGAAACATCGTCTTGGATAAGGTTGAATAGCAGACACTAAATATGTTGAAGACAGGATACATTTACTGACGTCCGACAGGCAATGCTGCATAACAGACTTAAAGCTTACATAGGACAGGTCATACACACTTAAGGTGTGTTACATAAGATGCCATTTTTGTTTGTTTATTTTTTTTATTTTATTTTATTTATTTATTTATTGCCTTTTACGATTTGGTGAGTACACAATTTTATTTAAAATTTAAATATATATGGCATTACATTGCAGGATGTCACTTTTTTATTATTATTATTATTATATATATATATATATTTTTAATATATACTGCATTTTCTTTTAAAAATTGTGAGTCGATCATATTGCCTTTAAGTGAATTATAGAAAAATGGTTATACGCTCTTTATTTTTTTGGTTGGTTCAGGAGCGCCTGCTATACTGTGGTTTCTCCATAACAAGCACTTAAATGTGTGGATACTCTTTCCGCTGAGTGTTGGGGAGTGGGTTTTAACTGCACCAAATGTATATTTTATTTTTTACTTAACTTGCC